>CM022764.1:10081107-10451107 GCA_012411365.1 Ameiurus melas
CCATCCATCTTTTAAAAGGGACCACCATAGGACCACAGCTGACCAGACCAGCTGTTCACATGTGTCCAGATGGGCAACAGTTGATGTGTTGGTGTTTACTGTTTCACATATACATGTCTTCTAACTTCTATGGTGTTTCAGGGTGTGCTTAAGCAGAGTAGGTTCCCACCCCAAACACCACTAATAATTTTCTGTGGTAATAATGAAAATATCAAAATCTCAGATCTGGTCTTTTTGCGAGAACCTGAAATTTTGTGTAATCGTGATAAATGAGAATATCCAAACTGCCTGTTTCTTCATCCTACACAGTGCACTTGCTGTTCTCACCCTGGCCGTTCAGGACCCCTCACAGAGTTAACGAGCTCATCAGTGGTTTTTGTAAGCCTTCATTCCTTTCCTACCACTGGGAGACTAATGTGTGCGTGTGATCGTGTGCATGATACCCTGTGATGGACCAGTTTCCCATCCATGTTGTATTCCCACCGCTTACCCGGTGTTTCTGGAACAGGATCTGGATCCACCGTGACCCTGACCAGGATAATGCGCTTACTGAAGATTCTTTCTAGTGGTTTTAGTGGTAGACCCAAGGTTAAGGAGCAATAATACATCAGAATGAAACTAAAGTCGATTTATGCAATAATGTATTACTATAATGTAAACGTATGACATGCCATGAACTCCAGGGATTTAGACATCTGTGCAAATCGTGCGGTGTGTGTTTAAATGTCATGTAGGGAAAAAAATCATTCATAAATGTGATGGTAGTCTGTACAATAATGAAACGCACTACTGTAAGGTCACGGGACTTGAGCAGAAGCAGGCGCAGATGAAAGTCTTTATTTTATACTTAACAGAATACATACAGGTAACGCGGTCTTCAACAGGAAAACAAGAAACTGGATGCGAGGCAGGAAACTGAACAGGACATGAAAATAAGGCCGCTTAGCACACGAAACGTATTCATCATTCAAACTTTCATTCAACATAAATACTGTGTGAAGTGCACAGCAACACAAGGGGTTTAAATAACCAACATAATTAAGCTAAACATGGACACCTGGCTCAAATCAAGACACACCCTCGCACATCAGCCAATGTCTAAACAGAAGGAGGAACGAAACCAAAAGCCAAGGCGCATGTCCATCTTACACAGTTCAGTCACATGTACGCGCACACTCAGAAGCCGCGCCCCAGTGAGATCTGCCGGCAAGGGCGTAACAACTACAGTATGCCCAGGTGCACATTTCCTCTATAGGATGGCGTGAGTATGATGAAATCTTAGTTGTATAGTTTGAGAGCCCACAGACAAAGTGCTTTACTTCAGTGGTTGTCAAACCTTTTCAGCGTGAGGAACCCCTTGTGTAGGGTGTATCCCTTTTTGGCCCCCTAGAGTCATCAAATTTTCACAGTTTCATTTTTTTCACATTTCTGTGTTAACTTTCTCAGATGAGAGACTACATCCTCTATCTAAAAACGTATCCATTTTAAACAGGCTTATCTTTGATCAGCGTGTCGCTAACAGTACTGTACACTCAACATGTGTCTCTGTTTGGTTTGCGTCTTACAGTGTTGTGTATAATTGAGTTAGTTCCTTTATTAATATTTCTCATTTTTATGTACATCATAGTGTAAAGGTTCACAATCCCGACTTACATACAGGTAAAATTATATATAAAAAAAAAACAAACAAAAAAAAAAACAATGTTCTAGAATCCCCCCCCATTTTGAGAACCACTGCTTTAAATGATGTCATCGTGGTCAAGTGTACAGTGTTTCCAGAGCCCATTGCACACACACAGAGACATTCACACACTTATTCACACCTATTTATTTATTCATTTAGAGTATTCACTCTGCTTCTGTACCTACTCGCATGTACTTGGGAAGTGAGAAGGAAACTCTAGACCAAAGGGAACTTGCGAAACTCCAACACAGACAGTTATCTGAGCTCACAGTTGATCTGGGAATCTATGTTATTGAATAAATATTGCTGGTTGTTTCAGTTCGGGGAAATTGGCATTTACTGTACTATATATTAGCCATGCTTAACTAAAACTACTGCTCTCTGTTTAATTTTAACCATATATTTATAAATTATATTATATTTACATTATATAAATGATTTATGATAGCTGGTTGCCATAAATTATTAGCTTCATGGAATCACAATAGGTATCAGTGGCATACTTTGCATATCACGTGGGTCCTAGTGGGGAGCCCAGAATAATGAGTGGCTTTAATTGATTCCATTCACTCACATAAGGAAGGACAAAGAAGCGTCATGCTGCTTTCCCCTTGCTTCTTATTGTCTTGTGCTGTCACTGTGTTGAACATGAGGACGTCAAGCACCTCACACCCCTCTTTCCCCTCCTCTCTAGCCACAAATGTCACCTTTTTAAATGCAAATGCAACACGGTGTGCGCCTGGCATCACAGTTGATCGGGCAGCACGGCTCCGCTGCAGCGGAACAGAGCTGACAAGACTCATGGGGTCTCTGGAATGCCCCCAACGACTACTCACGCACGTAGGGGGGCACTGGGTATTCTGGGATACCCAGTCTAGTGTGAAAGCACATGTATAGTAAGGGCAGTAATGTAAGCGCTTGGAAGAATGAGACTGGTGAGGGAGAGATGGGAAAAGAGATGAGCTTGTGGTCACTGGATGTTTTTTTTTTTAAACTGGACAATAGCAGAATGAGTGAATTTAAACTATGATGTGAACTACGAAAATGTTCATAGCATTCATTATACACATTGGTAATTATTTATGAAAGCGCATTACACTTTATAGCAATGTTTATTATCCATTATGAATTGTGAACACAATGCATTATATGTAGCGTTGGTATAATATAATAGTAGAAAAGAAACCAGTTTCCATTGTTTATTACTCTGACGTTTAACTGTACATTTGACTCGCACTTTATTTCAAGCTCACAAATAATAATTCTACATTATTCTAAACATGTTATAATATGTTTAATGATGTATCAATAATACAGCATATTTTCTAGGGCTGTAACAATAATGTATCATGGCTTGCAAAAAATAAGCAGATCCTCAATTCCTCAATCATTTCTGTGATTCCTTCAGACTCTTAGCAGCATATAATGAGACAAAAGCTGTGCATTATAATTTAAGAAAACTAATCATGGCTAATTAGATTTTAGCTCTCTGGCCAAGCTTTCACTTGTGTGTGCAGGGTTGCCAGGTCTCAAATGTTCTTCTTTTTCTCAGTGCGTCTTAACTGGATTAATTTTTCCAAAACTACAGAATTTAGGTACGAATTTGGTAATCCTGCTAGTGGATCTAAGGGGGTCATGTAGCAGTGTGTGTTTTTGTCTATGTGATGTTGGGGAAGAGGTATTCGGGACGGCTAGTATGCTTAGTCAAAAATTTGTGGGTTTTAAACCCCTATACCCTCGCCTGATTCGAGATAAAGGGGACGTTACTTTTTCAGATAAGGGTGTGTGGGCTTCATTAAATCTAAATGTTTATTACACCTCATGTAATATGAGGTTTTTGCATGTTATTATGTATTACGTATTATGTATTACGATACACAGAATCGAGAGCCTTGTATATGGCTCAATTGATTTATTATGATTTATTTATTATTTATTAAGACCTTCTACAGTACATTTTAAAAAGAGGTATGCTCCCTCAGGTGAGTTCAAAAGATATACAGCATGTTGAAAAAAGTCTATAATTAAATGTAATTCCGTCTGCGTTTCTTTGACTTTGGCAGTGTGTTATGTAAACTACTTCAAATGCGTTGTATGAACAAATCAAAATGCATAACACACACTGCTATAAAGTATAATGCATTTTAGGGCTGCAACAACTAATCGATAATAATCGATCATTAGAATAATCGACAGCGAATTTCATTATGGGTTAGTCGGGTCTGTGACATCACTGTGGATATGTTTGAAGGACAACATCGGGCAGAATGTGAAATACAGAAATTAAATACAGACAATAAAAATGGGCCTTTTAATCCAAATAATTGATTAATCGAAGAAATAATCGACAGATGAATCGATCATCAAAATAATCGTTCGTTAATGCATGTTCAAAATTGTAATAATATATAATGTATACATTATAAAATGTAACGAATGTATTCATAGTCATGACAGATATGTCCATCCTAAAAATAGTTACCTGAGTGCCTGGGAGAGTGTGCAAGTGATATATGGCCAATGGCGTACGCGGTGCATGTCTGTGAAGAGGAAAAGTGTGTGATTGAGCACTGCGGTGAGTGACATGTGATGCTGTGTGAAACGATGGCCTTAGGGAATAGTTAACGTGTGGGTGAGTGTGTGTGTGTGTGTGTGTGTGTGTGTGTGTGTGTGTGTCTGTGTGCACACAAATAAAACACACTCCTGTTGACAGCAGCTAACAACCTAGCCCTAGCAGGTGTACCGTATGTGTGGTGTATAAGTATGTGTACATATGACACGTTGTCTTGTTCTCCTGTGCTAATGAAGGCTATGAGGCAGAGACACGACAGTGTGAGGCTGGTCTGCTGATCTACTTATCTCTGTTCTGACTCTGGTTCCTTTTTGCCTCAGGCCTGATTAATATTCATTATCTATGGTGACTCTGTGCATCTTTGAAGAGAGACAAGACGGCAGTGCGCAGAGAGTGATGGCGAGGGGGGTGGAGGAGGGTGTCTAGAAATTGATAGTCTGTGAAAAGAACGAGAGAAAGTTGAAAGCTAGTGATTGTGTCACTGTAACTGTGTCAAGGCTGAAAAGATTGGTTCGAGATACTGAAATCTATTAAAAGAAGCTGCAAAATGTGAATGTCAATAAAAGCTACACTGTGAAAATCAACACCCTTTGTTTATATTGGGCAACATATTTATTCAAATACGTTTGCCGAGGCTCTCAAGTGCTTAATGATCAGTAACATATCACAAACCTGAAATCCCAAGGGATTCGGTGGTTTCGAATCCTGCCTCCACTCTGCGTGCATGGAATTTGCATGTTTCCTCCGGGTTCTCCGGTTTCCTCCCCAGTCCAAAGACATGTGTTGTAGTCTGATTGGCATTTTCAAATTGTCTGTAGTATGTGAAAGTGTGTGTGATTGTGTCCTGCTATGGATTGGCACCCTGTCCTAGAGTGTCTCCCCCAAGTGCCCCAAGTTCCCTAAGATAGGCTCCAGGCTCCCCCGCGACCCTGTGTAGGAAAAGAGGTACAGAAAGTGGACGGATAGAAGACTGCAATCCCAACAATGCAACAGACTTCTAAGAAAGAACAATTCCACATTACAAATGAGTTGTTGTTTTTTTTTTTTACCAACACTCAAATTCACTTCCTGCAAGTAATTGTAATGATAATTTGTCTTTATTTGGCAGGGAAATGGTTTTCTTTGCATACCCCAGCATGACAGGAAGTTGGGGTCAGCCATGATACAGTCATTAGTATCATAATAATAATAAAAAAAAAGTATATAATACTAATCAAGTAAGTTTGTAATCAGATATGAGCTATCAGAATGTCTGTGGGGCTTCACACCTCCAGGGTCTGGGGTTCAAGTCCCGCCAGGGCCATGTGTGCGGAGTTTGCATGTTCTCCCCATGCTGCGGGGGTTTCCTCCGGGTACTCCGGTTTCCTCCCCCAGTCCAAAGACATGCACGGTAGGCTGATTGGCGGGTCTAAAGTGTCTGTAGTGTATGAATGGGTGTGTGAGTGTGTATGTGATTGTGCCCTGCGATGGACTGGCACCCTGTCCAGGGTGTACCCCGCCTTGTGCCCCATGCTTCCTGAGATAGTGTCACGTAGCGAGGTTGAGGCAGAAGCAAGTGCAGATAAGGACATTAATTTAGACAAACGTACTATGAAACAAAGACACTAAGACAACTTGGTATAACACTGTGGCATGAAACAAAACACCGAGACATGAATGACAAGAGTCTAGGACAACGAAAGACAAGCAAACAGTGCTGACGATGACTATATATACACACACACGAGTGCTCATTAACAAAACGTGAATCAGGTGCAGGTGGTCATGTGACAGGTACTGCAGTGCAGTGGCTGATGGGAACTGGAGTCCAGAGTTTCATGATACATGACAGATAGGCTCCAGGTTCCCTGTGACCCTGAAAAGGATTAAGCGGTTGAAGATGGATGGATGGATGGATGGATGGAGAATGTCTTGCAACAAACATATTTGTACTCATGCAACAAACGAACATTTTTGCCTGAAGATCTTTAGAATTATACACGTAACTTGTTTTTCCGCGGCATATTTAAAAACAAGAACTGAAGCAACAATGCACAACACCGAAATTGGGCGTAGGATTACATTGTGGCTTTGTCTAAATGGTCATTTTTTCATAACCTTCCTATATTATTGGGAAGAATAATAATTTAAAAAAAAGCACCATGGAAACAGTTCCATATTTGGGTCACACACTTCTATTTGCCCTGCCACAGTGTTAAAGTTTTGTGGCCACTGGTCATCAGAAATAAATTTGATTTTGCATAAAATAGGTCACGTCATTTCAAATCCTGCCTTTTACACATGCCTGTTCAGAAAAGATTAGAGAACGGACACTGTGTGTAGAGGAGATTCTGCTTTGTTGCTTAAGCGTTGCGATCCGGATTAACGAATCTGTTCTCTCACCTTGATTAGGACATTTTCTGTCAGCAGTGTTATCTTGTACATCAGTCGTTACCTGCGTCAGCAGGGCGACTCGATTTTCTTCTGCGGTGGCATACCAAATGACAATCGACTCCAGCACTGTTTCCTTAATCTACTGTGGTGTGAGTATTAGGCAGTGAGGTGGGGGTTGGATTAGATGCTCCCTGCTGCCCTCAATCTGCCTCATCTTTCTCTTTTCCTTACTGGCTTGTCATCAACCTGATCAGCGCTCAAGAACCCCCCTCCCAAGACTGAGCTAGGAAAGCCTGACAGTTATTGCTCTGCCCATTGTTTCATTCCAGTGTTGCTGAGTATGGCAGTTGTTTTGAAGCAATAGACAGGATGAGTATTTTTGTTTTGTCTGGCTCAAGGCATGGGGGCTGTGCTGTGCTGGGCTGTTTGTAGTTGATGGAGGTTTTTAGATTATAGTGAATATCATATAGCAGTAGGAAGAGATTTGAACTGACTTATAATAAAATATAAGCAGGATAGGACAAAAAAGTCACTGACCAGAGGACAAATGTCTCTGTAAGCTGCTGATCATCAATCACTAAAATTAACCCTGTTCACTATTGACTATCTCCACTAAACAATATTTTATGGACAAGTTGGATGGATGGAGATATACCCCCTGCTGCCATCACGGTCTTCCACCCAGAGTTCTACACACAGACACGAAGATGAACATGCCTCTGCTCTAGACAAGGGGGAATAAACCTTGCGACGGCCATCAAATGCACACGCAGTGTGACTGAAATAAATGTGCTTTGCACATGTGAGCGAGAGAGGAAGTGATGGAGAGACACAGAGGGAGAGAAAGACATAACTAACAGAATTGAAATCCAGTGAAAACGGGCTGAAGAGAAAGATTGAGAGAGAGCTGGTAAGATAGTGAGAAGGCAGAACGAGTAGCTACAGGGTGATAGAGGGAATGAGAATACGCAGAGGTTTCAGATGAAAGAGTGGGAGCGGTGGATGTCTCTAATCTGGTTATCCTGACACGAGGAGGACAGTGCAAGCACTTCTCGTGCCTTCATTTCTCTGCTTTCGCTGCTAAATGATTATAGATGGTGCGTACTTCCCTTTCGGTGTCTCTGAGGAAGATCATCCCTCCTCTCCTCCTCCATTACACACACATGATGGAAAATCAGTCTTATACGCTTTTCGCTTGTGTATTTCACAGCCAAAATTCTGTCTTTACCTTAAAGACTTTCACTACTTAGAAATCTTATTTTGTGTGCTCTTGATTATGCAGCACCCGCAGATCTGTCACCGCATCTCATCATCTCATCTCCTTTAGCTACTAGACACGTCGCTCATCCTAGTGATACAAAGAATAAACTTATTTCAAAACTTCTGCTAACACTTCCATATCCAGTATTCATAACATATTACAGTGCCCTCCACTAATATTGGCACCCTTGGTAAATATAAATAAATATATTTTATGTTTCTTCATTTATTTTTTTTTTTTTTTTTTCCTTTTTTTGGCGTTATATATATGCACTTAGTCATTCATAACTATGGGTAAGACCAAGGAATATAGCTGTGATGTGCGGCTAAAGGTTGTTGAGCTTCACAAAATGGGAAGTGGCCATAAGAAAATAGCACAAGCATTGAAAATGAACATTTCCACCATCAGGGCAATAATTATGAAGTTCCAGTCAACTGGAAATGTTATGACTCAACCTGAAAGGGGATGTGTGTCTATATCGTCTCAACACACTGTGAAGAGGATGGTTTGATATGCCAAAAAATCTCCAAGGATCACATCTGGAGAATTTCTGAAGTTATTTGTGTATTGGGGTCAGAAAGTTTCCAAAACTACAATCCGAAGTCATCTACATCACCAGTTGTTTGGAAGGGTTTCAAGAAAAAAAATCTCTCCTCTCATCCAAAAACAAACTCAAGTGCCTTCAGTTTTGCCAGACACTACTGGAACTTCAAAGGGGATCTGGTTCTATAGTCAGATGAAACCAAAATAGAGCTTTTTGGCAATAAACACCAAAGATGGTTTTGGTGCACACAGAGAGGTGGCGATATGGAAAAGTACCTCATGCCCACGGTTAAATATGGCGTTGGCTCTTTAATGTTTTGGGGATGTTTTTCTGCCAGAGGACCTGGATATTTTTTAGGATACTTGGCATCATGGACTCTATCAAATATCAACAGATATTAAATGAAAACCTGACCACCTCTGACAGAAAGCTTAAAATGGGCCGTGGTTGGATCAAAGCAGGACAATTATCCAAAACATACATCAAAATCAACACGAAAATAGTTTACTGTCCACAAAATCAAGGTCCTGCCATGGCCATCCCAGTCCCCTGACTTGAACCCATAGAAAACCTGTGGGGTGAAGTGAAAAGATGACTCCACCAGCGTTTGAAGGATCTGGAGAGATTCTGTATGGAGCAATACTCTCAGATCCCTTGCCATGTATTCTACAGCCAAATATTGACTAAAAATGTGCCAATAATTGTTGCACACCTTTGTTTTACAAATAAAATTTAGATAAACCTGTGTTTTGTTTGCAATTGTTTGATATCCATGAGAGCAGAGTATTTTTGGGATTTTTTTTTTTTTTTTTAACAAAACGGCACTGTATGAGATGCACATTTTAGATTAAGTATGGTAAGTAGAATGGTAAGTCGTGTGGTGAATACGCTCTTTCTGTAACAACGCACTAAAACACGGACATCGAATGACTAAAGCATAAAGAATTCACACCATTGTATTATTGTACACTAGTGTACTCATTGTAATGTTATTATTTTAGGAGATCAGGTTTTCATAACAAGGGCAGTGTCACATGTTTTTGTTCATACATGTTTAAGTTAATATATAAAATGTGTAAATATTTGGTTTCATTTTTGCATTCGTCAACTGAAATTCCATTGACTAATATTCGATGCCATTTTAGTCACAGTAAAATTTCTAATATTAATAAACATGACACGACAAAATATTAACTACATTTAAAAAAATAGGTATGAATATTTAATATTAAAGTACACCTATTATGGTTTTTCAGATATTACCTTACATGTAGTGTGTTGTGTAGCTGTGTGTGAATGTAAAAACTCTGCAAAGTTTCAAAAATCAAAGCGCACAACAAACGGAGTAATTGATTCCCAAAAGAATTCTGAACAGTTGAAACGAATCGCTAGTAATTCCAGACTTAATTCCTGTACTAACGTAGGTTTGTAACAAAAAACCCACCTCTGGTCTTCATTGGCTGCTCGCTGACGGATTTAGTCCAATCACAACAAACTGGGACATCTGACCAATCAGAGCAGAGTATGCTCTCTGAAAGGAGGAGTTTACAATGGATCATTGAACTCGTTGTTTGTGACGCTAGGGGAAAGCTACAATTTACATTATGAGCACGTTAAAGTGTTTTTTTGAGCTTGGATGCATGTAACTCTATTGTATGAGACCTTTTAACAAAATTAGGCACGTTTCAAAACCATAAGAGGTGCACTTTAAGAATTAAAGGTCCACTGCTCTTTGAAAGGATGTACTTGCATTAATATGCTATTATGCTATTATATCAGTGGCATAAAATGGTCTTAAAATGACAATAATATTGTTTATCGCAGTTGTTTCTGGGATAATATATTGCCGAACAAAAGTGGTTATCGTGACAGGCCTCCAAATCACAGGTTAATATTAATACACTTGTTCTAATAGATTCATTTATCTATATACACAACCTACACATGGACTTGTATGGTGAATGCTCCAGATAAACAGATAAAAACAAGAAGTGTGTAATTGTTGATTTGGTAAAGTGTGCATTTATACTGCACTTTATACATAGCACATGATAAATGTATTATGAATACCGGATTCATCGGACGTGCTAATGATAGTGCTAGTGTTTCAGCATTTCTTTTTTATGACCACTTGTCATTGCCCACTATTCAATTGGAATTCTTTTTCGTTTGTACACTTCTCTGTTTTTAGTTGTAAGGCAGATACAAAAAAGATTTAAGTCTAGATTTTCACACATTGTAAATTCATTGTACAGCTCTGTTAAACTTGTTCATGGACTCTGCATTTCCTGCTCTGCCTTAATCAATAGAAGGGTCATGTGAGTACATTTCCAGTCTAATTTCGGTTCTAGTTTTTGTTCAAATTCCACTAGTCTCTTGACAGTTGTTGAATTAAATATAGATTTTTATATTCTAAGCTAAACTGGAGAATAGATTTTTGCCTCAAGAACATTTTGCCAAGTAAATTGCTTTCTGGGCTTTAACGAGTTTATAATATTGCGAAACGGTTTGCTCTGTAGCTACCTTATAATGTCAGCGTTAAGAATATGTGTTTTCATATATTTTTCGTTTATGGACATGACCTGTTTATTGTATTTATTATTTAGTTCGTTACAGTTAGCCGGTTTGACTGGAATTGAACGACTTTAAGATAAATGTTGATAACTCAAAAACTAGAAGGTCTATAAATAATGTCAACTTCAACACTATATGACAGTAATAACAAAATGTATTCTGTAAGTAGAAAGTTTCGGAATGAAAAGAGGAATATATTGTAAATAATTTGAGCAGCTGAATTATCTCTGAGGTCTCTGAAGGATTGTTTTTGCCGTTAAACGAGTACCAGGCTGCAAAGATATAAAAATCCCTGATTGAAATAGACAGGCAGAGAGATCATAGTAAATGTTTAAATTCCTTTATATTCCTTTTTGTGGTGTGTTCTGCATCCAAAAAACTCACGGAAAGGATATCTTTTTTTTTTTTCAACCAGAAAGCCATCCATCCATCTTCTACCGCTTACTCTTTCTTCAGGGTCGCAGGGAACCTGGAGCCAAACCCAGGAAGCTTCGGGCACAAGGCGGGGTACACCCTGGACAGGGTGCCAGTCAACCAGAAAGCAACAATTATTTATTTATTTATCTATTCTCATTGAAATATTTATTATTTATTTATTAATTAGGATAACACGTTTCTTCATTTTAGTTATTTCTCTATAGCACATATAATGTACTGTACATTTAAGACAAGAAAAGATAGGATAAGATACGATGTAGCTTTAGTGATCCCTCGGAAGAGGAAATTCAAGTAGACACAGCAGCAAGTAGGAGGAATAACATCAAAGAAAAGCAAAGAATGTCCATAAATACCTATACAATAGAAACAATAAAATAGATCTGTGTATACATATGCTCGAGATCTATCCTGTATAGAATATTATAGCACCACACAACTGCTGGTCAGGATTTAATAGATGACAATAGGGCTGTAACAACTAATCGATAATAATCGATAATTAAAATAACCGACAACGAATTTCCTTATGCATTAGTTGGGTCTGTGACGTCACTAAGAATAATTGACAGATTAATAGATTATCAAAGTACTCCTTAGCTGACAACAATCAACACTGTATTAGGATCATAGATGTGTTACTATATGAATAAAATAGGAAGCAAACTGAGTGCACGCAGTAGATTCAGGTAGATTTCAGTTAAATGCTTATTTCTCAAAAAGCGACAGAATTCACATCACAGACACTGGTCTAGTTTACACTGGTTTCGCGTGTTGAATCCACATCTGGCTTTGAACTTGATGTGATGAAAGCACATGTCGAATGCTGTCGTCAATTCATATTGAACGTCCCATTGAAATTGGGCATAATATGCGAATCAACTGATAAAATTTGACTATCCACTTCGTATGTTGTTCCCAGTTTCCAGTAATGATGACATTTGCACTGGTTTTGACATTCACATATTCACATAATATGTAGCTGAAGTGTGTCTTGAGCCTCCAGAAGTGATTTGAGCTTCAGCTTTGAATTAGTGTTAAAGGTGTTTTTGGGTGCATTTACACCTGCACATTGACAGCAGAGCTTTCTGAAGCTTCAGACGTCATAGAAAGAGTGTCACAACACCCCTTGCCTCCTGACCGCCTTTCTGCCCTGTCAGCCCAACAAGTATTATTGTCTCCATCTGATCTCCTTACATCTACCCCTGGTCCCCGAGCGTGCCACCGCTTTCTGCCTCAATCTCTGTTCCTGACATTCATCAGGAGAAGTTTTTAAGCACATTAGAGCGTTGCGCTTAGTGCTCTTCTCTTTCATCACTACCCAGGCCTCACGGCAAGGTGGTGGCTGCTGAATATGGATGTTATCTCTCGTGGAGGAAGATAAGTGAGCCAAGCTTCCTGCAGCACGGCAGTGTTAATAGTTCAATTGCTATTAGTTCAAAGACGTGCTCAATTGCCAGCTTACAGCAAGTCAAGTGCTGCAATATTCAGCAGCACTGTGTTGACAGAGCAACAAGTGAGTCTCTGTCAGAAATATGGGGTTACAGGGAAGTCACTTGGAACTGAGCTTCAAATGAGGAAAGCTATTTCACTCCAGGTTGTGATGTGATGAATTGGAGGAGACATATACTGACAGTTCTGTACTGATCGTTTAGGATGCTATAGCACACCGATTTTACAGGAACCAGTCTGGAAAGTGAGATACTGGAGGTTTACCCGAGCACAGTGCGCACAAGGAGACACTCCCGCTTTAAACATGTCATGCCACAACCACATCTAAGTTACAAATCTAATAAGATAATGCAGTGTAGTTCTCTCATTGGTACCGTGGGATTGAACATGACTCCACTGTAAATTGTTCTCTATACATTCATTATGTTCAGCTCAATTCAGTTTTATTTGTATAGCGTTTTCAACAATGACCATTGACATAAAGCAGCTTTCCAAAAATATATAATAAATTCAGGATATAAAATTGAAATGTATGAATTTACGCAAAAGTGCAAGAACATAAGAGGCGATGGTGGTAAGGAAAAACTCCCTGAGATGCTATGAGGAAGAAACCTCAAGAGGTTCGAGACTGAAAAGGGAACCCATCTTCATCTGGGTGACACCGGATAGAGTGACTATAAATACATCCTTTCTATAATGTGTACTATATATACACAGTATCTCACAATAGTGAGTACACCCCTCACATTTTTGTGGCGGCTGTGGCAGAGCGGTAGAGTTGGTAGAGCGGGTTGTCCACTAATCGTAGGGTTGGCGGTTCGATTCCCGGTCGGATGACTCCACATGCCGAAGTGTCTAAGCTGCTCCCGATGGCAAGTTAGCGCCTTGCATGGCAGCTCTGCTACCGTTGTTGTGTGTGTGCGAATGGGTGAATGAGACACAGTGTAAAGCTTTGGATAAAAGCGCTATATAAGTGCACATTTACCATTTACACTTTGCTACAATGTAAAGTAGTGCACGTGTACAGCTTGTGTAACAGTGTACATTTGCTGTCCCCTCAAAATAACTCAACACACAGCCATTAATGTCTAAACCGCTGGCAACAAAAGTGAGTACACCCCTAAGTGAAAATGTCCAAATTGGGCCCAAAGTGTCAATATTTTGTGTGGCCACCATTTTTTTCAGCACTGCTTTAACCCTCTTGGACATGGAGTTCACCAGAGCTTCACAAGTTGCCACTGGAGTCTTCTTACACTCCTCCATGACGACATCATGGAGCTGGTGGATATTAGAGACTTTGTGCTCCTCCACCTTCCGTTTGAGGTTACTCCACAGATGCTCAACGGGGTTTAGTCAATCACCTTCACCCTCAGCTTCTTTAGCAAGGCAGTGGTCGTCTTGGAGGTGTGTTTGGGGTCGTTATCATGCTGGAATACTGCCCTGCAGCCCAGTCTCTGAAGGGAGGGGATCATGCTCTGCTTCAGTATGTCACAGTGCATGTTGGCATTCACTCAGTGAACTGTAGCTCCCCAGTGCCGGCAGCACTCATGCAGTCCCAGACAATCCCACCACCATGCTTGACTGTAGGCAAGACACACTTGTCTTTGTACTCCTCACCTGGTTGCTGCCACACACGCTTGAAACCATCTGAACCAATTAAGTTTATCTTGGTCTCATCAGACCACAGGACATGGTTCCAGTAATCCATGTCCTTAGTCTGCTTGTCTTCAGCAAACCGTTTACGGGCTTCCTTGTGCATAATCTTTAGAAGAGGCTTCCTTCTGGGACGACAGCCATGCAGACCAATTTGATGCGGTGTGCGCCGTATGGTCTGAGCACTGACAGGCTGACCCCCCCACCCCTTCAACCTCTGCAGCAATGCTGGCTACACTTGTACATCTATTTCCCAAAGACAACCTCTGGATATGATGCTGAGCACGTGCACTCAACTTCTCTGATCGACCATGGCGAGGCCTCTTCTGAGTGGAATCTGTCCTGTTAAACAGCTGTATGGTCTTGGCCACCGTGCTACAGCTCAGTGTCAGGGTCTTGGCAATCTTCCAAGGCTTTCCTCCTTGTAGTCCAGTTTCCTCGAGTCCAAAGGCATGCGTTGCAGGCTGATTGGCATTTACAAATTGTCCGTATTGTGTGGATGGGTGTGCAGTTGTCCTCTGCGATCGTTTGGCACCCCATCCAGGGTGTCCCCCTCCTTGTGCCCCAAGTTTCCTGGGATAGGCTCCAGGCTCCCTATGACCCTGTGACCCTTTTAGTCAATACTTTGTGCTACCTCCCTTTGCCATGATAATGGCTCTGAGTCTTGTCCAATAATTAACAGATGGCTTAATATAAACTTGCCTGCTTTGGTAATGTTAGCTAGACTTGGCAACTTGTTTTATTTAATGTTATACAATATAATAGTGTCATGAGCTCAGTTTCCAGTGTGTCGAGTTTTGTATGTTCTCCCTATGTCCATGTGGTTTTTACTCTAAGTTCTTCAGTTTCATCCCCACTCCAAAAAACATGTCAGTAGATGGACTGGCGACTCCAAATAGCAAGTAAGTGGGAATTTGTATGTGCATTGTGCCCTATGATGGACTGGTGTTCCCTCCTGTTTCGCTCCTGTTCCTGTGACCCTGACCAGGGTAAAGCAGTTACCGAAGTTGAATTAATGCAACAAGTAATTTAATGACTATAACTATATCCATTAAATTCAAATACCTACTTTTGGAGTTTCGGGAATATTAGATAATATTAGTCAAATGTAATCAATAGTAAGAGAACTGGCATTAGTGCACTGCTAAATTTATGCTAGTTAGCTAATGTTGCTAAACCTTATTGTTTAAATAAAACTAGTCCTTTATGCTTAGCATGAGGTTGAACTGTAGAAGTGAAAAGACAATTAATCTAATGGTGATTAAAGTTATTAACACATACCTGTTTTGTTTGTTTTAGGCTGCAAATAGGTGTTCTGTACGTCCAATGCTATTTCACCTGGGTGCCAATAGATACGCCGATATATTTTTCAAGATGATTGGGCTGTAGGGTCACTTGTGTGTATCGACCTGCCGCCCCTGTCTCTATTGATCATCTGGATGCAGGAGCTCAAAGACCAGCTTTCGACCATGCAGCCTGGTCAGAAAAGGAAGTGAAATTCACACACACAGCCTTGATGGATGGTTGCATGGATTTGGCAAATAGTCTTGTTTTTTTCTTTCTTTCGTGGTTGAATACTAGTGAGGTCGTGTAGAAGCAGTGCATAAGGGCCTGTTCACACCGTTTGGGTTTTTTTTTTTTTATGCTCAGACCCAGGCGTTAAACGCCGCATACGTGCTAAATGAAAGTGTAAATTCACTCCTTGACAGTAGATAGAGCTTATTGAAAAGCAGAAATACTCCGGTGCACAAGATGGCGCTGCACAACTTTCCGTTTCTGACACCAGCTTATCACTGAGAAGGAAAGACAATATTTACATTTTTAAGCAATTCACACAATTTTTGCGAATTGAGATTGAGAGAGCTAAATCCAAGTTCTAGTTTTAAACAGTATACTCTTTAAAATAGGTAATGATTTTAATTAATTTAAAGTCATAGCAGTAGCATTCACACTTAAGGGAAGACCCAGATATTTTGGGGGGAGCAGGTGGCTATAATAAGGCATCTATTGTTGTCCCCAAAAATGTTAATGCTCATTGATGCAGTGTTGACTATATATATATATATATATATATATATATATATATATATATATATATATATATATATATATATATATATATATATTTTGGTCAGTATGATAATAATGTAGTCAATAATGGGTCACGTAGTTATTTGAATAAGAGGTGGAGAATACTTATACGCATATGTACGTCAGTTGTAAAAATAAATACAATGAATTATCAATCAGTGGATTATCATTTGCAGGGAGAGATAAATAGTGTAGTGTAGTGTGTAACAACACTGAAAGAATTAAATCATTTAGAATATATGCTCGTATTTCTGTGTTGTCGAAAAGATAACCACAACATAATAATGAGTGCTTTTGAATCTGGTGCTTTTTATGTTCATGTGTGATGTGTGTAGGCAGAAGGATTTATCAGCACTGGACATTTTATTTCAGAAGTATGTCACTTATGCTTGCTCACTAAAATGGTGGATGCTAGTAAAGAGCTTTCAAGTTTTCATGTTGAATGGCATTGTTTTGTAATAATACAGCTGAAAAATGTGTGAAAAGTCGAACATTTATTGTTATGAATGAACAATGTTTTGCTGCAATAACACAATAATAAACCTGACATCAGGGAACGGTAGTCAGAAATGGTGGTGCAAACAAGTCTCAATAGTACAAATAAACATTACTTAAAATACTTAAAACGTTTAAAAACTTAGTATTTTTTAAAACAAAGTATTTCTTGCATGTACATTAAAAAGATAAATATACAGATAAATATAATGGCATACTGTGTGTGTGTGATGTTATATATATATATTATATATATATATATATATATATATATATATATATATATATATATATATATACACACACACACACACATGCACGCACAGAGTGGGGGGAAATAAGTATTGAACGCATCAACATTTTTCTCAGTAAATATATTTCCAATGAGGTTATTCACATGAAATTTTCACCAGGCATCAGTATTAACTCAAGAAATCCACACCTATAAAGAATTCAAAACATTAAAGTTATGTGTAATAAAGTGGAATGACGCAGGAAAAAAGTATTGAACACACTAAGAAAAGGCAGTTCTCCAAGGCAAGGTAAGGCAAGGAACCAGCTGAAATCCGTAAGTAATTATACCCCTACCTGTGCAAATTAATATCAGTCGGGTTAGTAAATAGATGGTCTATAAAAAGGCTTTTCTTTACCAAGGGGACACACAAGAAACAACTCATGATGAGTAAAAACATCTCTCCCAAGACCTGTGCAACTTTATTGGTGTAAATTTGATTTTATATATATATATATATATATATATATATATATATATATATATATATATATATATATATATATATATATATATATATGTATATCAAATATACTGCTTAAAAAATAAAGGGAACACTAAAATAACACATTCTAGATCTGAATGAATGAAATAATCTCATTAAATACTCCTTTCTTTACATAGTTGAATGTGCTGACAACAAAATCACACAAAAATTATCAATGGAAATCAAATTGATCAACCCATGGAGGTCTGGATTTGGAGTCGCACTCAAAATCAAAGTGGAAAACCACACTACAGGCCGATCCAACTTTGATGTAATGTCCTTAAAACAAGTAAAAATGAGGCTCAGTAGTGTGTGTGGCCTCCACGTGCCTGTAGGACATACCTACAACGTCTGGGCATGCTCCTGATAAGGTAGCGGATGGTCTCCTGAGGGATCTCCTCCCAGACCTGGACTAAAGCATCCGCCAACTCCTGGACAGTCTGTGGTGCAACGTGGTGTTGGTGGATGGAGCGAGACATGATGTTCCAGATGTGCTCAATTGGATTCAGGTCTAGGGAACGGGCGGGCCAGTCCATAGCATCAATGCTTTCCTCTTGCAGGAACTGCTGACACACTCCAGCCACATGAGGTCTAGCATTGTCTTGCATTAGGAGGAACCCAGGGCCAACCGCACCAGCATATGGTCTCACAAGGGGTCTGAGGATCTCATCTCGGTACCTAATAGCAGTCAGGCTACCTCTGGCGAGCACATTGAGGGCTGTGCGGCCCCCCAAAAAAATGCCACCCCACACCGTTACTAACCCACCGCCAAACCGGTCATGCTGGAGGATTTTGCAGGAAGCAGAAGGTTCTCCACGGCGTCTCCAGACTCCGTCACGTCTGTCACATGTGCTCAGTATGAACCTGCTTTCATCTGGGCGCCAGTCTTGGTGTTCTCTGACAAATGCCAAATGTCCTGCACGGTGTTGGGCTGTAAGCACAACCCCCACCTGTGGATGTTGGGCCCTCATACCACCCTCATGGAGTCTGTTTCTGACCGTTTGAGCAGACACATGCACATTTGTGGCCTGCTGGAGGTCATTTTGCAGGGTTCTGGCAGTGCTCCTCCTGCTCCTCCTTGCACAAAAGCGGAGGTAGCGGTCCTGCTGCTGGGTTGTTGCCCTCCTACAGCCTCCTCCACATCTCCTGATGTACTGGCCTGTCTCCTGGTAGCGCCTCCATGCTCTGGACACTACGCTGACAGACACAGCAAACGTTCTTGCCACAGCTTGCATTGATGTGCCATCCTGGATGAGCTGCACTACCTGAGCCACTTGTGTGGGTTCTAGACTTCGTCTCATGCTACCACTAGGGTGAAAGCACTGCCAGCATTCAAAAGTGACCAAAACATCAGCCAGGAAGCATAGGAACTGAGAAGTGGTCTGTGATTACCACCTGCAGAACCACTCCTTTATTGGGGGTGTCTTGCTAATTGCCTATAATTTCCACCTGTTGTCTATTTCGTTTGCACAACAGCATGTGAAATTGATTGTCAATCAGTGTTGCTTCCTAAGTGGGCAGTTTGATTTCACAGGAGTGTGATTGACTTGGAGTTACATTGTGTTGTTTAAGTGTTCCCTTTATTTTTTTTATATATATATATATATATATATATATATATATATATATATATATATATATATATATATATATGACCTGATATGGTAGGACACAGGCGATTGGTGAGGAAACTGAGAAAAACTTCCCACAGGTAGCATGGTGATGGGAGCATCATATTGTTGGAACTGGCGCTTTACTCAGGGTGGAGGGAAAAATGAATAGCTCCAAATACCAGTCAATTATGGACCAAAATCTTAAGGTTTCTGCTAAAACACTTAAGGTGAAGAGGAATGACCCAAAACAAACCTCCAGATCAACAAAAGAATGGCTTCACCAAAACAAGTTCAAGGATTTGGAATGCCCAGCCAGAGTACAAACCTAAAACCAATCAAAAATCTGTGTGGTGACCTGAAGAGGGCTGTGCACAGGAGATACCCAGCCAATCTGACAGAGTTAGAATGATAAAATGTTGCTAAGTAAAGACTGATTGACTCTTACCCAAAAAGACAGAATGTTGGGATAAAATCTAAAGGTGCTTCAACTAAGTATTAATTTAAGTGTGTTCACACTTAAACTACAAGGTTATTTTTCCCCGTAAAGTTATTGTTATTTGCTTTAATTAATAGGTTAAATTTTAATAATAAAGGTAGAAAGGGTTCTGACATGATTGATCTTGGTTTCATTTTTTTACATCACAAAAAAAAGCCATTTTATCCGGGGTGTTTAGACTTTTTATATCCACTGTATCTTAGCTTTCTTATGCATATGCTCCAATATGCAGGATGGAAAATGAAAGTAAAGTTGTTGCCGGCACAACCTATTGTTCAGCAATAAAATATTTACCATATCTTCCAGATCTTGGAACGACGTTCTACCTAACTTTTTCAAGTGGTACAAAAATGTGTCCTAGATATTAATAAAGTATTAAAATGAGGCAAAAACATAAGTGGCTATTAAGCAATATGTGTATAATTGCAGTAAATTGTTAAACATTCTTGTCTTAATGGGATGATAATTTAAAAGTCAGTTAATTTCTAAATGAATTGTTCGATATTTGCTCCTATAGAGTTTAGTCTGCATTACTCCGACTTTGTTGAATTAAAGCGCCATTAAATTGTCATTAGTCATGGTTTATTTCTTCTACTCCTAGCTCAAGGCTCATTTCAGTCCTCATTTTAGATGTTATGTGGGTTCAAGGTCACTCAGTTCACTGACCTTTGGAGCCTCTGTGTAACGGAGATAAAGTGGTCAGTGTTGATGAAGCATATACAAGATGCCTCGGTCTGCCTACGAGGAGAAGACCCGTAGGAACTGCCAAACCCACATGCACTCCGTCCTAAACCGTTAGACTTCATTATGGACAATGTCATCGCAGGACGTGTCCATTAGCATGGAGTTATGTCTCCATTCTGCCATAACTAAGTCATATCCACAGGCCTAAGTGACAGCATGATTGATTTGTCACCACACATCAGCGAATGAGGTTCGAGACTTGTCACTAGACAGCACTTGAGCTCTGAGCTTGACTGACACTAGCAGACCTTTGTCCTTGGCGCTCGGCAGGGATTGGCTGGGTTTTTGCAATGGCTGGAGTTTACATGAGAAACATAGTTAGCAGTTCTCTCTGTCTGTGCTGGCTAGGAGTGTGCTGGTTCCTCCATGTGCTCTCTGATCGATGGACATTTCTGAGACATTGATTAGCCTCCCTTGTGTGCATTTTAGCTTTGGCGTGAGAGGAGATGAGTGCAGAGATTAACTTAAAGCTGGAAAGTGTGTGTGTGTGCGCGTTTGTGTTTGTAGGAAATACTCTCCATCCTTTAAAGTAAATACGTTACTATGGAACAGGATCTTTATTCTTGCCTAGTTGCTAACCAGAGTGTTGATCTTGTACACTCTCTCTCTCTCTCTCTCTCACACACACACACACAGTGTGAATGAGTAGCAGATTTAGTGCTGCAAACAAGGTTGTCTCTGTTTTATTGGAGGTCGCAGGATTCCATGGCTAACATTGTTTAAATTGAGCAGCTCTGAGTTAGAAAACTAGTTACAAACTTCATTTCCTGTAAAGTCATGAATGTGTCATACATCACTGTCCTAATGATTATAACCATCGCTACTGTCAGTAGCTTCATTTCCACTATTACGTTTTGGATTCGTGCTCCTCAGATCCAACTGTAAATAGCTGTGGTTTTCATCCTTTGAAAAAAGTTTTTTTTTTTCTTTTTCATCATTTGCTGTTTCCTTCTTTGCTTGTTAACGGCCTAGATATTGTAAATACACGATCAGTTAAATATGTTCGGAAGTGATTGCTTGCAATTTAAATATACCTGACTTCTAGAATATGCAAAAAAAAGCTGATCTAGGCTAACTTGCTTTAAAATGTCTTCAAGGGTAAAATAGCTGTTATCTGCCGCTTGTCCACTTGCCAAAATCACTTAAGGCTGTGCTATGGGCATATATTTCTCGCTCCAGCCAAAGTATTCCAGTTTGAGAAAGACATGTCCTCCCCCATGTCTTAAATTATTCAATTTGTGCTCTTCAGCCTTTTGGAGTTCAACATCAGGCTTATCTCGAGGAATTTCCCAGCCAATTTCGGTCAGTAGCGGCTCCTGTTCTGTAGGCTAAGCGTTAATAGTGCTCCTGAGATATGTCTGCTTTAAACTGAGTGGAGGGCGAGTGAAAAGTATTCAGTTCCTCCATCACTGGAATGTATTGATTACCCCAACAAGGAGGTGACCTTAGTGCCAGAGCAATTCTGAGGCCTGCTAACAGCCTGCATTTCAGCTGAGCAGCACACAAACACACAAGACCCGCAGAAAGCTTGCAGCAAAGCGTGTTAGTGTGAATGTTTACTGTACAGATGTACATCCCCAATTCCGAAAAACTTGGGACAGTATGGAAAATGAAAAAAAAAAAAAAACCCAAAAGAGTCATTTGAAAATTCAGGTCACCCTGTACTTTATTGAAAACACATTATTTGATGTTTTTACTTTATGAATTTAATAGATTTTTTGAAAATATACACTCATTTCAAATCTGATGACTGTAAGACACTTCAGAAAAGTTTTGACAGTCAACGGTTTACCACTGTGTGACATCACCTTTTCTTTTAATAATACTTATTAAGCGTTTGCGCACTGAGTGAAGACACCATTTGGTTAAGTTTAGCAAGCGCAATTTTCTTCCATTCATCCATTATGCATTTCTTCATCTGCGCAATTGTACGTAGACTTTGTTGCCTTATTTTGTGCTTCATAATGCGCCACACGTTCTCAATCGGAGACAGGTTAGGACTGCAGACAAGCTATGCTAGCACCCACACTCTCTGCTTACGCAACCATGCACTTGTAATCCGGGCAGAATGTGTTTTGGTGTTGTCCTGCTCTGGATGGCAGCATATGTTGCCCCAAAATGTGTACATATCTTTCTGCATTAATGATGCCCTCACAGATGTGCAAGTTACCCATGCCATGGGCACTGACACACCCCCATACCATGACAGACGCTGGCTTTTGGACCTGATGCTGATAACAGCTTGGATGGTCCTTTTCCTCTCTGACTCGGAGAACGCGACGGTTTTGTCCAAAAACTATTTGAAATGTTGACTCATCGGTCGACAAAACAGAATTCCACTGTGTTGATGTCCATCTCAGATGAGACCGAGCCCAGAGAAGTCGGCGGTGCTTCTGGTCAGTGTTGATGTATGGCTTCTGCTTTGCATAGTAACTTACATCTGTGGATGCAGCGTCGAATGGTGTTGCCTGAAAAAGGATTACCAAATTATTCCTGAGCCATGTCAAGATATCCATTACAGACTCATGACGGTTTTTAAGACAGTGACGTCTGAGGGATCGGAGATCACGCGCATTCAGAAGTAGTTTTCGGCCTTGATTGTCTATGAATAGACGACTGCTTCATCTGTTTCACATCACCTTCGTCACATCACCATTAGTCCAAAATGTTCCCTGTCCCGACTTTTTTGTAACGTGTTGCATGCATCAATTTCAAAATAAACATTTACCTTAAAAAACAACTATGCAGTTGATTAGATAAAACATCAAATACCAAACAAATAATAACATCAATGTACATTTCCAAATCACTCCTCTTTGTTTTTATTATCATTTTCTATACTCTCCCAACTTTTTTGAAATTGGGGCTGTGGGACAGTTTACAGAGGCACGGCAGGTGCCAAGGCCTCATGTTTTTTTATTTGCATGGCCTTGAGATGTGCCATAAATGCAGGCGGCGCTTCATCTTTCTCGCTGAGTTTGTCTCAGGGGTGAGGTTATGTGGATTTTCAGAGTCGGCGTTTGCCATGTGTTTCCAAAGTGGTGAAAATAAATAGAAAAACAGAGTGAGCAGACCTTGTAGATGGTGGCGGGGGGGGTGATGATTCCCAAACACATCCGCATTTGAAGCGCCTTTTCTCAGAATCCCTCATGATTGCCTTGTAGACGAACTGTTTCTGCATTTAAGAAGTGCAGGGTGGAATAGTTAAGTATGAAACTCGACAAACGTACCTTTTCCGTGTGCCAGTAAAAGCTCAAGGGCATTTTCTTCACTATTAACGGTCTATTGCAGCTTGTTCTCTCCACTGTCACAACTTTCCATATTAGTAGCTGTCCATTCACACTGCTGAGGATTCTGCTGTCTGCAGAAAATATGTTCACACTCAGCAGGTGTTAATAAGTAGCATGACTGTCAGTGTTACTGTATCTATAGGTGAATGTACTAATGTGTCCCCATATACTTTCTGAACTGTTTCAAGCGACTCACTTTCTGCTGCTGTGAATGGTTGCACATGATGTGCACGTCCCCAAAAACAGCCCCAGATTCCCCTTTGTTTCAGTGGTTATGTTGATCTTAACTTGATACTGTCGATGTGTACCTACACATTAATCTGGATGAAATTTAAAACCTTTTTCTCTATGTTTTGGCCTTCTAGCCACACTGAGATGGTATTTTTGTCCAGTGAAAATTGTGCTTTTTGGAAACGCTCTGCCGAATGGATAAATTTGAAAACGGCTTTTTCGTAAAATGGTAAATGTGCACTTATATAGCGCTTTTATCCAAAGCGCTTTAGACTGTGTCTCATTCACCCATTCACACACACACCAATGGTAGCAGAGCTGCCATGCAAGGTGCTAGCTTGCCATCGGGAGCAACTTGGGGATCAATGTCTTGCCCAAGGACACTTCGGCATGTGGAGTCACCCGAGCCGGGAATTGAACCGCCAACCCTAGTGGACAACCCGCTCTACCACCTGCGCCACAGCCGTGTTGTGGTGTGAACTGAGAAATACGTATTTTATGCCAAAGCTCCTTACGTTTTTATGCATGCGCGATATAAGGACGTAAGCGTTCTGAGACGTTTCACTGTGAACGAGTGAAAAGGGACGTTTAAGCGTAGCTCGAAAACGTTTTTAATACGAAAATGATCTATCCGGATTAATGTGGACATAGCCTAAGAACTGCTGCTGTAATCATAAACGCTGCCTTGTGCTCATCCAAGAATTCACAATATGACCATCTCATCCACAATATGAACATCTTTTCAACTCCTTTAATAATGTTTGGCTTTACTCTTCTACAACCGCATACTTTTCCGCTGATTTATAATCCCACTATCCTGTGTTACCCCGGATCCTTTTCAGTATGAACTCTCAAAGTTTCTTGCTCATGGGGAATCAGAGAGTTTTTCTCACCACTGTCGCTGTAACTTGCTCATTAGGAGTCTAAATCTATATTCAGATTTCTCTACAGCTGCTCCGTGACGATGTCTGTCGTTAGAAGTGCTATACAAATATAATTTCACTGGAGAGATTAATGTATAGATTTGAAAGTCAGCATGAAACAGAAATCATAAAGCCTTTTCCTTCCTTAGTTTGATGTATTTTTCATTGAAACAGAGTCTTCATGAAATTCTACCTATTCCTTCAGACCTTAATAATGAATGACTGCCACACAACCCACAAGGAAATTTGCCAGTGTAGATTATCCTGAAAGGTTTGGGCATACCTGCAGGCAAAATGAAGTAATACTGTTAAGTAGGAACTGATACCCTGTGAGAACTCGACACACTTTAAAGAAGGAACCAAACTTAGACATGAAAATCAGGACATTTTGAGCTTTTGGCAGAAAAGATAGACTAGATATCAGTTTTAGTCTCTGCATGGTCTTTATATAGCAGTTTGCACAGAAAATGCAAATGAAGTCTGATTTTGTTACACATTACTAGTATGTATACATTTTATGCATTGCATATAGTGTAGAATGGTCAACAATGAGGGTGGGCGGGTGAGGGAGAGAGAGAGAGAGAGACTGAGGGAGGTAAAAATGCCATAGTATGTGGATGTGAGAACAGGATTTCTGATTGTTTCGTCATGTTAAGTTCACGCTCAAGGTCTCTCTGAACTGGAGGCTTGGAGGTCACCTTTCATTTCCATCAGAAATTTGGGTAGCGCTGGCATGCTATCTTGACATGCCAATTTTAGCAATGGCGGTGTCTTTGAGATGTCATAATACTTCATGTTTTATGGCTTTATCTCTGAGCCACAAGTCTGCCTGAGACTATGCTTTCCATAACCTGACACGACCTCATATGACATTTAACTATAAGTACAACAATCTGAGCGGTACAACAATTGTGATTGTATGATGGACGTTTGGTGAAGTCTTATCATATCTCAAAGCCGACATTGTTTAGATGGCTTCTGGGATATTTATAAGTACCATCAATCTTTCAGTGTTGGGGAAGCTATTTTGCAGTTGCAATTACTTTGCATTTGAAGCTGTTCATGATTTTAAAAAATCAAACCAACAACAGCGAAAACCTAAGCACGCACAAACTAGCCTTTTGATAAAGTAGTTAGCTACATTACAAGCCACTAAGAAAAACCAGCTAACAACGCAAGCTTTTTTTTTTTTTAACTGAACCATAAAGTCAGATTTTGTGCTCAAATTTGTAAACTACTTTAAGTATGAAGTATTATTATTTTACATTACTTCACTGTAAAACAACATCCTCAAATATTTACTTAATTGCTGGAAAAATCTAGCTAGCTAATTAGCTTTAATGGGCATCCAGTAATCTATATAACACTGAATTAATGTGAGGCCATATGCTACAGTATGAATAATAATGCTTATTTCATATTGGCTGATGCTAGGTCATGTTCATGCTAGGTCATTAACCGGTCATGTTCAACCCAAACAGTTACCCATTTTGATAATTCACTGCTTCATCACATTAACTGAACAGGAAATACTCTACACCTAATGCTGTCACCCCTGGTCACTCTCCGAACGAGCTAGCTAATCAACAACAATAACCAAAATAAAAAAATAACGAGCTCCCCATCATTATGTGTCCTTAAATTGGTGTGTTGACATTTCCAGTTTTCATGGGTTGCAAACAAATGTGTATCTATTGTTGTGTGAATCTTTCTTACACGTGTTCTACACTAATTAGAAGCCTTGGACTTTGTTCCAGACAGATACAGTAGTTTGCACAGTGTGATTTGTTTGATTCAGAAATAATGTAACAAAGTAGTTATGTAAATAGTGGTGAAATAATGTTATTTTGAAAACAGCTCAGCTACTGCATTTCTGCTAAAAATGTTGTTATGCTAGTAGCATTGCTATTTGCACCTAGCTATTCTCCAACATGGCAAGCTTTACACTTACATGCAGTGCTCTAATTTACTTATATCCTGTAACATATCTGCTCTCGATGGCTATTGAATACAACCTGACACATTACCATCTAACAGGAATCTCCTTTTTAGTCAACAGTGTCAAGGAATTTTATCTAAAAGTTATTTTCACTTGTTTCATACCAGAACCACGTTTAACTTGCCTCACATATATATATATATATATATATATATATATATATATATATATATATATATATATATATATATATATATATATATATATAATATTCAATCATTTTCCTCAGTAAATAAATGACCAAGTATAATATTTTTGTCTCATTTTTTAAAATTGGGTTCTCTTTGTCTACTTTTAGGACTTTTAAATCTAAGGATGTTTTAGGTCATATTTATGCAGAAATATAGACAATTCTAAAGACTTTCACGCACCACTGTAAATATCCGGAAATGAAAGTTGTAATTCTGATCTATCGTGTCATATTCATCTGTATATTGTATAGAGAAAAACGATGCTGTTCCATTGCATTCATGGGGGGATTGTATCAGAATTTTACAACATTTAAATTCATGTTGTGTCCACTCTTCATGTCGTGTGCGCTGTATTAAAACAGTATGCTACCTTTTCCCTCTGGAAATCGTATATTTATTAGTGTTTAAAGGCCTCAGTTGTTGCCCTCCTCTAGTCTCCAAAATTCTGTTAAGAGAAGGAAACTACTCTTTGCAAACACCAGTGAATCCTAGCACAGTCAAATACTTACACAGAACATTCTTAACTGACCTTTTTTTTAGGTTAATGATCACGACACAGTGATGATAACTGAGGTGATTCTACAAGGCAAATTATCTCGCTGTTCTCGCTGTCAAATAACCAATTTGGATTAGTGTCAGGCTCTCGCACTGGCTCGACCTTGGCTTCGAGCGGCCCTGTGATCTTTCCAGGGTTATTCCTCCATTGCAAACGAGCTACACGTTCTTCTCTATTACCCCATGCACCTTTTTTTTTTTTTGCATTATAGGTAATTATCAGACGGCTAAACCCTGTGACCTGTGAGAGACAAATAGAGTACAATGAGGGGCGCTAAAGTAACCTTCCTGCATTTTAACGATTTGTCTTGCTTGATTAGCTTTCTCAATGCTAAACTTCAGAGCTGGGATCAAACCCAGTCTCCCAATAGCGCTGCAGGATGAGGACTTCGCAGACCTGCGGTAATAACTTGGTAATGAAGCTGTATGGAAATTGGATGGACGCATGCACACAGATGTGTGGAGGTAATTAACACTGGTCTATTCATAAGAGAACGGAGCGTAGGGAGTTGGCTTGCTGGCATTTGAAACAAGTGGGTCAATACTGCAAGATGGAGTGGTGAGAAGTTCGGCAGCAGTGGGCAAACGTGGTCTTAATGAGTGGAGCAAAGGGAATGTGCTATATTGCAGCAGGTCTACTTGAGCAGAGAAAAGGAATATCACTCTTAAAGTTTACTGTCTGCGGCTCAGAAAATGTCTGAACTCCTCCAGAAGTACCATATTGAAAAGCTGGCCTTTTATGTGCCTGGATTTTCTCCCTGGCCTTGCCGCTGGTCCTGCTTGGCCTCATTTGGCACTGCTAGGCACTCCTGGCACAGGGATGAGGAAGCTTTGGAGCTGCGCCATTTCACTGAGCCTCTGTCAAGATGGAGGCTGTTGCAATGCCGCTAGATCACTGATCCACAGTTTTCTCACCCACAGGCCAAAGGAAGATGCCAGGTGAATGACTTGGCTTCAACATCGCAGGGCTTCAGTTAATGTTGTTTATCATATTGATTTTTTTTTTTTTTAAAGCATCAGATGAACAGCAATTAGTCATAACTGTGCTTCTGGGGTGAAATGCTTTGGGTTAAATTGAATATTCTGCATGCTGAAGCACATGCACTGGAACTGCCTCAAAACCCTTCACCCCAGTACTTTATACCCTGCATTGGACACAGTTTGTAAATCAGAGTTCCACTATTTAGGAATCATTTTCCATGATTTTTATTTTGACATTAAACATTAAAAAAAAGCCTCATGACTCCTAAGGATGTTTTCATTCTGTTGACTGACTGAAACCAGACCCACTCACACAAACCATTCTTCAACCAGGTTACCACATGTGAAGTATACAGATGACCATTACTCACAGTTACGAACCGATGGTGAGTTAAGTTTAAAATGATGGTTAAGTGTAAATAATTTAGCCAACACCAAAGCACCAAGCAGAAACTTGTAAATGATGAAGGTATACAAGCAATTTAAGCCAAGTCAAAGTCAAATCTGCTCAGAATTCCAACTATGTTGGAATAGATTTTCATCACGACCCTATTGGTAAAATAAAGATAAAACAAGCAAGGAATAAAGCATGATTTGCT
Source organism: Ameiurus melas (assembly GCA_012411365.1). Taxonomy (NCBI): domain Eukaryota; kingdom Metazoa; phylum Chordata; class Actinopteri; order Siluriformes; family Ictaluridae; genus Ameiurus; species Ameiurus melas. The sequence goes on from CM022764.1 coordinate 10,110,643, forward strand.
GCTCAAGGCAAATAAACAGCAAATGGGGTGATGTTACCACTCAGGAATAATTATTTTTCTTATTATTCTATGTCCTGGGGTGTACAAACATGCAAACACAATTCTCTTTACAGAACAAAGGTTATCCATTTATGTTAAATGGAATCTAAAACAAGTTAGTCCTGGCTATGCACATCATGACTTTAAACAGTCCGTCACTAACATTCATATAACTAAAAAAGTGCTGGCACTCCAGGCTCATTCCGTAAATGTTGAATAAGCATTTCCTTAGAATATTCCACCATATCAAAGATCTGATTTTTTTTGTTAAATATAATTATTCATTATTAAACTATAGATTATGTACAAGTTCCTGTGAATTAGCAGTTACTATAGAAATGACAGTATTAGAACAAGTGCATTAATATAAACCTGTGATTTGCCTTAAAGCTGGCACTATTTGATGAGTCAACAGTAATGTGCTGTAAATTAAACGTATACAATTCCCCTCCTTCATTTGTTTTTGCTGTCAACTGAAGACATCAAAAGATGAATATGAGAAGAGAGGTTAGAATTTCATTCTGGTATTTATACTGTATGTAAATATGTTGATCTAGAACATACCACATTTTGTTTCAGACCACCCAATTTGTAGGTGAGCAAAAGTATTGGAACATGTGACTGACTGGTATTTCTGGTTACCCAGGTGTGTCTTGTTAGACTGAATGTTTAAACAAACAAACAAACAAAAAATAGCTCTGGACTCTTGGTTTTAGCCTTCGGTTTCACCTGTGAAGACTGCATTTGGTGTTAAAAAAAATAAACCTACATGAAGATCAGAGAGCTGTCTATGGGAGAAAAGAGGGAAAATCGATCAGAGGCACTGCACAAGTATTGGGCCTAGCCCATACAATAATATAGAATGTACTGAAAAAGAAAGAAACCACTAAATGTACTGGTGTCTTTGGTGTATAGCACAAACAAGTGAATTGGTCTTACCATTCCAGTAGTTTTGGAGGGGACTGTACCACATTGCGTGACAGGATCTAGATAGTTTAATGTATTCAGTGTCATCTAAATAAATAATACACTAATGTATAGTGTATAACACTTGCAAAGGCTTAATGGAGCCAGGACTGCACTAATATTTTCCACAACATTTCAGTTTCTCATTTCTCTAGGTATCATTACTAGAAAACTAGATATACAGTATATAGAGATCTTCCCAGCAGCTGTATAATTGTTGTCTGATGCATAGCCACGATACAATATGGTCTCCAGTGAAAAGCAATGATTAGGCATCTACCTGACTGTATATGTGTGTGAGATTATTTGTGGAGAGATGATCCAAGGCAGGGTCAGAAGGGTAGAGAAAATATCTCTCTTTCCATCATGTGATCGCATGTGACAGCTGTGCATGCCAGAGCCATTCCCAAGACACTGATGTGAATCAGAGATGAATGCCGAGTATACAACAGACACCGTCTCTGGCTCGGTCTTGGCTTCTGAAACGCTTTGTTGCTTGAGATTTGGAGATTTTTTTGGCTTCCCTGCTGGCTCGGCTGGATATGTCAAAACCACTTGCCATATTTATCCACAAGCAGAATGCAGTCAAACTGTGTACACTTTAGTGTTGGCCATACATGGGAACAGTGCTTACATGTGCAGCTGTGTGCAGGTTGGAGACAGATCAATGTGGCACAGCAGGGTCTATAGTGTGTAAAAAATAGACATAGTCTGAATAGGGCATTCTGTTGCATTTCTTTTAGTTTTTGCTGAAATAACATTCTATTAAATCAGCATGTGCAGACTGTGATCAGTTTTGTGGGTAAAGTGGTTAAAGGATTTGCAGATGGGAGGCAGATTTCAGAGTGGCATCGTTGTACCAGTTAGTGAACTTAATCATGTATCAAGATCCATCACCTTTCAGCTCTCTAAAAAAAAATAATAATCATAATTTTTTGAGTTGTACAACATATCATTTGTTCCTAATTCTTATACCCCAATACTGGTTGGAATCCTGAATCTGCTGAATAAACAGTTGCATGATTGATACATGATTGTTTCTTTGGAACCTCAGCATAAATTGTCGAATCTGATTGGTCAGAAGGTGTGGAATTGTATATAGGGTTTATATACTTCATACATAAAATAAACCTAGCAATAAATTCAGTCAACAAAAACATATTGTTTAACAAAGACAAACTTATAATCGTTGGCGTGGTGAAGCTTTCAGTTAGATGTTTATTATGGAAGGAGTCTCGGGTGTTCGCAAAATTGTGACAGTCACAATTTCCCAACACAGGAAAGTTTCCCAACACAGGAAAGTCTTCAGAACAAGGTGTTTGTGCTTTCCATTTTTTGTAACATGACAAGCTGTGCTTTTTTTTTTTTTTTTTAAATTATCATTAACTTCAAGAGAGAGAAAACAAGAGGCTAGTAAGGGAGCAACTATTTATAACACAACTGCTATTACATACAGTCATGGACGAAATTATTGGCACCCCTGGAACTTTTCCAGAAAATGCACCATTTCTCCCAGAAAAGTATTGCAATGACAAATGTGTTGGTATACACATGCGTATTACCTTTAAGTGCATTGGAACAGCACAAAGTGCCATGGGTTATAAACTTCTTGATTATATTGCGCACAGTGGACAAAGGAACTTTAAGATCTCTGGAGATTGACTTGTAACCTTGAGATTGTTGATATTTTTCCTCAATTTTGCTTCTTAAGTCCTCAGACAATTCTCGGCTCTTCTTTCTCTTCTCCATGCTTGGTGTGGCGCACACAGGCACACAACACAAAGGTTGAGCCAACATTTATACACTCTAAGTGGCTTCAGTTTTGATTTCTATATTGCCAGCACTTGTTACTTGCCACAGGTGAGTTTAAATGAACATCACATGCTTGAAATGAAATTATTTACCCACAGTTTTAATAGGGTCCATTTTGGGAGTTTTGTGTAAAATAATGTCAAATTCTGTTCCAATGCACTTAAAGGTAATAAACATGTGTATACCAAAACATTTGTCATTGCAACACTTTTCTGGAAGAAATGGTGCATTTTCTGGAAAAGTTCCAGGGGTGCCAATAATTTCTTCCATGACTGTAACACAAATGCCATTCATTAATAAATTAAAAATACTGACTGTTGGCTGTGGTATAAGAGGAATAAAACACTTCAGACCATGTGGTGAAATGAAAATAATCCATGTACCATGGTAACAGTTTCACACCACCCCAGTGTGGATTATTTTTGTATAACTGCACAGTCTGCTGTGTGTTATTCCTTTTATAGCGGCAACTAATTCACAGGTGGGTATTAAACAAAGTAAACCAGATGACTGTTAACATTGTGAAGCTTTCTCTATGGAAACATTTATTTGAATGAGTCTCCAGTGTCAGGGCTTTGTAACTATCAGAGGTAAAGCTGAAAGTTTAAGCTTTCTTTCCTTGAGAAAGTCCTTGCGTTTTCAGGATTATCAGTATTGAATCTGCATTTTTAACTGTTTAAAACTGCTATAATAAACAGGAACGAACTTGTTTCATTAAATATCGCTATAAATTGATAATCATAGTGGTATGAGTGGAATAAAACAATATGAAATTTCTATTTTAGGAAAATAATCAAACTTTGTAATGGTTACAGCCTTCTGCAACAATGGCGATTTTTCTATAACAGCATGCTCCTTTTTGTTTCATTCCTGGCCTTTCCAATAAAAGCCTGAAATGTAAAAATGAGCATTTTAATATGATATTTTTGAGACATATGATCTGCGAGCATGTGTAATTCTTGATTAGAATTGAATTAGGGACTATATAAACATTTATATAGAGATGGATGAAGGATTTTGGGTGGGTAAATTTCATCAGACTGCGAGAGTAAGGGCTACATATGCTTTGTAGGTGCTGGGCCATATCAAGAAGCATTTGGGAAGTGTCCCAAAACCCAATGCAGTAACCGTTCAATTTGATATTCACCGATGTGAGACTCCGGAGCCCCCAGCCTGTACCATCCAGCTCTTTCCCTCCTGGTTATAAAGCCATATGCAGCCATGTTGAAGCACTATGTTTGGATCTGCATCTGTCTGGGTCTATCCACGTCTCTTAAGTGTTGTTAAAAGCGCATCACTCAGGCGCCATCATGGCCGTTATAAACGATCACTCTCAGTTTTTTAGAGAAAGTCTGCAACATTTGACTACTTGTGGATGTTACAGCGTGATGTGACAGTTAAACAGCTTGCTGTGTTATTCACTCTTGACTTGCGTCTGCTCCTTTGGGGGAAAAAAAAGTTTGCATTGTTGAACTACTGAACAAAAGGTATTTCTCTCTCTCTCTCTCTCTCTCACACTCTCGCTCTCTCTCGGAAAACTCTTGTGTAACTTTTCATGATGTTTGGTGATGTAACCCTTGGTTCATGCTGAAGGAAAAACACTATTGTAAGATTCACTATACCACTTTTATCCACATGTAATAAAACCATCCATTACAAAGCACTTAATTGGTTATGGATCTGTGTCTTTTTCTCCTCTTTTCTGCAGGTGGAACGAGAAATCGCTATTCTGAAGCTCATAGAACACCCACACGTTTTAAAGTTGCACGACGTCTACGAAAACAAGAAATATTTGTAAGTATTGCATTATTGCTCGATTTAAATAAATAAATAAATAAAATTCCATGTAGTCACAGTGCTAGAGTGTGGAAGTGACTCCTAGGACTGGATGACTCAGCTGCTCTATTTAAAGTACCATTTAATCATTTCAAAAATGCAATCAACCCTGAATCTGTGTGTTCTTTCGCAGCAGTTTGAAATCCACAAATGTTTCTACAGGTGATTGGCCATGTAAACATCATGAAAATGCACGTAACAGCCAAACATCTGGCTGAAAACTTCAACCGCAAACATTTACACACGGACACAGGTGGTTTTTTTTTTAAATTACCCGGACCGGATCAATAGAAAAGATCTCGTTCGCTGTTGGTCTGTCTCTTAAAAACGATGTCCTAAAGCTGACCTTGTGGATGTGAAACATCCAGTATAAGGCGGCGCGAGCAAAGCGGACCATGTGTATGTGTTTACACTGTGATAACACGCAGACTGCCCTGAATACAAGACCAACATGTTTTGTTTGATTTCATTTGCCTTCCCAAATCATGCTATGAATGCTAAAAAGGATTTCTCTTCGAATCTCATCTCTGATCGTTTGTGCAGACATGACAGGTAATTGCACAAACAAATCCCTCTTCAAATGATTTGGAACAATCAAATAACATGATGGTATGACAGATAATCTTCTTAGAAATAACACCCAGCCCCATTCAGCATGTGTGCGCATGCGTGTGTGTGTGTGTGTGTGAGCTAGCCTTGAGGCATTGGCTGTAATGGCAAGGGATTATTGTACTTCTCCATTCAAACAATGCAAGCAATTAAAATAAGCATTTCCTCTGTGTATCCTCTTTATTTAATGTCACTTTAAGCTCTTGATGCTCTGTGCTGTGCACTCTCAGTAAGTCAGAGTGCATTACCTCTGTTAACCTCTAATGGCTTAGAGGAGTCATTAAACCCAGCGAAGGAAACCAGTTGAGACAGTATTGTATTAGAGTGACAGAAAGCTCGGGACGGCCCACCGGCAGAACCTATAAAACCGCTTAAGACGTTTATGGCGGCTGTGCGAGTTATAGATCTTTGGGAATTTCTGGGTAGAGAGACAAAAAGGCCAGAGGATAATGATGAGATCAGAGGGCAACTTTAAACTCCAAAGATTCAATTTCCCAGTGCAGGTAGGAAGGGGAATGGAGAAATGAGTTCAGTTGGTGGCGATGTACTGAGCTACTCTGGCCACACACTTGTCTATCCTTCCTGCCATCAGGAACGAGTGACATTCACTCCCTCCACTGCCTCTTTCCCTGGCTCTAAAGCTGCGTTCACACTGTTTACACTGCGTTTGTGTGGGCCAAACTTACACGCTATCAAATAATTCTTTGGTTGTGATTTGAGATTGGTGTTCTTAAATCGCATAATGCTCACCCACATCAGATTTAGTGCCATTGTGATCAAAGACAGCCGACATCAAAGCTCCAGTAGTGTCGGAAATGTTATAGAGATGGCATACAAAAAATGGCGGATGAAAAAGAGAATAAGTTTGATCCCATCCTGTAACGATTGGAAAACATTGGAATTGGACTCGGATAAGATTTTTTTCTTTCTTTATGGAACTGGAAATGTTGACATTGAAGTAGACGTTTTTGTATAAAAGTTGCAGTTTTTTGCACGTGTGTATTTGTATTGAAAAAAACAGGATTAGAAGGGTATGGATATCGACTGATAGTCAAGGTTTCAATATTGGTATCATGTCGTCTATAAAGTCCACTGAGAAACTGTCAGAACTGAGAAACTTCATTTTATCTTACTTTTATTAGAAGCAAACCCAAATCCACTGAATCTTTCATCCCGGTGCCTCCCACTGCTAATTCCCTCTGCTCCCCACTGTTGATTTCATTTCTTCCATTTATCTTGTAGTCATGAGGCTCCTAGAGAGGACATTATCTGATCTGATGAAAGACGTGACACTTTCTGCGTCCCTGCAGAAATGAATGAGTCTTCTTGTAGTTTTGTTTCTCAGGTTCATCCAAAGACGTGACAGTTCTGGTGTTGTATGCTTCTGGGAGCCATTCTGCTCCCAGTCTGCTTGCTTAAGTCAATATCAGAGATGTTCAGTTCCAGTCCTCAACAAGTGGCTGATAATATCTTCCAGGAAAAAGAAAAATATTTAATTCTGTCTGTCTGTCTGTCAGTCTGTTTCTGTCTGTCTATCTGTCTGCGTATCTGTCTGTCTGTCAGTCTGTTTCTGTCTGTCTATCTGTCTGCGTGTCTGTCTGTATGTCAGTCTGTGTCTGTCTGTCTATCTGTCTGTGTGTCTGTCTGTCTGTCAGTCTGTCTTTGTGTGCCTGTCTGTCAGTCAGTCTGCGTCTGTCTCTCTGTCAGTCTGTGTCTGCCTGTCTGTCTGTCTGTGTTTGTGTGTCTGTCTGTCTGTGTGATTATTGGTTTGTCTGTCTGTTTCAGTGTGTTTGTGTCTGTCTGTCTGATTATCTGTCTGCCTGGTTGTCTGTCTGTCTGTTTATCTGTCTGCCTGATTGTCTGTCTGTGTGATTATCTGTCTGTCTGTCTATGTCTATATTATCTATATCTATGTCTATATTATCTGGTTGTCTGTGTTTGTGTGTGTGTGTCTGTCTCTGTGATTATCTGTTTGTCTGTCTATGTTTCAGTGTGTTTGCCTGTGTGATTGTCTGTCTGTCTGTTTTTGTGTGTGTGTGTGTGTGTGTGTTTGTCTGTGTGATTATCGGTTTGTCTGTCTATGTTTCAGTGTGTTTGTCTGTGTGATTGTCTGTCTGTCTGTGTGTGTCTATGTATTTGTCTGGCAGTGAGACTGTCTGTCTGTCTATATCTGAGTGGTTATTTGTCTGTTTGTGTGTGTGTGTGTGTGTGTGTGTGTGTGTGTGTGTGTATTTTGGGGTTTCTGTGTCTGTGTCTCTATCTGTATATACATCTGTGTCTTTCTATCCATGTATCTGTCAAAGTCTGTGTCATTGTCCTGTCTGACCATCTGTCTGTCTGTCTATCTGTCTGTCTCCTTTTCCTTCTTAATGATCTTTCTCATGATTTCTCTCTCTCTCTCTCTCTCTCTCTCTATCACTCTGTAGGTATTTGGTTCTAGAGCACGTGTCTGGAGGAGAACTGTTTGACTACCTGGTGAAGAAGGGGAGATTAACACCCAAAGAGGCACGCAAATTCTTCAGACAGATCATCTCTGCTCTGGATTTCTGCCACAGTCACTCCATATGGTGAGTGTAGTTCCATCCTGTCTTCTTATTACTGCAGTTGACCAGCAGTGGCTTCCAGGACTGTAAAGTTCCCAGCTTTGCTTTCTTATATTTTATAGCACTTATAGCATTATGACTGTTTTGCATTATGCATTATTATTATTATTATTATTATTATTATTATTATTATTATTATTATTATTATTATTATTATAACTATACTGATGTCTTCAGTTGGGGCAGAGACACGTATTTTATTTTTTGGAAAGTACAATTAAGGGAAGATCCTTAATATTTTGCGATTGGGATTGTTTTTTTTTTTTTTTGTATATTATCTGTTAACCTGACTGTCAGGTTGAATAGAATGAAAATCCTTCATTATACAGCATGGTCTCAGTCTTTTGGACCCCACTGTATATATACGTACGCCTAAATTAGAAAAGAGTCAACTGATTAAGCAGATCCAAATTAAATTTTCATCCAGTTAATAATAATAATTATCTAAATAGAATGATAAATTGCCATTCAGCAAACTGAGTCTTCACCCACCTGTTTTATGCACACACACATTTTTTATGAGGGCACGGACTGGTGTCCAGCTAAAATTTTTGAGAGTGATGCAGGACACAAATTCTCTTTCTGCCCTCTGCTCAGTCAGGACATTTTCACTGCAGATACCTCACGACTGTGTCACGACCCTCCATTGAGTTTACACCACACGCCTACTGCATACCTTACCCACACAAATCATGTTTCATTTTTAGTAAGAAACCAAATACTCCCCCCAAAATAAGATGTGAGCTAGGGGCAGGCAAGGTTGGGCTGACTATAATGGCATGAGATAGTAGCGCAGGAAATAAACAGCATCTTTCTTTTGGTTATCCGTGAGTATCTTTACCATACAGACCTTTTTCCATGGAACTACAGGTTGCACATTCGTGACATCTATGTAGAATATGATTTTAAAGTTAATAGCATGTAGGAAGTAGAAATGTGATTTCAGTGGAGTGTGTGCCTCAGTAGCATGCACTAGTGCGGAAAGAAATTTGCATTGGAAGTGCAAATCAAGGGCAGTGCAATATATTCAGGTTTGCATTAGTTTAAAAATATGATTATCCATCCATTTTGTGTGCCACTTATCCTACACAGGGTCACAGGGAACCTGGAGCCTAACCCAGGGGACGCAGGGGACACCCTGGATGGGGTGCCAACTCATTCACACACTCACTACGGACAATTTGGAAATGCCAATTAGCCAATTTTACTTGTCTTTGGGTTGGGGGAGGAAACCCCCGGAAGCATGGGGAGAACATGCAAACACTGCAGACAGGGTGGAGCCAGGAATCAAACCTCCAACTGCAGAGGTACGAGGCAAACGTACTAACCACTAAGCCAAAGTACAGTCACGAATTTCTCCACGCCTGCTCCTGTTCTCGCTCCCTCAGGACCTGGCTAGAGTTCATGTGGGACTCAGTCTTCATTAGAACTCAATGTCCTGCCCTTAGTTTCATGCAGAGAAGTTCACTTTCCTGCAACGTTCAGCTCTCTGGTATAAGACAGACATTTTGGGAAAGCTCTTTTATCATTGTATTTCACTGTTTAGTTTGATCTCCAGTTAAATCCTTGAATCTCATCAACTGTCAATCTTAAACTAGCCATAAATATACTGGGAAAAAAAAAAATTTGTGTATGTTTTTTTGTTTGTTTTGTTTTGTTTTTTTAGCTGATTTAAAAATGTCTAATAGTAATAAGTAGAGATGAGGGATGAGGAATGGAATACAAATATGAATGCAGTGATACAATTTATTTCTTTATTTATGTAATTGAACGATCAGATTATGTGCCCTAAACAGAAAAAGGTGAATACAAAGGCAGATAAGAATAGGAAGCATACTATTCTGGGTTTTTTCAGACGGTTTCACACCGCATCTGGTTGAGACCAGAGGTCTGCATCAAGACACAACAAAAAGTAGTCATGGTATCTTGGTGGCTTGCACGTTTGCCTCGCACATCCGGGGTTGGGGGTTCTATTCCCGCCTCCGCCCTGTGTGTGCAGAGTCTGCATGTTCTCCCAGTGTATTTCTACCTTTGAGGGGTTTTTTTCCACAGTGTTTTCATCGGGTATAGTTTGTAGAGTCTCATTATAAACCATAGGCCACACCCACTTTGGGTTTAAATCCTAAGGAGAACTGATGAATCCTTTGGTGAGAGATGAAACAACATTATAATGCAAGTTAAGTACCTGTTACTATACAAAGTGTATAAGGGTTTCCTCTGACTCTATTTCTAGCAGGAGGCACACTGATGGAAAGTCAGCATGAACACTCCCCATCTGCGCTCCTTGCTAATGCATTCATACCCAGGGGCTTTCAATTACAATGTCATCAAGATATCCATAAGCTTTATTTTTATGAAGTGAGCCAAGGCACTGGGTTTCCTCAATCTCTGGTCTGTCTATGCATTATCTGTTTGCTAATCTTTCTGTGTGCTTTCCTGCTGTGACATCTGGGTAGAAGAGGCTACCTTCCTCTCTTTATAGTACTGCTCGATGTGAAAGGCTTCCAGCATTTCTAATTCACACACTGCCAAGTCTATGATATAAAATAGTAAAAACCAGATCAATATGTTCAAAACCTCTGTTTGGAAGCTGATGGGAAATGAAAGGAAAGCCTGGAAGAACATGTTAGACATTTTAAAGCAGAAATGTAGTGTGGTAAGGAGTAACTCAGGGATCTTGGTGGATATGAAGCAGTAAACATGCAAAAGCAAACAAAACAATATAGCTCAAGAGAAAAGTTTCCTCCATTTAACTACCTTCTCATATGCATGTACATTTCATGTTGTTTCTCCCTTTGAGTCCCCCATAATGAGGTTTTACGCACACCACCAACTCCTCATCCCTGAAACTGCTCCTAAAAATGGCTCCTCGGATTGTTAAGGGTTTTAGCTTCCTAATGGGTTTGTTGTTGTTTTTTTAAGGGAAACACTCTGTGTACTGTTTTGCGTGCAACCTTTCAAGACTCCCCCAGAAGGACAAACTACAGAACATTTCTGAGTGTACTCATTCATGTCTTTTCATCAGGAGGCCTGTGTGTTGTATAAAGCAGAACCTCTAGCCCAAGTTCTCAGAGTTTCCTTTTCTTAACAGTTCCCTAATCACTCTCCATGCCACTATCAACTGCAGGCACACTCTTATTGCTCGTTCTTTTTTTTTTTTTTTGGATTGTCATTATGGACTTGTCACAGGTGGTGGGGAAAATAAGGGAGTCATAAACTGGTACAGGTGCATTTTCCGTCATAGTTTCTTCGTCAAAGTCTGCGCTTTACTTCTTAGCTTTTACTTTCTTACTTTTATGTTTCCAAGCACATTTCCCATTCTTGCTGATTAACAGGAATAGTCACTGTGTGTGTGTATGTGTGTTTGTGTGTGCGCGCGCACGCATGTGCAATGTCCTTTTTTCATCCTACAGGTTAAAACGCCCATGATGTTTATTCTTTCTTTTTTATTCTTTCTTTTTTTTTCCACCCAAACACTGGGTCGAGCCTTTTTTGGTCATTTGATTGGGTTATTTTCTCAGTATTGGGTAGTTTTAGGGGTAGTTTTGTGTAACCCAATTATTGTGTTAGTGGCTGGGTCATTATCACTGACAGTTGATTCTTTGGACCTCATTGACATGTGGTATATTTGACATTTACAAAGGGTAAAAATAACCATGAAAATATTCACCCAGTTATGAAATGAAATGAACTCAGGATTTAAAAAAAAAAAAATGAAACCATCCTTTGGGTTGAAAAACAACCCATTTGCTGGGTTAAAATTAACAACCCAAGTCGATGTGTCACTGCCAGAAATGTGTTCTGTAATATATTTACCTAGCCGTTGGACTAAAAATAACCCAATTTGGCTTGTTTTTAACCCAGTGTTTTTTTTTGTTTGTTTGTTTTTTTAAAAGAGTGTGGCACTAGTCATATGTCCCCTGTAAATACACGAAACTTTTCTTTTTTCCCCTCCCTTTTTTGGTATTTTTTTATGGTATTGGTTTCAGTTCTACCTAGACGTTTCTGTCCACAACACCACATGAAAACGACAGTAAACTTCTGACAGAGGCCTGCTCACTGAGTGTCTGACCCATTACTTTTTACATCATCTCCACCATTTCTGTTTGTTTTCACAATATGAACATAAAAATGCTTTCTTGCATATCCCATACTATATAGAGCAGACGAGCATGCGATTGAAACACCTAACACAGATGATAATGATGATAAAACTGCAAGAAACCTGTTCTACAGTCCACCGGTCTAGTACCAAAGCTTTCTGCTTAAGAAGGGCCCGATATATTACTCTGGGTGGTAAACACACTCATTGTTTTTCGCTAATATCTAATAGAAAGAACTGTTCCTACATTAAATAACCTCACTGATGCGTCAGATCCAAAACCCCTACAAAGACAAAAACCAACCAGCCCCCAACCACCTGAAGGCACGTACACACTCGATGCTGCACAATGTTCTCATCGAGCCTCTAGAACGGCTCCACTTAACCCACCATGCAAGGTACAATTGTACACAAATGTCGTCTTCTCTGTCCTGGTGGACTGTGTGAATGTACAGCTGAGTCACTAGCTGTCTTCAAACACAATCTGAAGACCAATCTCTTCACCAAGCACTTAAATGAGCACTATGTTTTGACCACTATGTTTTTCTTGCTGTACCAACATCTCACCAACAGGACTATAGCTTGATAATATTCTTTGAACCTGAACTAGTGAACTAGGATGACGTTGCAAGGCTTCTAATCAGTGCAGTAAAATACAGCGTGTCCCAAATGTCTTCATACATATGGGAAATAAACACTTTTTTTTTTTTTAGTAAAATACCTTACAAAATTTTTATACTAAGTTTATATTATATAGATTTTTTTTTCAGATAGCCTTTAAGAATGCCTTTGACAAATTAACGCATTGAAATAATTTTCATGGCTGGATCAGGAAGCTGTCGCAAGGTTGCGATGGACTTTAACAGGAAACATGTTGAGAACATCACACACGACGCTGATGCCAAACTTATTAGCCAATTCGAAATGACTGGGAGCGTTGCGGACCAACCGAGAAGTGAACGTCCACAAACGTCCACTGATGAAGGCACAACCAGGTGATGCTGTCATAGATACTGTAGTCCCCTGTGTATGGAGATTTTGGGACACTCTGTAGATAAAGAAATGTAAGAACAGTGAACAGCATTAAGTCATGTGAGGTACTCATGACTGTACATCTTGCCATACATTTATTTTTTACTGAAATCACAGCTATGTAATTGCAATAAAGGAGAGGAAGGTAGAAGAGTGCGTTTATATCCCTTACAGTCAGGAGTTTAACCTGAATAACGTTAAATTATCCACACAGTACACAGATACCTGGTGTGATCTTGAGCTCCTTAGCTACCTGGAACAAAGTGTGATAAAGTGCAAAAGGGATAGATTTTCTACCGAGAGAGCTCCTGAGCTGTATGATGAAAGAAGTGAAAGTATTTGAGGATTCCTCTGAGCAGAAGAGACGGCCTGGTTATTCTCGCTGGTGAAATAGAGATGTGTTCATATCGATTGCTGCAGGTGAGACTCATCTCGTTCGCTCAATGAGAGCAGCTTCTCCTACATTTCCCGCCCATTTCCAGCCATTCAACTCCCAGGAAATGATCAATGAGCTACTATATGAGCATGTGCCACCGAGGCCCCTACTTATGTGGTAATTATAGCTGCTTGAGGACTGATAAGACATGGTTCTCTCACGTGGCCAGTCAGCGATTGGGGTCCTATGGTGCATGTGGGGGCGAGATAAAGTGTGTGCGTCACATGGAACGATTTGTGGCAAACAAGCATCAGAGTGCAGATTGCAGCATGCTAGATCAGACTCTTTAGAAACCAGTGTGTGACTCACTCTCCACCCACTCGCTTCACTGCTGAATGGGCTATGAAATGGCGCTGTAGATGATGCTCTTGGCACCCATGCTGCAAAGATAGCACTGAGTCTAAATGAAGTTTGTTTCCAAAAAGTTCTCGTATTGTGAGTGTAATTCAGTGTAATTGAATGCGTATGAGTCACTACTGTGTATGCAGTGTGTCTACTAATCATGGCTGCTCACATTGCATGCAAACGTTTTGGTTTAGAGGGTTAAATGCAGAATATGTCATGCACCACGTCTGTTGTTTAACAGCATGTCATACATCCCATTAAACATCTGTGCTAAAGAGCTATATATAGCTAATATGCTATTTGTGCGAGACAAAAATGTGTAACTCTGAAGATGACTGCAAATACAGAAATATAATGGCCAAATTCAAACCTGTCTCATTTACTTTACTAGGAATAGCGTTGATATTGTTTATTCTGTGTTTAAATGATATCAATGGAGTAATGTTAGTTTTCCATTTTCTTATGAAGGATGTTTTAGCTGACTTCCAATCGTATTCTTTTCGATTCAGGGTTTATTTTTAATTACAAAGTCTATCGTTAAAAAGCCAATATGTGTTCTACACAGATATGTTCATAACAGACCCAATAGAATCATTTTGCATAGTTTTTAATCAACAAAATAAAGTAAATAAATTGAAATAGTATTTATGTGGAATTATTGTAAAATGGGCCTGAATCAAAATTGGTGTTTCAGAGCTTTTTTTGTCCTTTATGGTTATGAACACAAATATGATTGGGAAAAAATATAGTTCATCACAGTATGTCCCAGAACTACATGGCGAATATGTTGCTTCCTCAGACTAAGTAAGAACATGCTTCCGTCTACACCGTTGCTGCTTCTCCATCACTAAGTAAAAAGCTCTTGTCCCTCAATATTTATCTAGCTCGCTATATAAGCTGCTATCCTGTTTGTTTAGATTCGACAGAGTGGCATATCTCGAACACTATTGGCTGTTGTGTAATTCAGTCAGACGATTCAACACGGCTTGAATCGAACTTCCTGTTTCAGCGATAAATATGTCAGTATGTGGAATTATATCACAGCTACCAAAATTCCAATATTAAATGCACCGCTTTTTGGAATATATACTGCTCAAAAAAATAAAGAGAACACTAAAATAACACATCTGAATGAATGAAATAATCTTATTAAATACTCCTTTCTTTACATAGTTGAATGTGCTGACAAGAAAATCACACAAAATTATCAATGGAAATCAAATTGATCAACCCATGCAGGTCTGGATTTGGAGTCACATTCAAAATCAAAGTGGAAAACCACACTACAGGCCGATCCAACTTTGATGTAATGTCCTTAAAACAAGTCAAAATGAGGCTCAGTAGTGTGTGTGGCCTCCACGTGCCTGTAGGACCTCCCTACAATGTCTGGGCATGCTCCTGATAAGGTAGCGGATGGTCTCCTGGGGGATCTCCTCCCAGACCTGGACTAAAGCATCCGCCAACTCCTGGACAACGTGGCGTGCAGACACAGCAAACCTTCTTGCCATCGCATTGATGTGCCATCCTGGATGAGCTGCACTACCTGAGCCACTTGTAAATGTAAATGGTAAATGTGCACTTATATAGCGCTTTTATCCAAAGCGCTTTACACTGTGTCTCATTCACCCATTCACACACACACTCACCCACCAATGGTAGCAGAGCTGCCATGCAAGGTGCTAGCTTGCCATCGGGAGCAACTTGGGGTTCAGTGTCTTACCCAAGGACACTTCGGCATATGGAGTCACCTGGGCCGGGAACCGGACCGCCAACCCTACGATTAGTGGACAACCCACTCTACCAACTGCGCCACAGCTGCCCCCACTTGTGTGGGTTCTAGACTCCGTCTCATGCTACCACTAGAGTGAAAGAACCGCCAGCATTCAAAAGTGACCAAAACATCAGCCAGGGAGCATAGGAACTGAGAAGTGGTCTGTGATTACCACCTGCAGAACCACTCCTTTATTGGGGGTGTCTTGCTAATTGCCTATAATTTCCACCTGTTGTCTATTTCGTTTGTACAACAGCATGTGAAATTGATTGTCAATCAGTGTTGCTTTCTAAGTGGACAGTTTGATTTCACAGGAGTGTGATTGACTTGGAGTTACATTGTGTTGTTTAGGTGTTCCCTTTATTTTTTTGAGCAGTTTATTATTATTATTATTATTATTAGTGGTGGTAGTAGTAGTATTAGTATTATTATTGTTTTATTTTTGTCTCTTATGCTATAAAGTTTACATCTTGTATATTATATAAATATTCTTCAGGGTGTGTGGACTGCGACTACATTTAAACCTAATTTGTTTAAAGCGTTTATCATATAAAATGGGATTTTTTTATATATATATATAAACTTTCTTGTGGTGTTCACTATGTTGAAAGTGTTGGTGTTATTTTCTCCCATTCTCCATATGGTGGATTTTTATAATCAGTTGATGCTAAGAGTAATTACAGTGCAACATCTTCTGTTTGGAGTCTTTTTTCTTAGGTATTTACCAATATACTGTTTCTGAGGAAATGTTTCTATTTCAGAAACGTACTTTAGCTATGTGTTATGTAGCTGAATCATTAGCCTTAGTTATTAGCTAGTTTAGCTGTGTTCATTTTTCCCCAGTTGCTATCAACACAGTTCCCAGAGCTTTAACCAATTCAGTGGTAAGTGTATCCATGTCAAAGTCTACGGTTAAAATGTAATCGTTAGAGATTTCTTCTCTTTATGCTTCTTCATAGACTTGTTTATGCAGCTTCACAACTCTGTCCATCATTGTGACTTTTAACTGAACAAATAGGAATATACAGTGAGGGGAAAAAGTATTTGATCCCCTGCTGATTTTGTACGTTTGCCCACTGACAAAGAAATGATTAGTCTATAATTTTAATGGTAGGTTTATTTGAACAGTGAGAGACAGAATAACAACAAAAAAAATAAAGAATAATGCATGTCAAAAATGTTATAAATTGATTTGCATTTTAATGAGGGAAATACGTATTTGACCCCTCTGCAAAACATGACTTAGTACTTTGTTGGCAATCACAGACGTCAGACATTTCTTGTAGTTGGTCACCAGGTTTGCACACATCTCAGGAGGGATTTTGTCCCACTCCTCTTTGCAGATCTTCTCCAAGTCATTATGGTTTCGAGGCTGACGTTTGGCAACTCGAACCTTCAGCTCCCTCCACAGATTTTCTATGGGATTAAGGTCTGGAGACTGGCTAGGTCACTCCACGACCTTAATGTGCTTCTTCTTGAGCCACTCCTTTGTTGCCTTGGCCGTGTGTTTTGGGTCATTGTCATGCTGGAATTCCCATCCACGACCCATTTTCAATGGCATGGCTGAGGGAAGGACGTTCTCACCCAAGATTTGACGGTACATGCTGTGAAGTTCTCCTGTCCCCTTAGCAGAAAAACACCCCAAAGCATAATGTTTCCACCTCCATGTTTGACGGTGGGGATGGTGTTCTTGGGGTCATAGGTAGCATTCCTCCTCCTCCAAACACAGCGAGTTGAGTTGATGCCAAAGAGCTCCATTTTGGTCTCATCTGACCACAACACTTTCACCCAGTTGTCCTCTGAATCATTCAAATGTTCATTGGCAAACTTCAGACGGGCATGTATATGTGCTTTCTTGAGCAGGGGGACGTTGCGGGCGCTGCAGGATTTCAGTCCTTCACGGCGTAGTGTGTTACCAATTGTTTTCTTGGAGACTATGGTCCCAGCTGCCTTGAGATCATTGACAAGATCCTCCCGTGTAATTCTGGGCTGATTCCACACTGTTCTCATGATCATTGCAACTCCACGAGGTGAGATCTTGCATGGAGCCCCAGGCCGAGGGAGATTGACAGTTCTTTTGTGTTTCTTCCATTTGCGAATAATCGCACCAACTGTTGTCACCTTCTCACCAAGCTGCTTGTCAATGGTCTTGTAGCCCATTCCAGACTTGTGTAGGTCTACAATCTTGTACCTGACATCCTTGGAGAGCTCTTTAGTCTTGGCCATGGTGGAGAGTTTGGAATCTGATTGATTGATTGCTTCTGTGGACAGGTGTCTTTTATACAGGTAACAAACTGAGATTAGGAGCACTCCCTTTAAGAGTGTGCTCCTAATCTTAGCTCGTTACCTGTATAAAAGACACCTGGGAGCCAGAAATCTTTCTGATTGAGAGGGGGTCAAATACTTATTTCCCTCATTAAAATGCAAATCAATTTATAACATTTTGGACATGTGTTTTTCTGGATATTTTTGTTGTTATTCTGTCTCTCACTGTTCAAATAAACATACTATTAAAATTATAGACTGATCATTTCTTTGTCAGTGCGCAAACGTACAAAATCAGCAGGGGATCAAATACTTTTTTCCCTCACTGTAAGTCAATAGAAAACAGCTACGGAAATGTTCACCATTAACAAAGAATTTCATGCGGAGAACATGGGGGAAAAAACAGCACCTAACTGCAAAAAGCAAGAGAACAAACAGATGAAAAAGCAACCTTTATTATAATTACACTGCTGTGATGCAGGAGTAGCACACCATTACCCCAGCTAATGTCCTATCCTGTGCACTAGCTGTTGTGGCTCTGCATTCGAATAATGGCATATTTTGGAAGGTTTGTTCAAGCTGTAATTGGGTCAATAGACCCTCAAGTCTTGGAGAGGAAAATTAGGGAAATTTTAGGGGGTGTTAAGAGGATGAGAGGAGGTAGGCCTTTTGTTTTTCTAATGTCAGCAAAAGCACTTCATTTCAGCTACTTCTGACTCCGGTGATCGCTGTTCCTCACTGTGAAGTGTTCATTAAATAGGAGGAGTAAATAGCCAAGAGGCCCAATGGTGTTAAACAGATGCTTACCGTATTAACAATGGACGTCATAAATATGTAGCACATGGCAAAGTCACCTGAGCTGAAGCCATTTGCCTCCGTGGACAGTTTTATATGTAGATAAGATGTAAAGCACATTATGGTGCACAGTATCTCTGTCATCATGCAAGACATCGTAACTTTGCATATAAACATAGGATTAATGACCGCATGCTGAAATGTTATCTGTAAAAGGGAATCATACTGGGATTGTACGCTACGGTGACACCTGACAGTATCCGATAGCTGCAAAACTGTAGGAATGCCAGATTATTTGCAATATTGATATTTTCCCAACTGCTGCTTTTAATGATTAGAAGCAGAGGATAGAGATATATAGATGAAGCCTGGTGATAATCACTTATTTGAAACCGCTGGAGTGATAAATGTGCAGCCGCTACTGGTAGTATGCACAGGATGAAGTTAGGTGATAGTATATTAGTGGAGGCAGATTTTTTCATTATGCATGTTATGGTTTTGGCAACTAATAAATCATGCAGCTGTTATTAGTCCAGTTATTGTCAGTGTTGAATGGTGCTTGAATGACCTCATGTTAGAAACATGCTGTTTGAGGTTATTAATTTACTCGGTCATTTATGTTATGTAATTGGTTTGAGTTCTTTGTCATCTGGCTGGTTTCCTCAGAGCAGGTGATCCATGTAGTATCAATGTGGTAGCAATTGTGGTCCAACTCCATCTGTAAGCAGGCTAAATGAGTTGCTACTGAGATGCAGACTGCATTAGCAGGGAGATGGGAGTAATGTGGGAGGCTGGAGGAAAGCATTATTATGTAGAGCAGCTCATCTGGCCTGTCTGTGGTTATCTGCTCTTTTAACATCAGGCGCCGGAACAGCGGGCATCTGTCAACCTCCCCTGCCACGCCAGCCAGACGGCCAGTGCCCGAGAGAGTTGTAGAGGAAAAAAGTGCAGTCAGGAGTTGCTGACTAGCAGCCATGTCACCTTCTGACTCTTTCTTCTTTTTTCAAACTGTGATCATCATATTTTTATGATGTATACCAGCTGATCTCTGATACCACTTTTCCCATTGCAACAGAGCTGGTTCAGAATTCACTTTTACCACATACAGCTTACACTTTGTGGCGCTCAGAGTATATTAACAGCTACCAAGTATATTAAGTCCCATTTAAAAATAAATAATAATAATAAAAAAAAGTTAACATTTAGTTCCTTGCTGAGAAGTCATGCATGTTCTGACTAGCGATCAGCCAAAACACAGACCAAGATGGTCACGCTGTAGGCCATCTAGGCCAGCTGGTTTGTTATTTTTCAGCTTCCTTATTGCTTGACTAGCTAAATAACTCGAATACATTATACAGCCAAAAGTATGTGGACACCTGCCCATGATGTGACTTTCCCCAAAGGTGTAAGCACATAGTTGTCTAGAATGTCTTTGTATTCTGTAGCAAACCTCTTTCATTATAACAATGCCCCTGTGCACAAAGCGAGGGCCATTAAGACATGGTTTACCAAGGATGATGTGGAAGAACTCGAGTGGCCTGCACAAAGCCCTGACCTCAACATCACTGAACACCTCTGGGATGAACTGAAGCGCCAACTGCTCAACATGCCTTCTTATTTGACATCGGTGCCCAACCTCATTAATACTCTTGTGGATAAATGAGCACAAATCCCCACAGCTACGCTCAGAAATCTAGTGGAAAGCCTTTCTGGACGAGTAGAGGATATTATAACAGCAGCAGAGGGAATAACTCTGTGTTCATCTCAATGGTTTTGGAATGGGCACATATGGCTGTGATGGTCATGTGGCCACAAACATATCTCTATCCATATAGTGTAACTTGTATACGATGTTGCATTATTTATAGTAATTGAGAAGCTGTTTTTCATTGAACCAGAACTTACTAGCTGCCAGAGATGGGCTAATAGTTTGACCAGTTTAGCCTGTGTTTGGCAGCTGGTAGCTGGTTAGACTAAGCTGTTTTTTTTCAGCAGCTACAGGTACAGGGTCAGTAACAGAGAAAACGGGAGGGAGGGAGCTCAGTAGAGAAGCAATAATCAAGAGATTGAACTAATAAGGAGAGAGAGTCTTTTTAAACTTGTTTTTGTCTTTTTTTTCTCCTAAATTATTTCATTACTTCAGTTTGGTTGCTACTCAGAGCTGAATTACATATAAATAAAACATGCTATAACTAAAATATGTTGTTCGAGAACTTATTTTACCATCCAATGTCGAATGCAAAGATGTTGATATAAACAAACATAACACATTACATGAAATATGTTTTATTGCTACTATAAAAGCAGTTTGTTAGCATTACCACTATCAGATTAATTTTAGTTTTAGTAAAATAGTAGGATTTTTTTCCAGAATTTTAGTGCTGGAACCAAACCAATTTTATTTTCCAAGAACATAGATTTTTTTCAGTGGAAACACATTCAAACGTGTTCACTTTTGAACTTTCTTGTAGTATTCACTATTTTGGAAGTTCACGTTTTCTGATGGCTCTGGTTGCACTCTAAAACATGCTGGGTTGTTTTTTCTACTCTAAATGCTGGATAAGAACCTTTTGGGTCATTTAATTGGGTTATTTTCTCAGCCTTGGGTAGTTTTATGTAACCCAACCGCTGGGTTAGTGGCTGGGTCATTTTCACTGACAGTTGCATCAATGCACCCCTCACACACTCCAGCGCCTCAGCCCGGCTCCTTGGGTCAAAGCACATCAGTGTGGACTGTTTGAATTCACTTCAGGTGGAGGTAGCGGCTTTCACACAGACATAATGTTAGATTTATTTGGAGAAACAAGGTTCATATCAATAAATTTATCCAGTAAACCATTATTGTACACAAATGGCGATAACAGTCCAGTTTGCATGACATTAAATAGACCACTATCTTCGTTAGCTTTGGTTGTTTGTAATGCCCACTGGATCGTAAGTTGTTTACTCAGGTTTCTGACTGCGGTTTAGCCAGCTGCTCTCCCTGAAAGCACGGTTAATCTAGCCGTACATACATTTTAGGGGCGTGGCTTTTACACAATCATTTAAAATAAATAAGTAATAAAACAAACACAACAATTGACTGTATTGATGCGTATACAGGCAAAACGTTTTTTATAACCTTTTACATTTAAATAATGGCAAAATTCTATCAAGTTTATAGAGACGCTGTAAAGCATTAAGCCAAATAAAAATTTATTTTCTAAAAATTAATTTTAATATATTATTATTGTTGTTGGTGGTTTTCTTGTTGTAAATCTAACCATACATACATTTTTTAAATGTGTAGATGGTTAATTTCATAGAGGAAATCTGACCCCTAAATATTAATATTTTACTTCAACTTAATGCTGAAGTAAAATGGACATTTCAGATTGTAGATAATGAAACCCACTTTCATTGTTCATAGGGACATGCTCTATACTCACATTAAAGATCAATTAATTTTACTGTACAATTTGAAAGTAATTGCTCGTCAAAGTTATTAGATCCGTCACTATAAATTGTGGCAGGAGGTAATTTTTAATCCATTATAAAATACACATTTCAACTAGCGGCTAGATTAACCGTGCTTTCAGGAAGCGCTGATGTTTTCATCTTAAATATATGACTTATTTACATCAAAGTCTATCTATATAAACACCGCTTTTTCCAGCTCTAGCAATACCTTTCTGAACACTTTCTTGTGTATAAATAAAGGAGATACCATGTTGACATATTTGTTTATAATGTTGTATATTTGACATTTTCAAAGGGTAAAAATAACCCTTAATGTTAACCCAGTGGGGTTTTTTTTTTTTTTTAAAGATGTTTTTTAGTATGGCACAGCCCAGAGAAGTTCAGTTCGCAGTCTATGCTAAGTGCAATTTCAGTGTGATTTAAGTTGTTCTGTATATTCTGAGTTATTTAGCAACAACCCTGAGGAAAACGTTATTATTGCTGACAGTTTGGTTTTGTTCCCAGCGTCGTTACGTCTTTACATTGTCTTGAAATCAAGCAGGTTGGGATGCACAGTATTGAATCTCAGGTGAAATGTGGGCGCTTCAGTAGAAAAAAAAACAAACGTTACGATTATATACACATAGTAAATAAATACACACTACATAAATACATGGTGCAAAGACAACCATTGGGAGAAAAAACCAAACAAGGCAAAATGCATAAAATGGTGAGTGTTGTGTAAGATAGGGATTTATTTTAAATATACTGTTCTTGTTCATACTGAGATGCTGGGACATGCTGGAAGAGGAGGCATTGTGGATCTTGAAGAAGAAGAAAAAAAAAAAAAAAAGATTCCCAGTAGTGCTTCTGACAGCCAGCAGTCTGTGACATCTAACGTTTAGTTTTTTTGTTTTTTCTTTCACAGCCACCGGGACCTGAAGCCTGAGAACCTGCTGCTAGACGAGAAGAACAACATCAGGATAGCAGACTTCGGTATGGCCTCGTTGCAGGTGGGGGACAGCCTCCTGGAAACTAGCTGTGGGTGAGTAGCACTCAGAAAGTGACCAGTGTTTGTCCAGTGACTGCCAACAATCAATTATGGATAATCTTATTGATTGTGTACTTAAGGTACTCTATCTGCTTGACATATGCTGCAGTCTTATTTACAAAATGTCAGTCTTATTGGTGACCATGTCAGGTGTTGTTTTTCTCTGTTAGTGTTTAGAGCATGCTCAAAATGCCTGTTTTATCAATGACACTTAAACACATGTATTCTTTCTCTCTCTCTCTCTCTCTTTCGCTCTCTCTCTGTCACTTGTCTTTCTCTCTCGTAATACACTGAAATGAACAGATAGCTCTCCAGCTCTCTCATTACTTGCCAGAAGCTCTGCTGTGGGGTGGAGTCATGCTCACTCAGAAGCAAAACTACACTTTTAAATGAAATGAGCTGTTATTAAAACAGTGCAGCTTTTCCTCCTCCATTTAGCTTTGCTCGAATAAGGTCAGTAGAGAGATTGGTGCTTTCAGATAGGGGCATTTTTGGACAGCTCTGAGTACAGAATGTACTGTAACAATAAAGTACAAACAGTGGTTTGGATCAGGGTTTGTGCATTCATGGAAATATCTGTGTCTGCATTTGAGAACTAATCCTCCAGCCAGCCAGATGAATATGAGAAACAGGTAGATTGATTGACGATGTCTGCTATAATGTATGAGGTGTCGAAAGACCTGTAATAACTGCAGAACTGCAAAGGTATCTTTGAAAAAGATTATTTGCAGTACAACAAATTTAGTCCCACTCTTCTTTTCAGGCTTTGATGACATTTTTCCCACCCAGAAATAATCTCTACCCTCTGCACCCTTTTGTCCTTAAAAGGTAACTCATATACTCGCAACAAAGGTGAACTCCAGAGAATAGCACCAGAGGGCTCTGAAAATAACAAACAGCCCGTTTAATACCAGGGATGTAAGCGAATATGAATATCTTAACGCACATAGTGATGGAACCAGTGTTGAGGAGTAATTAACTAAAAGTAGCGATGTTACTAACATTTTGTCAGTAGTGTCAAAGTAGCTCCTCTACTGTAGTGTAGTTTTCCACTTTTCGCTACGTTTCTTGTCCAATTATAATGGTCCTCTTAATTGTATATCTGCGGTGCCCGCTTGCTTCACAGGAATTAAGAGCCTCATTGTAACTCTCATGGATAGGAATAGACCGTCTGATGGACACGTAAAGCAACCAACCACAGTTTGTTACGTGATGAATGGGGTGGTCAATGATATCATAATAAATGAACACTGGAGTTTAATCTTATACAGAGCATATTACTGGTGCTTTGTTGTTAATAGACAAAACAACACAATATTTACATTTACTTTATAAAAAATAAGATCAGATCAAATAAATCATATTTTCTGAATCATGTCAGTGCATGCCGAGTTATTTCTTTTATGTCCTGAATGCAACATCTCGCTTAAAGGAGCAGCAAGTAAAAAATGTCCTATCTTAACATTATTTATTATTTATTATACATATTTATCTTAACTTATTTATTGTTATTTCCATGTTTAATTAGTTAAACAGTGGTTTAAAAAAAAGAGAATAATAATAATAAATCATCGTTGCATGTATTATTATTGGCTTATCGGAAGTATTAATTATTTAAGTTGGACACACTCATCCTTAATATCCGTGATGGAGCGGGAGATGGTGACTGATTCCGATAAAAACAATTACCCGTGGCCTTATTTGTCAAAGTTCATGTGCCTTAAGGAATCAAATAATAAATCTTGCACTTTTGCAAACCAAAGATGAAAATACTTTGTATAAATACTTCGATCGTAATACGACGAGGTGATCGCGACTGTCATGTCGAGTTGATAAGTAGCCTAATGTGCACATTATAAAGTCAGAATTATTTTAAAATTATGTTTAATTTCTTTATGCAGAATTATACCTAGTTATTCATATTCATGATTCACATCGAAGTTGCTTTGCTACCTCAAACTATGAGCAGCTTGTAGCTTGAAAAGCTACGCTTTTAAAGTAACTTCTCCAACACTGGATGAAACAGAGTTATTGTAACAAATGTTTAATATTATGTATTGAATGTTAATTTTCCATTTAGTATACAGATGACTAAATATATGAAATCCGTGAGTAGGGCTGAGTGAGTCATGGCTGTACACACCACACCGTCTCACCAATGACGCATTACACATGGAGCGCATTTATCACGACTGATTTGAGTTGTTATTGGCAGAATATTGAAAAAACATTCAACCAACCGTTAATATTAATATTTTATTTTTTTTATTAATTTAGGAGGACACACTGTGCTCTTGGCACCTTAATATGATCAGTTTTATAACAAATAGCAATTCTTTTGGTTACAGTTGTGCCAGTAAATAAATCAGAAAGCAGTCATTTCCGAACAGCTGGAATTTCAACACTTTTTTTGTTTTTTGTTCTTTACTGAAGTGGTCAAAGAATTATGAGTAAGAATTGTGATCTCAAGAATTGTTTGCCTCTTCTCCTGCTCTTCAGGCACCATTGCACAGCAAGGCAATCAGAATGACTCAGCATCTGCATACCTGTAATTAAAAATACATTCTAACACTTGCACTACTGAGCTTTTCTATTTGTGGTACGTTACTGTGTATTGTGAAGTAATTGTAGAGCTGTGAAAGCTGCTGATATCACACCTAATAAGTAATAGAGAATATGTCTGATGTCATTTTGTGAGTCATTAGCTATTATACTGTACTTATTCCTCATTTGTAAAGAGATAATGGCAATTATTCTGCCGTTATCTAAGTGATGACGACTAGCTGTAACATCTTTCATCATTTGTGTGTAAATCCAAGTATTCCTAGAAATACCCTAGAAATACCACTGACAGAATTGTCTTAATTTTAAACACAAATATTCATTGTCCCATTTGTGATCCATGAAAATGGAACATGCCTTTAAATCTTTATCATGCCATTATAGGCCATAAAGCGGTGTTTGGAGCGACACCTCATTCAGAGAAAAAAACAAAACTATCCATCTTCAACCGCTTATTCCTGCTTCAGGGTCGCAGGGAACACAAGGTGGGGTACACCCTGGACAGGGTGCCAGTCCATCGCAGGGCACAATCACATACACACTCACACACCCATTCATACACTATGGACAATTTACCAATTTCCAATCAGCCTACCATGCATGTCTTTGGACTGGGGGAGGAAACCGGAGTACCCGGAGGAAACCCCCACAGCACAGGGAGAACATGCAAACTCCACACACACATGGCCCCGGTGGGAGTCAAAACCCGGACCCTGGAGGTGTGAGGCGAACGTGCTAACCACTAAGCCACCGTGCGCCCAAAATTAATTAAATCTGCACTACAGGTGCGTCTGAAATCTCCAGTTTACAGTATGTGCTCTGTCCACTTTTGGGGCCTTAAGTGAGTTTCATAGCACTTAGTTAATGTGTCCTTAAGGATCTGGGCTGCAGAACATGTCTCTAAACATGAAAGTGAAGCCTCACATATGGAGGTCGTAATTTCACCCACTCAGCAATATGTAAATATATGTTTGGACAGCAAAGCTTGTTCTCTTAAGCAATACTACTGAGACCTTGTTTACCAAGACCTGGCCATTTTCTCTGTCTGTATGTTTTTTATTATAATTTAATTTTTCTTAACCCATATATATATATATATGGTTGTATTGAAAATTTGCAATAGCTTCCAGCTGGAGAGGTGGAAGCTTAATACTGCATGTGCTTTCTCTGAGACTGTCCTCTTCTGTATACAATAGCTTACATGTATACATGCTCACGATTGGTTAGTATTATTCTGATTGACAGTTGAGCGAGTAATGCTATCCTTCCCACCCAGACAACACAGCCAATTATACTCTCTTGGACTCCCAGCCATGGATAGTTTTGGCATTGTCAGGATTTGAGGCTGAGATCTCCTATAGCTGTGGCTGAAGCTTTATTGTTGCACAATAACAATTACATCTTTGCCTCGTTAGCAGTGCCAACTTTGGCAGTAGACCTTTGGAAAAAAAACAGTGGTTTATACTGATTGATTTACTATTGATTTTATTGTACTTTTCCATTTCTGACTTAAAGACCCGCAATAGAATTCCAAATTACACGTACTTGTGTACTTGCAAAGGGCAAATAAAGTATGTATTTATCTCCTTATTTAATACAGCAATGAGCTGTTGTAAAGACTACTGCTCTCCACAGATCTGTCTGGGCACAATAACATTGGGACGAGATTTGTGACATATTGGAGGACCTTTAATATGTTTTGGAAGGGATTATCGATTATTCTTAATAAGGGATTATTCTTTCATAACATCTGGCTAACATGTCTTGGTCCTCTGGAAGTAGATTTATATCTCTGGCACATGCATTTTTATAAGAAAGATCACAATATATTAAGTTATAATCCTGGCCCTCTTTGTTAACAGGGTCAGAGAGTAACTACCATTTAGTTCTCATGCTCATTACAAAACCACACATATCAGACCCTTAGAAGTGACAAATCAATGAGACTCCAAACTTTTGCCTGGTGTTGTTGTTGTTGATGATGGCTGCTATGTAAATGAAAGAGGAAATGAGCTCTAGCAAATAGCTTGGAAAGGATTAATGCATTTCCCTACAGGCGGTCCCTCAAAAACCCTGTTCGTTCTCATAATGTCCCTCTATTTATCTCAATTTCCATTTCATATCTGACAGAAATATGGGAGAAAGTTTTGCTTCTGTAATATTCCCATACGTATATGAAAGGAAAGTGCTTAACCAGGCTGTGATTGTCGTAGCCTACAAATGCCAAGACACTCAAAGCCTGGTTGTTTAAAGGTAATTATTGTGGCAACATATCAAAGGCAATATGACTGGGCTTTACAACAATAACACAGAACAGAATACAGAGAGCATTTCACAGTCCATACAGGATTTCGCAGAGGGTTTTTTTATGATTGTTGCGGCCAAAAATGCTAGATTTTGAAAAAAAAAAATATTGTGATGCAATTTGGAGATATGTTTGTGCTTTCTTTTTGCATAAATTGTCTCGCACGCTATGATGTTTTGAGGCCTTTTCGTTATACTCATGTTCGACGCACGTGAATCAAAGGGGGATTTAGCTGAATGCGCATCGTGATGACATGACACGTAATGACGTGACACATGGCACGTTAGGATGGCGTCACATGACGCTCCTTGGCCTAAATCTGCGGAAAATCTGCGGTAATTTCGACAAATTGCAAGCTCCTGCGAATACTGCGGAGTATCCTTGATTTTGCGCTTATTTCTGCAATCGCAGAAAAAAATCACAAACACCCTAGAGGGACTGATTTCGGAGTTGGAGAATTGCAAACAAAATGTGTTTTAATAATAACTTTTTATAAAATGGATAGTTTTGGTTCCAAAACCTGATTCACATTCAAAGCCGCTGTAAAATCCTAAATATTATTACTAATGAATTCAATTATTTATTGATTCTATCCTGGAACATTCTGTCTACATTTATAAATAAAGCAATATGAACACCTGTAACAACATCAGTTTTAACACGCATTCTCTTCTGCCTTATTACTTTAATAAGCACTGTCTTTAGAGACTTAACTAATATTCGGATATAAGGTTTCTGGACATTCTGGTTTATCCAGTAATGATGCGGAGGATGTCTGTAGTAATTATGATTTTTTTTTTTTTATGCAGGTGCAGAAACTGTTTTCTACAGGATATAATGGAATCTTTACTAATGTCTCAGTTCGTAAAAGATCTATATTTCCTGGCGTCATTTCTACCCTAGTTCTATTAAAAATACTGACACAACAGATTCAGGCTTCAATCCCAGAGATTCTTCAGTAAAAATGAAATTATTCCACCTCCCACTGTAAAACTAATCTGTTTTATATCGGGCGTTAGTGTCTTTTTTCGTTAAGAATGTAGCAGGGGCTCTTTCTGATTGGAAGGAAATATTTTTGGCATCGCTTTGCCGACTAGGTGTAGCTAATGTAGAATTTATTTGTATAATGAGACATCACATACGAGCACAAGCTTATATTAGCATAACCTTCTGCTTATGTGTGTGTGAAGTTGTCTGGGATGTCAGCTGGTGCATTTGTTATCGTGAGCCTTGACACCTCGCCAGGAACTCGCGCATTATCGTTATTTCTCCTGAACGAGTCTGGCAGAAATCTGTCTAGCGAAAGCATCTTTTTCTCGTAGTGTTAACAGGATCTGATGAGTAGAGCTCCACGAATCCGGGCTATGCAGTTTATTTAAGACAGATAGATGATCGGTGAACGTGGCAATGCATAATAAAGGAATTACCCGGACGTTTGACTCGCTGTTATGCTATGCAGCAGTCTAACAATGACCAAACCCTGCTAGGTGACCTGTCAAAGACAAACACATGACTCATGGTGTCTTCTTCACTCAACAGGTCACCTCATTACGCCTGTCCTGAAGTCATCCGGGTGAGTGTGTGTGCTAGCTAATCATATTTGCTATTGAATGACGTTCTATATTAATGTTATATGTACTGTATTTCAAAGCTGTAGGAAGCTTCTAATTACACTCTTTTCTTAGGGAGAGAAATATGATGGGAGGAAAGCAGATGTATGGAGCTGTGGGGTCATTCTGTTTGCTCTTCTGGTGGTGAGTTCTGGTCTGGTCAATCTTTACGTGGTTTTCCCACCTCGTGTTTCCAGGATGGAGTGCAGAGCCACTAAGCAGGATAAAGCACTTACTGATGAATGACATAAAGAAATACAATCGGACTATTTTATTATGCAAATGTAAAACATCGGTGAGTGATGGTGAACGTTTCTGTTTATTTCAGCTGTGTTGAATGTTAGTTTAGCTGACGTTTCATTGAAATCTTTGCACAGACACTTGGTTGAGTTGGTTTAGTAATATTAAATGTACACTGTTGTTCATGGACAAAGTACTTTGTGTTGTTTCGATGCTTTCTAACTTTGAGTCATGAATTTCTAACTTCATGACATATTTCTAGCGTCTTGCCCAAGGACACTTCGGTATGTGGAGTTATGTGGGCCGGGAATCGAACCGCCAGCCCTGCGATTAATGGACAACCCACCTGAGCCACAGCTTTGTTTTTTTTTTTTTTTTAGCCTTTTTTTGGGGGGGTGCTTAACAAGGCAAACAATTAGACTTCTACTCAAACTCTTTATTTCCCTTCCCTTCTCTTCCTGACATTTTCTTTCATTTACCCCTTTCCATTCCGTTCTGTTTATTTGTTTTGTTCTGTTCCGTCCCTTTCCCTTCCTCTGTCTTCCAAACAATTTCTTTCTTTTTTCCTTTTGTTCCCTTCCCTACCTTTATCTTGCCTTTATCTTCCCCTTTCCCGTTTCTTTTCCTTCTGCTCCCTTCTCTAAAGATTTCGATGTGTTGGAATATATTTGTCTGATTACCCGGTGGTGATGGTGGATCCCCAAATAAACAAATAGACTCTGGGCAGAATCTAAAAAAGAAATCCTAACTGATTGTACCACTGAGATTTGAGCGTGCGCAGCCTACCTGACTGCCTGATTTTATTGTTCTCTGCATTCCTTTACCTCTCCTAAGGTCAATTTCTCTAAGTAGTTTTTTTTTTTTTTTTTATGTGAGCAGAAATGTGGAAGAAAGGGTGTGTTGGGAGCCGCGTATGTGGCATAGCCACTGAGCTCAGTCGGTTAAAACGCTATTTGTCTGATTGCGTTTGACAGCTTCTCTCCCCTGTAGTTAGGTCGCCTTCTGATCATCAGTTATATGAGCTCGGCGTAGCTACACAGCAACTATTCATCAAACACGCATGTCTGTAGGGTGTCAGTGCCACTGATGAACTGCTCACTTAACAAGAGCTGTGCCAGGCTAAGCTAATTGTAAAATTCTCTGCATTTTTAGAAGGGCTTAGCACAACTCTGACTTTTGTGTCCTCTAAGTTCTATGCTCCTCAGAGCTCGTCATTGACCGGGCTTCATGTCAATAACGTTGGAAAATTGGTAAATTGATTGTGTTTTTGTGAACCGATATGCATTACAGTGTCTCTGAGTCTCTAATCATTAGAAATGAAACCGGAGTTGTTTCTGATTTTAGGGAAATCTTCTGTTATTTAGTATTTTCCTCCTCCACTACTCCTGAGCGATGCCTTAATATTCTCCGCTGGCCTAAATTCGCCCGGTTATATTCACTATTTCTCATTTCTGCGTTTTCCTGCAGGGAGCTCTGCCGTTTGATGACGATAATTTACGAAACTTGTTAGAAAAAGTGAAGCTGGGCGTGTTTCACATGCCACACTTCATTCCTCCGGATTGCCAGAACCTTCTACGAGGAATGATAGAGGTGGACGCTAGCAAACGGCTTACGGTGAGCTGTTCCTTCTTGAATACCAAACAGACGTGATGCAAAACAAAAACGAATTTTGGGTTGTTTTTGGGTTGTCATTCTTTTATACTTATTTTTTGCACCCAGGCATGATGGTCTGAATTTTGATGTCCATTTCCAAGCTTGCGTTGTGTATCTGAATGGAGTATGGTAATAGTAATTGGGTCATTTACATGTTAATTAGCTTTAAAATGGTGCTTTTGGCAGCTTTAATAATGTAATATATGCTTTACTGAGGTCCTTATACTTTATACAAACATGGCATTATGATTTGTCATGAAAACATAATATGATTTTTTTTTTAATAGTAATTAAGGTTTATATTACCTAAATTCTCAAGTGTAACTTTCAAATATATAATGCATGCAAATGGCAAAACTGCTATTATCATACAGGGTGGATAAATCATAAATTCATTAGCTAGCCCACCAGGCAAGTAAAACCTCCAGTGTGTGCCCAGTCCCATATATTGTTGCCCAGAAACCTAACTGAAAAAAGTGGTAGGTAATATAATGTATTGATGTATGGCTAGAGCACGACTACTACAGAGGCCAATACAGACTAAGGGAAACTACCAAGTACATAATTATAGCATATCATATTTGAACTCTTGACAAAAAGTCAGCAAGTCATTAACCGATGTTTTGGCAAGGATGAGATGGTTCTGTTCTGTTTACGGATTGCACGTAAATTATTCCCGTCTGGCTAGCGTCGTTATTTTCTCTCGGTATGTTTAAAGAGATTTATATGACGACTTACGATGACTGGGTTTGTCAGTTTTTTGAATTTTTTATTGAATCTACCGATGTGTGTAGTGCAGCAGGTGGTGGCATTCAGCGTACAGAGTGTGCGTATGCTGTAGTAACAACATCAAGGCGCAGCACAACGTTATGTTAAAACATGCATACCAAATGAAACCTATCGGTTCCTTTCACATCACTTGATATTATATAAGATGGTTTTAACGCCGATCGTGATGAGCTGGATGTAAGAAAACTCTGATACTTCAGTCTGTACAGGATTTTGAATAGTTTTTTTGTGATCGTTGGCTTTTTTTTCCCAATATTTTTTTTTTAAACTACTTGAATTGGTGAAATTGCAATTACACGGAATCGTTTTGCACAGACTTTCACAGTGTTGTTTGTTGCTAACGGAGACCTTTTTAGCTGTATTCGTTTTCGAAGCACGTAAATCGGAGTGGGCTTTGGCTGAATGCGTGTTGTGATGATGTCACCTGACGTGTCTTGGCCCAAATCTGCTGAAAAGCTGCAGTAATTTTGAAAAATTGCAAGTTCCTCTGAATATTGTGGAGTTTACTTGATTTTGCATTCATGAACTTCTGCGATCGCAATAGCTCTAAATCCTGGACAGACTGATACATACAAAGGGTTGCTCTATCACAGGGTACTCTTTAAACATACAATGTCAATGAATAAATTGGAAAATAAATTTGAATAGTAATTTTTAGCTTTTTTGTCACATTAAAAGATATAATCAAATATTTACAAAAATGTGAGGGTGTACTCACTTTTGTGAGATATTGTATTTGTTTGATTCTTGTACATTTCCAGATAAATGATTTGATGTTAAGACCATTAAAAGCTTAATATTTTACAATTTTCTGCTTGGACCATTTTTTTTTTTTGCCCAGATTTCCTGTTAATCCCATTTAAAATACCTATATATTTTTGACATCCCATCCTACTGAATAAACATAGTAAAACTTTATACAGCACTACTATATTCTCATATTCTGCTAAGTCAGAAGGTATATAACAAACTCTCAGTATAATCTGTTTGTTTACCTGCTGAAATAATCGAAGACTAATTCATTAAACAGTTCAAATTAAAACCGTTATTTAACCCAGAAAAATGTCAACATAGTGACGCTCAGTATGTGTTCTGCCATGGAAAAGTATTTTGGGCGGAGACTATAATACCTACTGTAATAATACTGATTATAATAACACTGCACTTGCCCTTCTGAGGTGTAGTCATGCAACTGCTGATGGGATTGATCTTCAGTGCTTTCATATTTGTGCTGCACGTCACTTGTCACAGCGGCGTTGATCGTTGCTCTCTCTGTCCTGATTAGGTTTTTATTTCAACTCTTTTCTGTGCTCCTCTGTAGACTATGCTTTTATCTGCAGACCCTTTTGTATCAGGATGTCTTCATTAGCGTGACCTCTCAAGCCTTGTCTTTGACACTGTCTAATAATGAATGATGTGATGATGATACTTGAAGATGCGAGGCTGATTTTGATTGTGTGTGTGGTTTTTTTTTCTCCTCCTGCAGTTAGAACAGATCCAGAAGCACACGTGGTACATGTAAGTACATCTCACTGTTTGACTGTGTGTGTGTGTGTGTGTGTATGTGAGTGTGTGATAAGGGACAACACGGAGACAATAAGAACATTTGTTGAAAGCCAGAAGATTGATTTGCAAGATTAAAATCAGGTTTAAAACCAACACTGAAAGCGTACAGTGTATATTCTATATAATGCAACTCTGTGTAAGATTGGTGTTTTGGGAAATGGAGATTCAAGCATGTGCGTGTATGTGTGTGTGTTGGCGAGATAAATGGCACAGCCGCCTCATGTCTCCAACAAGGACAAGGATCTGCAGGTCCAGAGGGGGTTTAACTGTCTGCTCATATCCCCATGATCCTGGTGTGTGTGTGTGTGTGTGTGTGAGAGAGAGAGGGATAGAGAAGGAGAGAGAAAGAGAGTGTGTGTTATCACAGCACAAGAAGATGTGGGTGGTTGACAGGCCCCCCTGACTCTGAGCCTCTATTGGGTCAAAGACAGTCACACAGCCACCCGGTCCTCCTCTCCACAGACCCCTGAGTCACTAGCAGTTTCAGCAGAGTACTTATGCTTTTGGCTGCTGGATCACACTGCCATGTTTTCTCACAGATGGCAAGACTAGATTCACAAAACACACCAGTTGAAAAAGGTTCTATTGAAGAACAATGAAGAATAACTCTACAAATCATTCAACTACACGTTAAAATCACCGATTACCTCGAATGTAGCCGAGCTTCTAAGACGTTTGCATGCTTAGCTTTTTTGCGCTGTAAATATGATGCTAATGGAGCTTACGAGTAACGGGAGTCCGTGACACCCAAAATCTTTTCTGTAAAAGCCTGTACAAATCTTATATACTTGTTTCAAATGCAGTAATCTATGAAATCTTAAATATCAGAAGAAAAATCTGTATTTCGGGGACTCACTTTGTTCGCATAGGTTTCTTCCTGGTTCTCCTCGTACCTCCCAAAAACATTTCGTGTGTGGATTGGGTGCTCTTCATTGCCCCTGGTTGTGGATGAGTGTGAGGAAGGTGTGCATGTGCATGGTGCCCTGCAATAGAGTGGCATCCCATTCAGGGTGTATTCCTGCCTTACCCCAAGTGTCTCACACCCTGGGATAGTCTCTGTATCCACCATGATCCTAACCAGGATAAAGTGCTTACTAAAAATGAATGAATGGAAATCTGGATTTCCAAATTTAAGCTGAAATGACGTTATTGTTCACGCAAGTTCAATAATTCTGCTACAATCCTGCCTTGCAAAATTGGGAGACCGGGCCTAGAGGGTGTAATAATACCAAATTGTGTTAAGAATATAAGTGAAGCCCTTCTATGGGGTGCGCACCCTCCGGTGGGGTTGGGGGTGTGCGGCAGGTTGACAAATTTATGGAAAATGTTTGTGTGAGATTGACTTCCACTAGCCACTAAGCACTGAAATGTCTTGGCTGATTGATTACATGTGTGAAACCTTTGGAGGACTATTCCTTTAATTGTATCTCTTCTGTGCAGTCTACACATACTGTATATTGTAGTATTGGATATATTACTACTGGATAACACTAGCAACAGTTTAGGTCTGTCATGGAGCTTTTCATGCATATCATTTGCTACAGCCGTTTTGATCCATGGGTAGTTGATCAGCACCCCTGTCATTTTGTCCTTTTTCTCAGCGGGGGAAAGAACGAGCCGGAGCCCGAGCAACCCGTGCCGAGGAAGGTGTCGATCCGCAGCCTGCCGTCGGCCGACGACATCGACCCGGACGTGTTGGAGAGCATGCACTCGCTCGGCTGCTTCCGAGACAAGAACAAGCTGATGAAGGACCTGCTGTCTGATGAGTGAGTGGCTCTGAACTGACCTGGAGACAGTTGACTGTGGCCAAATTTTAACTTTAAGCCATACTAAAACTTTAAACCTCAGATCATACTCAGAAATGTGCCCCAGTGTCAAAGAAAGAGATGGAAAAAGGGTTGGTCATAGGAACGAGTGGTGGCTTTGCTCATCCATATAAACCCATTTGCACACATGGTTACATGCCATCTCACTCACACACACACACACACACACACACACGTGCGCACGTGCACACACACACACACACACACAGCCTGTCCTTTGGACAAGTCATTTGTCAAACTGCAGTTACATTATGATGGCCATTGAAGCAGTGCTACTGTTATTTCCCTAGCCTCAAGTACCACTATTTACCGCTTCACATTTATTCCTCTTAGGCACTCGGTTTCTCTATTGAGGAGCTTCATGCTTTATTTATTTTATGTCCCATTTTTGTTTATATATATATATATATATATATACACACACACACTACATTATTACAAGTTGCCCAGGCTCTGATGCAGCAAAGCATCCTCACACCATCACACTTCCTCCACCATGGTTGACCATAGGTATGATTTTCTTTTTGTGGAATTCTGTGTTTGGTTTACACCAGATGTAATGGGACTCCTGTCTTCCAAACAGTTCCACTTTCAACTCATCAATCCACAGAACATTCTCCCCAAAGGTTTGAGGATCATCAAGCTGTGTTTTGACAAAATTCAGACGATCGTTAATGTTCTTCTGGGTCAGCAGTGCTTTTCACCTCGCCACTCTTCCATGGATGTCATTTTTGCCCAGTGTCATTCTGATAGTGGCGTCATGAACAGTGACCTTTATTGATGCAAGAGAGGCCTGTAGTTCCTTTGCTGTTGTCCTTGGCTCTTTTGTGACTTGCTGGATGAGTCATTGCTGCGCTCTTGGAGGAATTTTGGAAGGTCTGCCACTTCTGGCAATGTTCACTACTGTGCTGAGTTTTTCCATTTGAAAATAATGTCTCTCACTGTGGTTCTTATGGAGTCCCGGAGCCTTTGAAATAGTTTAGTAGCCCTTTCCAGACTGATGTATTTTAATTACCTTCTTCGTCATCATTTCTGGAATTTCTTGCAATTTTGGCATAGTGTGTTACAGGGTAAGACCTTTTAATAAACCTCATGCTGTTGAAAAAGTTCTATTTAAGTGTTGATGTGATTGAACAGGGTTTGCAGTAAACCGGTCTGGTTGTATCTAGTCCAGTTGAACCCCATTATGAATGCAGTTTCATAGATTTTGGGAACCATGAGGGCAAATACATTTTCACACAGGCCCAGTTGGTATTGGATAACACTTTTGCTTCATAATCCCCACACACTAACACACACACACACACACACACACACACACACACACACACACACACACACACACACACACACACACACACACACATATATATATATATATATATATATATATATATATATATATATATATATATATGTATATTTTGTGTGTGTGTGTGTGTGTGTGTGTGTGTGTGTGTGTGTGTGTGTGTGTGTGTGAGTGTGTGTGAGTGTGTGTATCATGTAGACCATGCCAGAGATGGAAAGTTACTAAAATCACTGTAAAGTAGGCTGAAATATGATTCTGGGTCACTCAGTCCAAAATGAAATGTACATTTTTTGCCAATACATCTCTGAATCATGTCCTCTGTTGTAAATGAATGAGCAGTCAGAACTGAGCAGTTAAAGCATCTTTTGGTCTTTACATGTTGGTCTCTTTCCCTTTTCAATTTATTTGTATTTCAGTGACAACCAGGAGAAGATGATTTATTTCCTGTTGCTGGACCGGAAGGAGCGGTACCCAAGCCATGAAGACCAGAACCTCCCACCACGCAATGACATAGGTATATACATTCTCAAAAGAATATGAAGAGTACTATAGAGTGCTTGCAAAGTTAGTGTCTGAATAGTGTCACACTAGCAGAACATTCACAGTATTTATATTTTATATTTATAAAGTAACTCATCCATAAAAATAAAAATGAAAAAAAAAAAATACATTCCTGTTTTGGATGTTGCACTCCAACACATTATAGCAACAACTGAGTCTATACAAAATGTTTATTAGGGCCAACCTAATATAAAAAAAAACACTTTCACAACCCTGAGCTTTCAAATTTAAAGAACATTATCTACCCCCAGGTGGTGCAGCTGTCTAGGGATCCGCTTCATTTACAAGAGATTGCAACCATCCTTAAAAAAATAATCTTTCAAACTTACAGCATAGACTATATATTAATATTTAACTTGTATATATTCTTCAAAATCGTGGTGGTTGTTGACAAAGGGATCACATTTATGGTGGTTTCAAGGGATTTTCTAAAAATGTTCTGTTATTTAGGAACACATGTACATGTAATTTCACAATATAATGTTCTCAGTATGCACTCAGGTCCTGTGATTGATTACTTTTCAGTACTTTGTCGGCACTTATATAGCACTTTTTAATCTTAGCGGTTCTACAAAGTGCTTTTACACTGTTTCTAGATTCACCCATTCACACACACACTCACACACCAATGCTAGCAGAGCTGCCATGCAAGGCGCTCGCTTGCCATCGGGAGCAACGTGAGGTTCGGTGTCTTGCCCAAGGACACTTCAGCATGTGGAGTCACGTGGGCCGGGAATCGATCCGCCAACCCTACAATTAGTTGACAACCCTGAGCCACAGACACCCAACGGTCACAGTACTTTCCAGTATAGAACACTATCATTGATTTTGGCATTGGTGAAGTGTTACCCACTGTGTTCTGATGCATTTGGATGGAGAAGTTAAGAAACATATATATTCTTAATAATTCAGCCAGCTGCTGCCGCCGTCAATCTCTCATCATCGGTAAAGATACAGTAAGTTAGCTATAATTGGTGGCTATAAATCACTGACTTACACATGCCTGCCTTGCGGATAGTGTTCTCGATCTGTCCAGCAGTTTTTTCCTCTTACAGTTGGAAACACTTTTTGTTCATTCAGTACTGTGGTCTTGGTGCACCATTGCCTCTTATAAATGTTCTAGGCAGTAGATTTTTATTCTTGTCATGACTTTCGTTACTGATACTGATGCTTCCTGGTTTCTTCTCATGTTGAAGGAGTCCACCAAACATATAGAATTAACTCCAGGTGCCTCTTTTTTTTGGTCTACTTTGTATTCTGAACTAGTGATCTAATTACACACAGTTCACCTGAAACTGAAAAAGAAGGTTTTGCATGAAAACAACAGCAAGTCCTACATGAATCATTTGCTGTCGCTTTACATACCCCGAAATGAAGGCTGGCATTCTGCACTGTAACCTCGTGCTCATTGGTTCATTTCCAATCACTGTCCTGGATTACAGAACCAAAACAACAGAAAAAAACTATCACTGTTAAATTACTTTTGACTTTTGAACTGCACCCTGTACTCCAGCACTGCTTTGATTTATTAGCCAGAATTACAATTGCAGAAAAAAAAGACTCGCCCTTCTGTACACTTTCTTTCTTACTTTGACAGTTTTAGGTTCAGCTTGATCAAATAAATGTAAGGCAGCAGGCTCGGCTGGCCACACAAATCACTTAATTGTAGCAGGCAC
Source organism: Ameiurus melas (assembly GCA_012411365.1). Classification (NCBI taxonomy): domain Eukaryota; kingdom Metazoa; phylum Chordata; class Actinopteri; order Siluriformes; family Ictaluridae; genus Ameiurus; species Ameiurus melas. Next base: position 10,149,840 of record CM022764.1, read on the forward strand.
TCTCAGCAATGATCAATCTATGATCAAATGGAGCTGCTGACTGATGCTTTCCAGATCAGTGATCTGTATTGACTCTGCATTGCAATCAACATGCTTCTTTTGGGACTCCGCTTGAAATTCTGCATGTTCGTATCTGTATGTGCGTGTAGACCCTCCACGGAAGCGAGTGGACTCCCCCATGTTGAACCGGCACGGGAAGAGGAGACCAGAGCGCAAGTCCATGGAGGTGCTGAGCGTCACAGACGGAGGATCACCAGTGCCAGCGCGGCGAGCCATTGACATGACACAGCATGGACAGAGGTGCAGCAGAACACAAGCACACACTAGGATACACTTTTACACTTGTATATATGTGTTTAATATAACCGATTCACATTGATTTCTCAAACGCATTTGTCTTCGAGTGACGCTAGATACGTTTCCGTGCGCCCATTTTCAGCAATCCGGATGAATTCAATCAAGAAGTACCGTTTATATGTACACTAAAAACTGCAAGCCGATTCAAATATTTGTTTAAGTGCGCGTCACATATATTCCGAACAAAACTTCTGTGCAGGATGTAAAGAAACATACATAAGGACCACTGCACTGCGCATATGCGAGTAAAATAGTATGAGAAAATAGTCTAATATGTGATAAAGTAGTCGGATTCAAGCATTTACATGGCATTTACATTTACATTTAATTTGTTTTTCCTGTTTACCGGATTATTTCCATTAGATCCACACCAACCCTTTCAATCCGATCGTAATTTTGTTCGGATCGAGTTTGATCGGATCGACCGAGGTGTTTACATGAAGGCTTTTCAATCCGATTTCTAACTGATTATTTGGTTGCATGTCCTGTGAGTCCTGCAGATTTTACAATCTTTGCTTGTCTTACTTTTTATTTTCTATGTAATATACCTAATTTCTTTCTCCACTCTGTGGCAGGTTTTCAATTCTGCCCTCCTTGTCATTTAGTTCTTGTTGTCCATTTCCTTGGCCACATGCTGTAGGGTATAATACTGTTACAGTTATTGCTAGTGCTATTAAATGTGCTAGTTACAGTATTGACACCCCAATACAGGATTTTTTTCTCAGCAGGAATTTAACCGTTACTTCATGACTTCATGTAGGTTAACTGTTTATTCGGATCTATACCGTAGTATATGATGGAGATCAGTCCGATAGGACACACAGAGGAAAAACAAGACACCAGTATTAAGGCAAGACACAGCAGGGGAATAAGGTGAAATTTTAAAACAATAGATATCACAATCAATCTTTGCCAGTCGATTTCTGATATACAAGCATTTATTTTGTATTGGAACTTTTACATTTCTATATTCACGTAAATTGACATTATTATAAAAGTCTCCATACAGAGTGGAAATTAACACTTTATAACAAAATGTCTTCCAAAAGTTTTCATGCTTGGTTTAATATATATATATATATATATATATATATATATATATATATATATATATATATATATATATATATATATATATATATATATACACACACCCCTCACATTTTTGTAAATATTTGGTTATACCTTTTCATGTGACAACACTGAAGAAATGACACTTTGCTACAATGTAAAGTAGTGAGTGTACAGCTTGTGTAACAGTGTAAATTTGCTGTCCCCTCAAAATAACTCAACACACAGCCATTAATGTCTAAACCGCTGGCAACAAAAGTGAGTACACCCCTAAGTGAAAATGTCCAAATTGGGCCCAATTAGCCATTTAACCTCCCCAGTGTCAAGTGACTTGTTAGTGTTACAAGGTCTCAGGTGTGAATGGGGAGCAGGTGTGTTAAATTTGGTGTAATCGCTCTCACACTCCATCATACTGGTCACTGGAAGTTCAACATGGCACATCATGGCAAAGAACTCTCCAAGGAACTGAAAAAAAAGAATTGTTGCTCTACATAAAGATGGTCTAGGCTATAAGAAGATTGCCAAGACCCTGACACTGAGCTGCAGCACGGTGGCCAAGACCATACAGCGGTACAGGACATACAGGACAGGTTCTACTCAGAACACGCCTCGCCATGGTTGACCAAAAAAGTTGAGTGCACATGCTCAGCGTCGGTTGTGCTCAGCGTTGAGTGCACGTGCTCAGCGTCAGGCCTCGCCATGGTCGACCAAAGAAGTTGAGTGCACGTGCTCAGCGTCGGTTGTCTTTGGGAAATAGACGTATGAGTGCTTGCAGCACTGCTGCAGAGGTTGAAGGGGTGGGGGGTCAGCCTGTCAGTGCTCAGACCATACACTGCACACTGCATCAAATTGGTCTGCATGGCTGTCGTCCCAGAAGGAAGCCTCTTCTAAAGATGATGCACAAGAAAGCCCACAAACAGTTTGCTGAAGACAAACAGACTAAGAACATAGATTACTGGAACCATGTCCTGTGGTCTGATGAGAGCAAGATAAACCTATTTGGTTTAGATGGTATCAAGCGTGTGTGGAGGCAACCAGGTGAGGAGTACAAAGACAAGTGTGTCTTGTCTACAGTCAAGCATGGTAGTGGGAGTGTCATGGTCTGGGGCTGCATGAGTGCTGCCGGCACTGGGGAGCTACAGTTCCTTGAAGGAACCATGAATGCCAACATGTACTGTGACATACTGAAGCAGAGCATGAACAGTATGCAGAATTCCAGCATGATAATGACCCCAAACACATCTCCAAGACGACCACTGCCTTGCTAAAGAAATTGAGGGTGAAGATGATGGACTGGCCAAGCATGTCTCCAGACCTAAACCCTATTGAGCATCTGTGGGGCATCCTCAAAACGGCTACGTGTGTGTTTGCAAAGAAATGGCAATCATGTAGAGGATGTTTTTGTAAATAAAGTTCTATTTTGCTAAAAAGTGTTCATTTCCACTGTGTATGGAGACTTTTGGAAGACCCTGAATGTCGAGATCTTTTAGGGATATGTGACATGATGTGATGTTGCCGAGTGGACAGAGCAAATACCTTTGTATAGGTTTCATATACTACAGTGATCACAAGTGGGCAGAAATGGTGAAGTAAACATTTTATCTAATATATATCTCAAATGTGTGTGTGTGTGTGTGTATATATTATATATATATATATATATATATATATATATATATATATATATATATATATATATAATGTATTTATAAATATATATATTGCTACAGACAGTTATAGATTTCTGCCCGCAGTGTCTTGCTTTTTAACTGGCTCGTTCTATGTCTCTGCCCAGGCTGAGTACTCTACTCTAAGTATCTACACACACACAGACACTCACCCTATTAAGCAACAGTAGTTGTTGTATGTATGTGACCAGCGGGAGATGAGAATCGGCATATTGTTGAAGATTGCGTGCAGGCCCTGACTGTGTGTTCACTTTGTCTCCTGCTGTAGTAAAACAATGTTCAGTAAAAGCTTGGATATCTCTGACGCCCCTCTCAAGTGCAGCAAAGAGGAAAGGTACTAACACCCCACCCGCACCCCTACCCTTCCTCTGTGTCCCTTACTAAACCCTCCACCAAGATGCAGTGTTGCTTTTCCACTTCAAATCTTTCCAGTCAGTCCTTTGTTATTCTTATCAACTTCAACAATCAAAAAAACAAACAAACGATTGGCTCTTGATCATTTTCCAGATGTTTACAAACCTGTTACTGCTGTGCTATGCTAGGTATTCAGAAACTTTACCAGCCCAGGGGAGTACAAGCCCATTGTCTTTACTAGCCCGTTTTCAGTGGCCTGTCTGTGCTCACGCTGGGGTGGAACACAGTCGGCATCTCTCTCTCCCCCCCCACCCCTATCTCTCTCTTTCATTTCCCAGCTCATTCCCAGCCTGCCTCTTTCATCACATCCTTTATTCGCACTCAAATATCAGGATGGGGCTGATGGCAGAAATGAAATTGGGAATTGACTGAAGATGACCTGACCCCAGAATGATACATAAGGCAACTGGGGCTTTTAAAAATTATCATTGAAATGTAATGGAGTGGTCAGAGAGGCAGCTGCATACAAAAAAGGCAGTGAAATGTCTGTGTCTCTTTCTTGTCTCTCATGTGTAGGCACCATATCCCCCCCTATCCTTTTATTAGTTAGATTACACTTGCCTTGTTTAACTAAATGCCATTTAATTAACCTCCAGTTTTAAAGTGTAATGGTAATTTAATTTTGTTTAGTGCGTTGTTGATGTGTCTGAAATAGTGCTCCAGATCCAGTTCCCTACAATGACTAGAGCATTATGAGCAGTCCATAATCTCCAGGGTTCATCATTAGGACACTAACCCTATGTAGTGCCAGGGGTATAATGTGTGCACTGTGCTCTTGAACCTGGCTACAGAAAATGGCAAAACTACCAAAATAGCACTCTATGGAATTGATAGGTTACAATTTTGAATAGAGTACATGTCATAGTATGAAATAGAATCAAATAGCTGAGTGTAAAATAAAATGGAATAGAATAGCATAGAATAAAATAATCAAACAGAATGGCATAAAATAGAATAGAATTGAACATATTAGAAGGGAAAATAATGCCATCAAATCAAATAGAATATACAGAACTCTATAAAAAAAAAGGCATGCAATTGAATTCGATTATAGTAGCTGTGAAAAGAATCGAATAGAATAGCATAAAATGGAATTACAGATATATAGAATCAAGAGAGATCAAATGGATGCAAATGGAATGGGACAGAATGGAATATAATGCACTGTGCCAAATAGAATACAGTACAATAGAACACTGTTGAATAGACTAGCATAGAATAAAAGACACTTAAATGAATGTGAATAGTATGGAATATAATAGAATACAATGGAATAACGTAGAACGTAACAAAGGAGAAGAGAAGCAATTGATGAGAATATAATGTTGTGGAATAGAATGGCTTAGCAGAATGGAATAATCGAATAGAATGGGATGGAATGTAAGAGAATAGAAACAAATGAATGAAAAGAGAATGGAATGGAATAGATTTTTTATTATAGATAGTGTTTTTTATAATACTCATTCTATCAGGCAGGTTTATTGGCATTGTTGCCTGAATCTCCCACATTCTCCAGCATTTTTACAGAATCCACCGCTGTAGGCCGTGTTTAAACATGCCGTCTCTGATAATAAATCTGTCCCTGCAGCAGTCTGTCACTCTCGCATTATCACACTTTACCTTGTAATTTGTTTGCTTGTTTGTTTTTTCGATACACATTTATATCACCACTGAAATGAACCGAGAAAAGCTTCCCTGCATCTTCACACTCTCGCTCTGTTAGCTTGTGCACTCTGCTTGAACCTCTCTTCTCTCAAGGATATGTTGAGCGAAGAGCTCGAAAGACTCTGGACTTCTTTTTTTTTTTTTCTTTTCTCTCTTCTGGTCAGTGAAAAATTATCATTATAATTAAATGGCAGCTCTTTTCAGCTTTACGTGTTCTGCATAGCGCTGTGTGAGGCGTGTAGAAGCTCTGTCTGTGTATGTATTAGAGCTGTGTTTGGGTTGGGCGGTGATGTGAGGTTTGTTTGTATGTGTATTAGGGATGGGCGATATCTTATTGTTGCGATATACCGGTAGAAATTCTCCCCACGGTAAAAATTAGTTTTCCAGCGATAATAGCGATAAAGCCTGGGTGATGACGTATTTCTGTGTGCTCGTGTGCAGCTCACATGCAGAGCGAAAACGAGTACGGCGGAAGGCGGACGTGAAGCTGAGGAGGAGTTAAACAAGGAGCTACCTCTACAATCTGGATCTGGTTCGGTTAAAGAAAATCAGTGTTACTTTTAGATCAATGTTTGGTGCATGGTACTATATTTATATCGTCATTGATATCGTTTTCGCAATAAATACCAGAAAATATCATGATATAGTGTTACGTCCATATCACCCATCCCTAATGTGTATGTGCAGTAGGAATTAATTTTTTTGTGGGTTTGGTGTGTATACCGCATGTATTTGTGTGTTTGTATTTTATTTTAGTTATCTCTCTACCACAGCGAACCTTTCATACTCTGAAACTGTTAGATCTTTTAGCTTTAGAGAACTGGAGATCAGAGCATATCAGGAAGAAAGCAGGCTTTGAAATCTGTTCCGAGACACGTTCGACCTCTCAAAACAGCTGATGGAAAGGCCTGATGTTTTTTTTTTTTTTTTTTTTTTTTGAAGATAGTGTGGGGATCACTTGAAAATATTTACAGCACAGACGCTTTTATTTCAGTCTTCGGAACACGTGAGAGATCATTAGGCACAAAACGTAACATAATGAAACCACAAGGCATGCAAATGTCAGAATTGTGCCACTATTTATCATGTTATTTTTTTTGGTTTTATTGTTTTTTATTGGAGCTTTTGCTTTGTATTTCCACCGGCAGCGTATGTGAATTTATCTAGCTACAGTTTGACAGTTTACTCCGCCCTGGGTTGCTCCTTTAATCCCATCGTGCCTTTGGGCTGGGCTGTGTTTGGTTAATGGGATTCCTGGCGCTTTTCCTTCTCTCGTCAGCCCCCACTCGGCTTCAGCAAGCTGCCCCACAGCATTCTGGTCCCACCTCAAACACTAACATTAGTCTCACAAATGAGAGGCCACACTGACAGAATACAGAATCAGAATCCAGTCCTGCTGATGCCAGAGCAGCCTGATGGGCTGAATTAGTGAGAGCGAAGCCTCTAGTGACTTTTACACTGTGATATAAAGCCATCAAACCACCCACATAAAGCACTCATCATATCGCTCGTATAGTGGAACATTTAAATGTGCTGAAATGCAGCATATTAATCATCGCATGCTTCATATGGCTAGCACCTAGCACACGTTATCAAGGATTTATTAGGAGTTGGCGTGTTTATGTGACATCAGTGCTGTGAATGTCTAAAAGTGATATTTTGAATGATTATATTTATATTTGGCTATAAATTGTCGCAAAGTTAATTGCTTTGCATAGTACAGTGGCCTTTTATATTGAACCTTTTTGAATGAAATGAAATTAGCAGTATTCTGGTTAGAAACTCAAACTACTCTTAAGGTAGAGGACATACTGTGCACTTTAGAAGGATTGGCACCCGTCATAAAACAGGCATTCGAAATTTCCTCTCCGACAACCGGAGAATTATTTATGCTTCTTCTGGTAAATTCATTCGCATTAGAACAGAAGTTTCTCTCAAAACTATATAACTGTGCCAAAATGATTCACTTTCTTAAGTGTTCTTTGTTCAGTGGGGTTGACGTCTTCACTCCAACCCCTGCAAATCATGTCCTCATGGAGTTCGCTTTGCAGGATTTGGCCGCTCGGTTTCAGTGAAGGAAATTTGTAATTCTACAGCATAAACAGACATTCTATAGAATTGTGTGCTTTCTAATTTGTGGCAACAATTTGGGGAAGAACCACATGGGTGTGATGTCCCACATGGGTGTGATGGTCAGATGTCCAGGTGCTTTTGGCCTAATAGGCCTCTTTTAACTGGAAATAAACAGGAAGTTTAGAATTTTGAAAAAAATATCTTAAATATGAAATAATCATGATGCTGCACTGTTTCTAAGTCACTATTTAAATTTAAGCACGTTTCTGATATTGACCATGTTAACTCCTTTGTGCGAAAGGTCAGATGGAGGTCAGGTGGATTTGATCTAACATGGATCGTCAGGTTTTATACAAACTTGTGGAGTCTGATGTTTCTTGCACGGTGTTGTTGATAGTATCATTTGCAGTGAAAATATTGTATTAAATTAGAAAATAATGCATAAGGGAAACATTTTCTCAGACATTTGGACACCCCAAAAATCCTTTAGAAGCATGTTTTTGAAGCTGTAGGAGGCGATGTTCGAAATGGTTCATAATATAAGAACTGCTGTCAAAATATGACATTTATTCCTTGGGTTCTAAGTGAGTGTAGATGAGCTCTTTTTCTATAAGCTTCCTCACTTCACTGCTCCCGTAACAACTATCAATGCAAAACCGAGATGTCTTTAATATTGTGTCCATCACTGTTGATGTGCCTTTCCAGTGGAAAAGAGAAATTCTATATTTTGAAGAATACTGTATAGGATAGTGTAGCTAGTCCACTGTAAAAAATAAATAAGTAAATAAATAAATATATATATATATATATATATATATATATATATATATATATATATATATATATATATATATATATATATGCTGTATTCAGAACCTTTTGGCTCATTATCCTATAATCAATCGATTGCCAGATAGAACATCTTAATTCCAGTGTTGTAGTTTACAGCCACCTGTTTTGCTCTAGTATTTAGTATAAATAAAAAAATGCAGTCTGTGTCCTCTCTCTAACTCCTACATAATGTTTCAGGATAATGCTCCAGGCTCAGTGTACTCACACACTCCTAGACCATGAGCAAACACCATACTGGAATTCAGCTCTCTCTGCACATCTCATGTATTTTCTGTTTATCCCTCTCTCACCGTCGGCACTGAGCATGGTGTCCCTGTAGGCTGAATGAACAGGAAGGAGAAACAGAAAGACAAAGGGGTTTGTGAGGGCTTGGCTTTTGCTGCTGGCTCGAGTACTTTGGGGAGCTTCTGAAAGAAACCTACCGAGAGGAGAAAGATGGAGAGAGTGAGATAGAGAGAGGATATAAGCATGATGGGAAATAAAGGGTAATAAAGGAATAGACAGAGTGAGTGGGCAGGCGAGGACAAGCGACAGGGAGATAACAAAAGGACAGAGCGAAAAAGGAGGTGAGAGAGAAAAAGCGACATGAAAGAAGGAGAACAGCTGGGCTCTGTCTACACTGACAACCATCTTGGCTGATGAAGACAGATTGGTGACTGTGATAATTCATTTGCTCCTGCGTAGAGGTGATTGAAACGTGCGCTGGTGTCTGTGTGGACATCTGTCACCGGAGAGGAACAACAGGCTCGGCTCAGCGTGAGCGAAAAAACTGGAAAGTTCAAAACATTACTATGTTATGCTAAGTTCAGCGGCGTATGCCTGCGCCTCTCAGCTTTCGGAGAGAGCAAGGGAATTGAGGGAATTCATTATTGACGACAGCGATGTAGATTATTCTCTGTTTATACCACAGTGGTGTTCTCCATTCTGACTGGTCAAAAGGTGTTGAATTATTTTCTGTCACAGCTCGGCTCAGACAGTAGTTCCTTTGAATACATAATCACACTCCACATAAACAGGCTAAAAACAAAAGGTTTTCTGTTAGGACACGTTTATTTGGCAAGAGCACTTTGTTGAAGTTAGTGGTAAAACTGCATTTTTTGGTCTAATTATCTTAAGAGAATAACATGAGGCTGGTAAGGGAATGACTGTTTATAGCTGCTAGATCGTAAATGATACCGAGATCTAACTTCTTTCCACAACGATAAATGTAACTTTAAATGGCTAAAAAACACACCCACCTGCTCTTTGATTATCTTCCTATAACAGTACATCTTAGCATGTTTTATTCCTTACCTAGCATCATTTAGCATTCGTTACTGTACATGTGTCTTGTAGATGTTTCCTCAAAACAAGCCTATATCTTAGAAGTAATCTCACTACTGATACACCTAGAGCCTTTCCTGTCTCGCCTGCTGCAGTATGTCTCTAAAATAACTCTGTGTGTGTGTGCAGGTCACGCTCTATCAGCGGAGCGTCCTCGGGTCTCTCCACCAGTCCTCTCAGCAGCCCCAGGGTGAGTGTCCTTCTTTTTCTTTGTCAGCCTGCTGTGCCTGATCTCTTGCTCCCATTGCTGACATCCTACACAATCACATGTATACACACACACATACACAGGATTCACTCCACTCTGAGCAGTAGTTAGTTGGGACTTAAACAGACGATTAGTGGAAGTTTAAACCACTGATTGTCTTCAGTCATCCAGGTCACTTGAAATGTTTCGCTGTAGTACCTTAAAGTAAAGATGTTTCAGAATTTATCTCAGAGACTTCATTTATTTTCAGCTAGACCTGAAAATGCCTGCTAAAGGGTTTGTTACAACCTATAGGCTAATTATAGTTGAGAGCAAAAGTTTGCATCGCCCACGTTTTTTTTTTGTTTTTTTTTGCATGACTTTTGCACAGTGCTCTATATTTAATGAAGATGTTTATTTTTTTTGATAAACCTATGTTTTGTTTGTAATTGTTTGCTATCCATGAGAGCAGAGTATTTTTTTGTGATTTTTTTTTTTAACAAAAGATCAAAAGGTTAAACAACAAAGACAATTTTTCACAGCCTTCTTTGCTCATATTTAACAAGGGTGCCAATATTAGTGGAGGGCACTGTATATATGACTCAACATAAATGAAAGAGATCAAAATTGTTTTAAGGTTCTTTTATCTAGCAAATTAACAATTTGCTGCACGGTACTTCATGCTGAGTGAGGAATCGTCTTCCATATTAAACACCAGTGCAATCCACTTGTTCCTATGAGTTCTTGGAGATCCGTGGAGATCCTTCTTTATCCCTGTTCTGAGCCTAGCGGAAATCCAGCTCAGGGAAAGCCGTGTAAAAAAAATCCAGCTTCTTCTGTGAATAAAGGAGGAGCTTGTGGCTAAACTTTTCTGGCTGACTTGTTTCACAGCACTCACAGATACAGCTACCTTTGCCTAAAGCTTAAAGCTCTGCATGACACTGAACCCACAGCTGATTTAAAAGAAATTGATTCCTAAAATCCCCTCTAAAAGCTCTGCTTCTTCTGTCTTCACAGGCAAAAAGATTGTTTTAAGCAATCAAGAAACCATATATTAGATATAACTTTTCTCTGACTTTTCACGTAGTCAGTAGCCACGGCCTCGGCAGTGTGTTCTCAGTACGTCACAAATTAAATGACTCGCATCAAAAGCTACCTATAAAATAAATCAGCTTTATAGCTGGGCAGGTCTGGAATATTTCCAGCTCCAAAATCTTACACTGGTACTTGTGAATACATTATATACTGTTCAGAAGTTTGCATCTCCTTAAGTGTTTGGCTGTAATGAAATGAAAAATGTAAAATACATATATATATATATATATATATATATATATATATATATATATATATATATATATATATATATATATATATATATATATATATATATGTATATATATATATATATATATATATATATATATATATATATATATATATATATATATTATACATATATATACATATATTATACATATATCTCCAGGACATACTTTTGCAACCATTGAGACATGGACTGTATATTACATAAAGTTTGAAAAGTTTTCATCCCTGTTGAGATGCTGTAGTTAATTTGTTTGCATATGCATCATTAAAGTGTCTAATTCTTTAAAACATAATTCTTTAAAACTTACTTTTTTAAAAGTTATGGAACGTTTCATTAAGCTGAAACTCACAGGTGGTCTGTGAGTAGTCAAGTTTAGAGACAATGGTATCAGGAAAGCAGAAACAGTGGCGTCTATACAGAGCTGGGTATGAGAAGGTACCAAAGTGAAAAAGAATTGGAAGAAACGGCACAAAGACACAGCCAAAGAGTGGAGGAAAAAAAATAACGGGGAAATCCAAAACATTATATCATATTCAGGATTATTTTTATTGCTTTACTATTATCTTAATGTACACATTTTGACCATTGTGATAATGAAGGATCCTCCATAAAATGTAACTGTAAATGTCTTCATTTCAAAGTAAGGGTATACAAACTTCTGCACTGAACTCTATAAAATGATATAGGTTCACGAAAGAACACATTTCACGGTGTGCAATCGCTGCTTCATTTTTGCCTGAGCCACAGCTTCCCACTTTCATCATGGCAACCAGCTCCTTCTTTTATCCATTCCTTTTGAAAAATGTCTCTTCTTGTACTCCATGAATGGCTTGCTGACGTTTCTGTCTTTTCCGCTATTGGCTAACTGCATGCTCTGTTCTTTTTCTTTTCCTTCTGCATTACCTTGGCTCGATGTTTTCTGACCTCATTTATCTACCCATGTCTGTATCCGTGTTTGGCCTGTTCTTGCGTTGCTGTGTGGCTGTTAAATGTTCTCCTGCCATCCCTGTGTCGATATGTGGCTTCTGCAATGCACTGGTGCATGCTTATCCCGTAGCCCCTTAGAAAGTTCTGTGTACCTCCTCAGGCGGTTGAATTTTCCTTCTCGCCTCAAATCAGTCCTCCTGACTCCCCTGATCAGCCCCAGGTGGAGGCTCACACACCAGCATTAAACTTCCTTTCCCCGAACTCAGTGTATGGGCCACTCCTGATGTGCCCAAAAACCCAGACCCTACCTGCTAAGCGCAAAGTCTCTGACAAGCCCTTACATGCCACAAGGTCTAACCCCTTACCAGAGAATGATACTCAGTCTATTTCAACTGCTCACTCAGAACCCTCTACTCCATGCCAGCTTCAGCTGTCACATACCCCCAGCAGTCCCATGGTAGGCCGGGCAACCCGTAATACTCCCCCACAGCTTTCAGTGCCCTTGACTCCCATCATACCCTTAGCCCCTATCCGGCTACACCACTTCCGTCCCATACCTGGTTCTGACCTTAGCACCAAATCTATCCCCATCATCCAGGTGACCCCTCACCCCTCCCCCAGAGGCAGCCCTCTGCCCACTCCCAAAGGAACACCTGTTCACACACCGAAGGAGAGCCCTGCTGGAACGCCGACCCCCACACCGCCTCCCAGCCCCTCCATTGGAGGCATGCCCTGGAGGACACGTCTCAACTCCATCAAGAACAGCTTCCTGGGCTCTCCACGCTTCCATCGCAGGAAACTACAAGGTACCATGACTCCAAGACTAGAAGAGTCGCTTTCACCTGCTTAGTAAAACAAAGTAAAACAGTGTGTTATACTATAGTTGCTACATTTTATTACTAAATAAAGACATACTGTTGATGGACATAACATTTGACCAGCCATACAGTGGCATAGCTTCATAAATTGTTAGGACTGAGTGGCTTTGGATGCTTAAAGATGAATAACGGAAACCGTAAACTGGGATTTTAAGGGGAAACCAGATGGTTGGATTGTAAATGCAAGACATTATTTTGTTTTTCTGAACAGTTCCTACCCAAGATGAGATGTCCACCCTCACACCAGAGTCTTCCCCAGAGTGAGTCTCACATATACTCATGCACACACACGTATTCACGATTAAACTGATATTCTTCCTGCCTTATTATATTTCACCGCACAAGCATACACTCACCGTACACTCTATTAGGAACACCTGCACATTCATGGAGTTATCTAATCAGCCAAAATTTAAAAAATAAAATAATCAGGCAGATACAGGTCAAGAGAGTCAGTTAATGTTCACATCAATCATCAGAATGGAGAAAAAGTGTGATCTCAGTGACTTTAACTGTGGTTGTTGGTACCAGAACAGCTGGTTTCAGTCATAATAGTCTACACTTATATAGCGCTTTTTTAACCTTTGTTTATCGCTTGTTTATCGTTCACCCCTCCACACACACACACACACACACACCAATGGTAGCAAAGCTGCCATGCAAGGCGCTTTCCATTCAGTGTCTTGCCCAAGGATGCTTCGGCATGCAGAGTCACGTGGGCTGGGAATCAAACCGCCAACCCTATGATTAGTGGACAACCCGCTCTACCACCTGAGCCACAGCCGCCCAAAGTGTTTCAGAAACCGCTGATCTCCTGGAACTTTCACACACAACAGTCTCTAGAGTTTACACCGAATATAGATAATCTTAAGACTCACATATTCATTCTGTAGTCAAAGCCACAAAACGTCCATTTTGATTTCATGGGGACTTGATTAATGATTTGCTAACAACAAATAAGACAATATGGGTGCCAAAAGTTTATTTATTTATTTTTGAAATGTATTTTTATCTTGAAAGGAAGCGAGGGCTTAGCTTGGCCACCCCTGTTACTGATCTATCAAAGCTACATCAGTGCTAAATATTGTGACAGCAAAAGTATGGTTTCAGTAATGTCTGTTGTAAAAGAGGAAATGTTTCCCTTATTCCACATTAGATTTAAAAAAAAAAAAAAAAAAAGCCTCTGTACTTCAGTGTGATTCTCCCAGCTTCAAAGCATTTTTCTAAACGTGGTTGAAAATTGATTGTGAGCAATGTCTGTTGCAACCAGGCCTTTCAGTCCTCCTCTCTCTCCTTCCTTCCTTCTCTCTTGCTTTCTTCTTTGTTGGAAGCTTTATCAGGTTTGCCTCCCACTACGGCTCTTCTTACTACACATGCCACACACAAGGCAACAGCCGGAAGTTTTTTCTTTCTGAAAAATGCCTCATCTCGAGCAGGACTGCACACTTCTTTTATGGTTTTTTCTCTCTCTCTTCCTTTTGTCTTCTGTAATAGATTCTCCCTTCACTCTACAAGCTGAGTGGGACTGCACCCTCCCTGTCCATTTTGTTCTTCTCTGTCTGTCTCATAAAATCTGACACACACCATCCCCTCCCCACCCCCCTCTCTACAGGCTAACACTCTGTAACTGTAAAAATGAGTAATGTTAAAATGTTACAAGTAACCTGCTTAGTATTAATCACTCAGGGGCATCACAGAACATTTTACAGAGTGGACGTAAAAAAGTGCCCGTGTGTTCATGCGCTCAGGCTAGAAGACTTATTTCATTGTTTAGCTAGTCATTTTTAGCTTCCATAAGCTAGTTGATTTTTCATGAAGCGCATGAGCTACGTTAGCTACCTTGGATGGAGTAGGGTTGCGGTGGAGTGTGGGGTTTCTTTTCCATTTCAGAAACTGTACAGCTGTAAGTAAAGTATATATATATATATATATATATTTTTATTGAATTGGAAATCCAATGAGTGATAGCAGCTGATGATCATGAATAGTGTACTGGGTAAGACCTGTTCTTTTCACACAGCGTTTCTTTTCAGTGAGTTTTACGTTGAAGGTGTTTTTTGGTTTTTTTATCAGGTCAAGTCTATTACCGGAAGATGCTGCAGTTCCTCTTCTTGATGTCACAGTTTACAGTCTGCTTTGCTTTGATTGAGATCATTAATCATGAATATGTCATTTCCTGCTCATTGGCGCAATAATGTACACGACCCATACATCATATCACCTGCTATCGGTTCTTGGGATCATGGCATTTTTTGTTTTTTTTAATGAGAATGAGTAAATAAACCCGCTACCGGACAGACACCCGATACCATTATTGGTATCGATGCATCCCTTGTCCAGACCTTGAAAGCCTTTCCTATAGATTTATGATTGTGTATTTTTTTTTTCTCTACTCACAGACTTGCCAAAAAGTCCTGGTTTGGTAACTTTATCAACCTGGAGAAGGAGGAGCAGATCTTCGTGGTGATCAGGGACAAGCCTCTGAGCTCCATTAAGGCAGACATAGTGCAAGCCTTTCTGTCGGTACGCAACCCCATCGTCATTCTTAACTTCCTGTTTGAGTCAGCTCTGTGAATGTCTGGAAGCATCGCTGTATGCCTCTATAAGCATGTTGATAGACTGTGTTTGCACATTTAGCTGAGTTTAGCTGATTTATATCACGATTTGGTAAAATGCTAGGCTACAGCACTTTTATATTCCCCCGAAGCGAGACTTTCATTGTAGGTCAATAGAAAATGAAGCGAGAGCAGTGATCATTAGCATATAGATGCTGTTCCAGTGAAAGACTTGTTCGGTGTGTGGAGGTGGCAGAGTCCGTGAAGGCATGGTTTACATGCTGCCACTGAGACGTGGTCATTAGCTTGTGAAAGCAATATTTCAATGACCCGCTGTTTTTTCTTCTTCTTCCGATGGAGACATTTTTTTTCAGGAGGAAGGAGCATGTACAGACCGATGCAATTTCTTGCATGTAGGCATCGGCTTCAAAACAGATTCACTGCTTGTATTTATAAAGGACGATGTTCAGCGAAGATGTCGTGAACTTTCTCCTGCCCTCCTTTTTCCATTCCTTCTTCACTTTCATCTTCTCCTCTTTTCTCAACTTTCTCTTCTGTTCTATTCTGTTCCCTTCTCCTCATCTTATCTCTTCTCTCTTGTTTTTTTCTTCCCTCCTCATTTTTCTTTTCTTGTCATCTCTCCTTTTCTCTTCTCATTTCTTTCCTCTGCTCTCATACCGTGCCCTATTCTGTCCTCCATTCCTCTCATTTCCGTTCTCCTATCTTCATTTTTTTCCCTATCACCTCATTTCTTCGCTTTCTTTTCTCTCCTACTTCTTCTCCTCTGCTGCTCACTTCTCCTCCTTCTCATCTCCTGTCCTTTCCTCACTTCATTTGTCATTTACTCTCATCTCTTCACCTTCCTTTTTGTTTCTCTTCACCTCTTTTGTGCTCTCATCTCCTGTCCTTTCCTTACTCCTTATCTTTTCTCCTCTCGTTTTCATTCTATTATTTCTTTCCTCATCTTCTGTCTTCTCCATTTTTTTTCCTTCTCCTCTCCTCCCCATTTGCTATCCGCTCATCCCTCCACCACTTCTTCTCTTTACTTCTTTTTATCGGTCTCTTCTCGTTTCATTCGCTTACCATCGTCATCCTACTCTTCTTCTCTCGTCTCTCCTCCCTCTTCAGATCCCTAGTCTCAGTCACAGTGTGATCTCCCAGACGAGTTTTCGGGCAGAGTACAAGTCTACAGCAGGTCCCACTGTCTTCCAGAAGCCTGTGAAGTTCCAAGTGGACATCACTTACACAGAGAGCAGCACGGCCACCAAGGAGAACGGCATCTACTCCGTCACCTTTACCCTGCTCTCAGGTAACCTTGCTCTCACTAGCCTTATTATCACAAGTCATCATTTTCTCCACAACAGTGGGTTTTAGGGCACCCTCCACTTTCTCCCCTCTACAGGACTGCCCTTCCTAAACGCCCTCTTTCAGTCTGCCTGGGGCTTTTTAAACTCAAAAAAAAAAAAGGAAGTGGCACTTTTCTAAAGTACAGGTCATTCATAGCCTACTGTGTTTGACATGATTTCACTACAGGAGGTCAAACTGGAGGAGCTACACCTTATTCCTCTCTCAGCGGATTTTCTACTGTCAAGGTGGCTGTGTGTGTGCTGGTGCCCAATCTCAGATTATTCTTCCCTCTTACCACAATAAAAGAGCTGCTTCTCAGCCAACAAATCATTTTGGTCCCTGGTCTGAAGCCAACACGTTATGGGCTTGGAGATGGCGCTATTACATCTTTATTCATTATAGCCACTGTTGAAATAAGTCCATTCGGGGATTTTTCTTGGAAATAAGTGAACCATCCACTTTATTAGGAACACCTGTACACCTGCACATTCATGCAGTAATCTAATCAGCCAATCATGTGACAGCAGCACAATGCATCAAATCATGCAGATACAGGTGAAGAGCTGCAGTTCACATCATACATCAATATGATGAAACATTTTGATCTCAGTGACTTTAGTCGTGGTGTGGTTGTTGGTACCAGATGGGCTGGTTTGAGTATTTCAGAAGTTGGGAATTTCACACACAATAGTCTCTTACAAGATTTTACACGGCGTGGTGCGAAAAGCAAAAAACATCCTCTGAGAGGAGGGTCTGCAGGATGAAGCACCTTGTTGATGAGAGAGGTCAGAGGAGAAAGACAAGACTGGTCTGAGCTGATGGGAAGTCTATAGTAACTCAAATACTGTAAACACTCTTCACGTTGAGATGGATGGGCTACAACAGTTGAAAACTTTAAAAAGACCAGTTGGTTTTTTTTTCTTCTAATCTTCAACTGCCCAGTTTGGGTGAGTCTGTGCCCATGATAGCCTCAGATGCCTTTTCTTGGCTGACAGGAATACAACCTGATGTAGTTTTCTGCTGTTGTAGCCCATCCACCTCAAGGTTGCTGTTTTGTGCATGCTGAGATGCTTTTCTGCTCACCACGGTTGTAAAGAGTGATTATATGGGTTACTATATCCTTCCTGGCAGCTTGAACCAGTCAGGCCATTTTCCTCTGGCTGATGCAGATGTACAGGTGTTGCTAAAAAAGTGGATAGTGAGTGTATTTTTTTTTTATTTTTAATTTTATTTAGGGATGGACGTGCAATCGTGTCATATCTTGATGCTCCCTTACCTCAAATTGTTGTATACAGTCTCCTATTCAACCCCGCCCCCCCTTACATTGTGCAATTTGTGTTTATTGTTTTGTTTTTCCTTGTTGTTGTGTCTCTTCATGGTCTGTCTAACCCCCACGTACATGCAAACCCTGTTCCTCGTTACACAATTTGAAAGAAAAAAAAATTCTCAGACTTACAGGTAGAACTTCAAAAAATCTTCCATGGTATGCCACACATACTGAGAAACTTCCACGTCTGATTTTGTAACCGTTTATCTCTCAAACGAGCGCTGGTTCCCTGAGCAAGCATGTGCACCTTGTCAGACAGATCCAGAAACAAAACGACAGAGATGTCCTAGTTACTCTCCACCAGGCTGCCTCCTTTCCACCGCAGTGCGTTCGAGCAGTCACTGTGCTAATATAAGCTCCACACTCTAATTATCACTGCTGCCAATGACATCCCGTTTCTGTTGCACTCACAGGCAATTAGAGGCAGAACAAAAACAAAGGAAGCACCATTAGTCCGATTGTTCTCATAGAAACACATTATTTTACATGCTAATGTCTGAGTGTTTTATGTCATTTTAACCATTATATCATTATTGGCTTCGAGAGGTTCTATAGACAGCTGTTCGAATTCAGACTTAAGGACTATGTAGTCAAGATCGTGATGTCTTGCTGGTTGATGTGCACTAAACCCGATATGTGGTTCCAGGTCCGAGTCGGCGCTTTAAGCGGGTGGTGGAGACGATCCAGACGCAGCTGTTAAGCACACACGACCAGCCGGGAGTCCAGCAGCTGGCTGGTGAGTGAAGCTCCATCCTCCATATGGCCCTTTCCCAAAACCCTCCTTCAGCATCCACCACATGCATGCTCCCCTCTCACTATACACCACCCCATAGCACTTACCCCACACCCACTCACTCAACACATGCATTAATCAGACTGTGGATGTACACAGAGAGCTCGGGAATACAATCACACGGGCGGTGGAAAGCTTTTTATAGGGTATACTCTGCCCATAAACCCTTATACAATCCCACTGGGATCTTCCTGTTTATTATCTCGATCACTAAACCTTCATGCATCAAGATTATTATAAACGCTGTAGTAAAGAAACAATCGCATCGTTTAACAGAAGACATATTGTGTTTCAAAGAGCTGCCACTGATTCTATTTTAAGAGCAAAGATTCAAATGGGGAAAAAAGGGGGAAAGAAAGAGAAGCACCTTTGTCCTTCCTCTATGCATGTCTTTCCTTCTGACTCATACACCGTCTGCTGCAAGCCTGTACATCTGTACATCTGCTTGATGACAGCTCCCCCTACTGAGACAAAACTTGTTCTACAACAGCATCTGAAATTAAATTTACTTTAGCTTGCTCCACCGATGCATTACAAGATCCGCTTTAAACTTGTGCTTTTAATCAATGCGAATTTTCTTATTCAGATACTGGAACTGGTCAAACTAAATTCAAAAGTCAACAGTGGATTCATGCTCCAGAGATCAATCCTTGTCCACATCAAACTAGTAAAACCACTAATGTGATTGCAGATGCTACACGAGGGATTTCAGTGTCTCAATAATTAAGGGTCTTTTCCGACTGTACAAACATGTGGCATGAGAAAACCAGAGAATTCTGCTTTTTCTTTTGGCCACTGGTTCAGTTCCAAAGGTCCAGCTTCAGTACCTACTGGCACCAGAAAGACCTAATGGTACTTCGGTATGGGATGAATAGGTTGTTGCTGATTGGTTATAAATGCTGACACATATCCAGAGGTGCCAACTAGTGTTGTCATGATACCGTAAACATATCTTGCGATACTATAACAGCTAAAGTATTACAATACCAAATAGTACCGCAGTACCGCTCAGTACTGTGTTAATTCATCATTCGATTCTACAAAATGAACAAAATTGACAGAAATACATAGATAAAAATGAAAATATACAAACCCGATTTGGCTCTGAATAATTTATTAATGAGAATGAATAACTGGCTATTGGAAAAACTCAAGAACATTCATACAAATGGCAAGCAACTAATGTGAATCATAATCATCTGTTTTTCCCTAGAGTAATGAAACATTGGAAATGTATTAACTCCACGTTAATAAATAAGCAATACCATATAAAGTGTGAAATCTACCCAGCATTTTGTGCCACTCGAAAGGACCACGTTTGTAATGTTTATGGAGACATAAGTGTTCACATGAACATTACTTATGGTACTACCATATTGATGATACTACTGTTTAAAAAAAAATACAGTGGCTTTGGCAGTATTATGAAGCTTTGCTATCACGACACCTTAGTACTGGTACAGTGCTGTGAAAAATTATTATCCCTCATAGTTACTAATTCCCCAAATCTATGAAACTGCATTCGTAATGGGGTTCAGCTGGATTAGACACAACCGGGCCTGATTACTGCAAACCCTGTTCAATCACATCAACACTTAAATAGAACCAAGAAGTCACAAAAGAGCCAAGGACAACAGCGAAGGACCTACAGGCCTCTCTTGCATCAATAAAGGTCACTGTTCATGACGCCACTATCAGAATGACACTGGGCAAAAATGACATCCATGGAAGAGTGGCGAGGTGAAAACCACTGCTGACCCAGAAGAACATCTAGGCTCTGCCTTTTGCCAAAACACAGCTTGATGATCCTCAAACCTTTGGGAGAATGTTCTGTGGATTGATGAGTTGAAAGTGGAACTGTTTTGAAGACAGCGGTCCCGTTACATCTGGTGTAAACCAAACACAAATTTCTACAACAAGAACATCATACCTACAGTCAAGCATGGTGGTGGTGTGTGATGGTGTGATGAAGTGTGATGGTGTGGGGATGCTTTGCTGCTTCAGAGCCTGGGCAACTTGTAATAATTGAGAAAAATATGAATTCTCCTCTCTACCAGAAAATCCTAAAGGAGAATGTCTGGTCTTCAAGCGTAACTGCATCATGAAGCAAGACAATGATCCAAAGCACGGCACTAGTCCTATAAGTAAGTAAAAGACAGATCTCTAGTTATCAGAATGGTAAATGTGCACTTATTTAGCGCTTTTATCCAAAGCGCTTTATACTGTGTCTCATTCACACATTCACACACACACTCACACACCAATGGTAGCAGAGCTGCCATGCAAAGCGCTAACTTGCCATCGGGAGCAACTTGGGGTTCAGTGTCTTGCCCAAGGACACTTCGGCATGTGGAATCGATCCCGCAACCCTACGATTAGTGGACAACCCGCTTTACCACCTGAGCCACGGCCCACAGATTCATTTGGTTGGAGTTATTACTGCTAAAGTTGGCACAACCAGATTTTAAATTAGGTTTTCACATGGGAGATGGGTGCTGGATTAAATAAATAAATACTTTGGTCAGAAAACCGTATAATAATGATCTCAATAGAATTTTTCCTCACTGTTTTCTTCATGTTGCTTGGCACACACCTGAACAAATTTCCTGTCTCACCAACCGACATAAGCAATGTTACTTTCTGTTAAAATTCAGGATTTTCTTGTTAGCAGTGTTGGCACCTCTACACGTCATGTGACAGCATAATCACAGACATAATATTTGTGCTGTTAAGAGCAGCATTATGCAATTGTATTTCTTAACCTGAATAAATTTTTACCTTTCATTTTGTTTCGTTTTATGACTAAACATTCTGTTCGTAAATTCCTTGCAATATTATTTTTATCATCAGTGTGTTGAATTTACATTCATTTTTATTCAGTTATTTGTTGTCGTTTAACAGCTCCGCTTTGTCAATAACAACCTATCATCAGTAAATTTGTTGCGTCCGCTTAACGCTCCGTAACCAAATGGGTGATGAAAGGAACAACCCTAATCCAACATCATCTTATTAGTGTTGGTCCGCTGTTAAGATGATATGATACAGTCATGGACGAAATTATTGGCACCCCTGGAACCTTTCCAGAAAATGCACCATTTCTCCCAGAAAAGTGTTGCAATGACAAATGTTTTGGTATACACATGTTTATTACCTTTAAGTGCACTGGAACAGCACAAAAAAGCAGAAGAAAAAAGGCAAATTTGACATCATTTTACACAAAACTTCCAAAATGGACTGGACAAAATCATTGGCACCCTATTAAAACTGTGGGTAAATAATTTCATTTCAAACATGTGATGTTCATTTAAACTCACCTGTGGCAAGTAACAGGTGCTGGCAATATAGAAATCAAAACTGAAGCCAGTTAGAGTGTATAAAAGTTGGCTCAACCTTTGTGTTGTGTGCCTGTGTGTGCCACACCAAGCATGGAGAAGAGAAAGAAGAGCCGAGAATTGTCTGAGGACTTAAGAAGCAAAATTGTGGGAAAATATCAACAATCTCAAGGTTACAAGTCAATCTCCAGAGATCTTAAAGTTCATTTGTCCACTGTGCGCAATATAATCAAGAAGTTTATAACCCATGGAACTGTGGCAAATCTCCCTGGACGTGGACAGAATAGAAAAATTGATGAAAGAATACAACGCAGGATAGTTCGAATGGTGGATAAACAACCTCAGTCAACTTCCAGGCAAATTCAGGCTGTCCTGCAGACTCAGGGTGCATCAGTGTCAGCTCGAACCATACGTCGTCATCTGAACGAGAAGAAGCACTATGGCAGGAGACCGAGGAGAACCCCACTTCTGACACAGAGGCATAAAAAAGCCAGACTGCAGTTTGCAAAAATGTACCTGAGTAAGCCTCAATCCTTCTGGGAGAACGTTTTGTGGACAGATGAGACTAAGGTAGAGCTTTTTGGCAAAGCACGTCATTCTACTGTTTACAGAAAACGGAAAGAAAAGAACACAGTACCTACAGTCACACATGGTGGAGGTTCAAGGATGTTTTGGGTTTGTTTTGCTGCCTCTGGCACTGGGTGCATTAACTGTGTGCAATGAATCATGAAATCTGGAGACTATCAAAAGATTTTGGACCATAATGTAGGGCCTAGTGTCAGAAAGCTGGGTCTGCGTCAGAGGTCATGGGTGTTTCAGCAGGATAATGACCCGAAAAATACCTCAAAAAGCACCCAGAAATGGTTGGAGACAAAGCGCTGGAGAACTCTGATGTGGCCATCAATGAGTCCGGATCTAAATCCCATAGAACACATATGGAGAGATCTCAAAATTGCTATTGCAAGAAGGCACCCTTCAAATCTGAGAGACCTGGAGCAGTTTTCAAAAGAAGAGTGGTCCAAAATTCCAGTTGAGAGGTGTAGGAAGCTTGTTGATGGTTATAGGAAGCGATTGGTTTCAGTTATTTTCTCCAAAGGGTGTGCAACCAAATATTAAGTTGACGGTGCCAACAATTTTGTCCGACCTAATTTTTGAGTTTAAAATTTTTGAGTGTAAAATGATGTCAAATTTGCCTTTTTTCTTCTGCTTTTTTGTGCTGTTCCAATGCACTTAAAGGTAATAAACATGTGTATACCAAAACATTTGTCATTGCAACACTTTTCTGGGAGAAATGGTGCATTTTCTGGAAAAGTTCCAGGGGTTCCAATAATTTCGTCCATGACTGTATGTGATCTGATGACACGGTGACTTTTAGCCATTTTTGAAGTAGAACTATGTGCACAAGTTCATTGGTTTTACATTTGAGTTCTGAATGTGCAGTGGGGAAAAATAAAAACTGTCTCAGGTGTTGTTCTGATATCAGGAATGGGGGACACACCAGGCTAGAGAGCTTCAACATCGCAGCTCACTGCATTCCATCACTCTTCTCTGTATTTCTCTCACTCTCTCTCCCTGTCTCTCTTTCTCTTCTTCTTATTCACCATTTGTCCTTTTTCTTTCTGTCAAACATACAATTCATACAGCCATCATCGCCACTGCTACCTGCCTCTCACTCCATATCGAGCGACTCAGAGAGAGAGAGAGCGAGAGAGAGAGTGTGTGTGTGTGAGGCAGAAGACAGGCTCACCCCCACAATGCATTGATGAATGGCATGTGCTCGGGGGAGCACTACACTGATGCTCAACTACACAAAGTAGTTTTTTGTTGGATGCTACAATCTATACTATACCAATTGTACATGGGGGTAAATAAGTATTCTGATATATAAAATTCTGATTATTTTTAAATACAGTATCCACTCGATAGGATATCACTCAAATTGCTCATTTCTGCTTCATATATATTTTATCATCATATTGCTTAAGAAACTCTTGATACGGTATCACTATCACTCACTCTCACTCAGACTTACTCTACCAGAGTTTCCGTTAGCCGGTAAATACTGGTTTTTGGCCATTAAAAATGGTAAATGTCCAATAAAATTGAAAACTGACGGACACAATGTCCGGTTAAAATATTTAACACAGAGCAGACATACGTTAGACAAAATACGTTCGCATTTGCACATCTGAATGAGGTCTTTATCTGCGCAAATATTTTTTAAAACATGCTTCTCCTGTAACCTGTACTATGATTTGCTCACATTATTCAAATCATTCAACACACACACACGTCTCTGTGCTGGTCGTCTCTCATGGGCTAATCCAACACAGGGCAGAATCACGTGTTACCTGCCAATTCGATCCGCCTCCTCTCTATCCTCAGCCGACACTCGACCACGCCCCCACCCCATCAATCGCATGTAGGCTACTTATGCATAGTCCAAAACATTGCAGTGCAAAAATGAACACGAGATGACTAAATATTTCCCAGTTTGTCCGATAAACTTCATCATTCCCGGGCACGTTGGCTGGCGAAAACTATGTACTCTACTTATATTTGTTGATTATTTTCCAATAACAGCATGTCTCGAAGTGTTAACTCTCGAAGTCAAAGTATGTGTGGGCCCAAAGGTCGGTCCACTTGTAACTTTCACCTCACTGAAATTGCTGTATCTTCCACAGCAATGCACCTTCCTTTGGTTTCACCCCACTGATTCATTACAATCCTTCTGAAAGTGCACCTCCCACTTGTCACTCACTGATAAATTCAAGCGTAAGATGGCTGCAGTTCCGCAGAAACGTTTGCAAATGATTTGTGTGCAAAACGTGTTCACTTTTTGGTGATATAAGCAAATGTTCCCTAAAATCTTCCCAAATATCTAGTTACTGATGTCCATGCTGTGTGGACAAATCTGATATTTTCATATAACCATATTAGGTGATAACTGGAATAAATGCATTATCAAACATAATATCTGTTATGTGAATGCCTGTGTTTGGTGGAACTGTAGACTGGGAGTTAGCAGTTAGCACCTCAGACTTGGAGTTAGCAGTTAGCACCACAGACTGGGAGTTAGCAGTTAGCACTGCAGACTGGGAGTTAGCAGTTAGCACCGCAGACTGGGAGTTAGCAGTTAGCACTGCAGACTGGGAGTTAGCAGTTAGCACTGCAGACTGGGACTTAGCAGTTAGCAGTTAGCACTGCAGACTGGAAACCAGTGAAGTGAAATGGGTGAACTTAGGAAGACCGAAGTCATACTGCTGCATGTTCTGGGTAAGTTGCAATGACCTAATGGCATATACCTGATAACCACCCAAGAGCGAACTGCAGCAGTCAAGGGAATAAATAAGCTCACACTTGGAGAAAAACAAAATGTCCTATTTTCCTGATATATTAGAGAGGAATCCTCTGTGATTGAGTAAGGCTTGCATGTACTTAGAGTGACAGCACATCCAGTACTATACCAAAGTTCCATGTATTGTCACAAGGAGCAATCAGGAAGGTTTCAAAGTAGAGAGCAGGAATAAAACGTGAGGATATACAGCAATTTACTTTTGTTGAGCTTTCTCTTTAACTGATGAGCTGCCATTTACAATGAGACGATTGTCAGACAGGGTGAGATAGTGGTAGCAACCTGGGTACAGTGAGGGAAAGAAGTATTTGATCCCCTGCTGATTTTGTACATTTGCCCACTGACAAAGAAATGATCAGTCTATAATTTTAATTGTAGATTTATTTGAACAGTGAGAGACAGAATAACAACTAAAATGTCCAGAAAAACGCATGTCAAAAATGTTATAAATTGATTTGCATTTTAATGAGGGAAATAAGTATTTTACCCCCTCTCAATCAGAAAGATTTCTGGCTCCCAGGTGTCTTTTATACATGTAACGAGCTGAGATTTGGAGCACACTCTTAAAGGGAGAGCTCCTAATCTCAGCTTGTTACCTGTATAAAAGACACCTGTCCACAGAAGCAATCAATCAATCAGATTCCAAACTCTCCACCATGGCCAAGACCAAAGAGCTCTCCAAGGATGTCAGGGACAAGACTGTAGACCTACACAAGTCTGGAATGGGCTACAAGACCATTGCCAAGCAGCTTGGTGAGAAGGTGACAACAGTTGGTGCGATTATTCGCAAATGGAAGAAACACAGAAGAACTGGGTGAAAGTGTCGTGGTCAGATGAGAACAAAATGGAGCTCTTTGGCATCAACTCAACTCGCCGTGTTTGGAAAAGGAGGAATGCTACCTATGACCCCAATAACACCATCCCCACCATCAAACATGGAGGTGGAAACATTATGCTTTGGGGGTGTTTTTCTGCTAAGGGGACAGGACAACTTCACTGCATCAAAGGGATGATGGACAGGCCCATATACCGTCAAATCTTGGGTGAGAACCTCCTTCCCTCAGCCAGGGCATTGAAAATGGGTCGTGGATGGGTATTCCAGCATGACAATGACCCAAAACACACGGCCAAGGCAACAAAGGAGTGGCTCAAGAAGAAGCACATTAAGGTCGTGGAGTGGCCTAGCCAGTCTCCAGACCTTAATCCCATAGAAAATCTGTGGAAGGAGCTGAAGGTTCGAGTGTGCCAAACGTCAGCCTCAAAACCTTAATAGACGGCGAGAAGATCTGCAAAGAGGAGTGGGACAAAATCCCTCCTGAGATGTGTGCAAACCTGGTGGCCAACTACAAGAAACGTCTGACCTCTGTGATTGCCAACAAGGGTTTTGCCACCAAGTACTAAGTCATGTTTTGCAGAGGGGTCAAATACTTATTTCCCTCATTAAAATGCGAATCAATTTATAACATTTTTGACATGGATTTTCTTGTTATTCTGTCTCTCACTGTTCAAATAAACCTACTATTAAAATTATAGACTGATCATTTCTCTGTCAGTGGGCAAACGTGCAAAATCAGCAGGGGATCAAATACTGTTTTTCCTCACTGTATGTGACGGTGGATAAAAGGGTCTATTAAATACAGTGAATATAAAAGTTTACACACAAACACACACACCCCAAGGTGTTTTGCGATGTAGGAATAATAATATGAAGCTAAATCATGTCAGCTCTTTTTCCACCTTTAATGTGAGACAGCAACCAACAACATTTATGTCTAAAAACAAATTGAAATGTTTCAAGGGGGAACAAAAAAAAAAAAGCTGTAAGCCTGGTTACACAAGTGTGCACCCCCTTTTATAATGGGGAATGTGACTGCGCTCAGAATGAACCAATCACTCATGTTCAAAAAGTAATTCTCATACTCCTGTCATCAATGAAGGGATTCTGATTTACACAAAATGAAGCTCAGATGTTTCTTAGGATTTTCTTGACATCATCTTGTTTTCATCCTACCACTGAAGCCATGGTCAGCAAAGAACTTACACAGCATCTACGGATAAGGATGTCATTGTCAAAAGGTATTAATCCAGGAGAGAAGTACAAAAGAATTTCTAAAACATTAGATGTATCATGGAACACTGGGAGGGATGTGCACTGGAGATGCCCTGACAGTTTGATAGATAGATCTAGAGCATTTTTGCAAGGACTGAGTGTGCTGTATTAAAGCAAAAGGGATCTAACAAATAACACAGTATTAGTGAAGGGGTTATTGTAAGGTGTTTTTCTTCCCCACTAAAGGTTTGTTTTTCACTTGCATTCTGTTGGTTGTTGCATCACATGAAAGGTGGAAATGGGTCTGACATGATTTATCCTGGTTTTGTCTTGTTTTACATCACAAAAACCTGCCATTTTATACTTCATAGTTCCACTGCACAGAAAGAATCCATCAACCACTAGTTATTAAATGTCTTAAGTGCAACCCATATTCCACATATCTCGTTTTAAATGACCTTATCTCTCCATTAGGCTCCGAATAGAAAAGTGCCATCATTTGGCGGCAAAACACCTTTGAGTCCTCGTATTCTCATTCATCTTGCCCCTCTCTCTTCTTTTCCTAATCTTTTTCATCTTTCTCTAGCCACTTCTCCTTGTGTGAAGCCCATTATTCATTTGTTTGTTTGTTCTCTCTCTTTCTTTCTCTCTTTTCTTTTTCTCTTCCCGTCTGTGTACCTAGGCAGCCCATTGAGTAACTTCTTTGACGTAATTAAACAACTTTTTTCAGACGAGAAGAACAGCCAGGTGCTCCATCCACCTGGCACGCCCAACAGACACCCACGGCACGATCCCGAGCCTAGTGACTCTAAAAGCCTGGCAGGAAATGTCAGGGACAATGCCAGGATGCTGGCCTCTGTTGGGACACAGGAGCAGCCCTAGAAACCTGTAGAAATAATACAATCATACTCACTGACTCGCGTACTGTCAGGAGTGATGCAAATAATCTTGTCCAATAGACTTTTGTATGATGGAATGACTGTATAAAGATGAACATGTAAAGATGAGCACATCTAGACGCACTCTTCCCCCGACCCCTCTCCCCCCCATGCCATTTCCCTAGACTTGTCTCCATTGCCATCGTTTGTGACAGGCCTTCGTTTGTTTCGTTTGTTTTTTCGTGGCTTTTCTTTTGTGTCCACTTTCCTCACTTGTGTGATGACTTGTTTTTACTACCAGGAATTATCCAGAAAAGCTATTAACACCCCGCTCCCCTGCTCCACCCATGCTCTTTGACGGAGGGCGCTGTTCATAATGACGAAAACCAGACGCGTCATCCTTCATCCTCACCTTCTTTTACCTCTCTCCAATGACTTTGTGATCCTTGAGGAAAACATTCACACCGACATCAACATCCAGCCCATGCTCTACCTTCTCTTCATCCGACCTTACACAAGGAACTTTTTACGTCTTCAGCTTGCTGAACCGCACATCCCCTACACATTCAGATACAAATACAGACATGCACAACTCTGGGATGGACTCACAAAGGACAATACAGTGTGGGAGATTTGGAGGGGACGGTGGGAGGGGGTGTGATACAGGTTGTCCCAACGGGATAAAACTCAACACAGATTGTATTGTCATTTTCAATGTTGACTTTCTTTCCAATGAGCCGGGTTTGATCTAAAAGCTCTGCTGCAAAAGGACTTATATGCATATATTGCTGTGGGGATTGGGGGTCATGTAGAGGAATGGACTGCTGGTTCATGAGCTTATCCAAATGAATCATTTCCACTGTACAGACCAACAAACATCTTATGTATAACAAAATGCCTAGATGTGCTACTAATGTTTATTTATGTTGTAGATTCTGAAATCTTGTGCTGCCATACTATATATATATATATATATATATATATATATATATATATATATATATATATATATATATATATACACACATATATATACATAAATATATATATATATACATACATACATATTTTTTTCTTGTGTTTTATTATCTTCTGAAACATCATTTAATTAATTTATGAAACATTCGTTTCGAGTAGCTGCTGCACTGAATCTAGAGTTCTGTTATCATTCAAGCTGTTTTACGATTCACATCTCATATCACATCTACCAGCAGTAGAGTTAAGGACAAAAGTGTTTAATACATTGTGAATATTTTTGTATTTTTTCTGTATTTATTCATCCGAATTCTTCATTGCATATGTGTACCCTAATTTATTGTCATCATTATGAATATGGGAGGGGGCTCAGATTTATCGAATGTTATTTATTTACATATTTGAATGTTTCTACGTATGTCCCGACGCAAAATGCAGGTTTTATTTGTTTGACAAATTATTTTTCTCATGACTTGATTGAAGAGATTATGTGGACATTGACAATATTTCGTTTGTTTTTCTAGCATTGAATGATGAAAAAATGTAGTATAAAAATGTTGTTTGTTTGTTTTTTTTTAAACAAAAAAGGATAATTTAACAGTTAAGAATGTAGTCTAGCCTCTTTGGGGAGGGAATGAGCATCTTGATATTTGTCAGTTTCATTGTGTGTGTACAATGGATTGGGACAAAACGCTCCTCTTGAGTCAGTTCTCTTGTAAATAGACTGATGTCACCTTCTCATATGAAGGGGGTGCTTGATACCTGCTCTTCTTCGCTTTTAACTTGTATTGCTGTGTGCATGCCAGACATTGGCTTTCCTTTGCATGGCGTTAGTGTAATTGTTAAATCCCCTCTCTGACCCTTTACTGCTTTCCTCTGTGTTACTCGAGATAAAAAAAAAAACATTCCCGCCCTTCTTTTCGCTGTTATTCTAGCCGCTGTTTTGTGTCTTTCTCTCTTTCATGAACCTTTAGTGCACTGAGTTTTGAAACGCTTCCTCTGGTTTGTATCATTTACTGCTGAGGAAATACCATCAGTCTCAAAATCCTAGTTTACCAACATGGGAAGAGGTTTTTTTTTCTTTTTTTCTTTCTTTTTTTTGACAAAACAAAAATGAAGCAATACCTGTTGTTAATCATCCTATTTTATACAATAGAATACAACTGATCATGTGACTCCAGACTATAAACACAGAGCAGGAATGAACATGAAGCTGTAACAGAACTGTGAGCAACTTTAGAACAAGAAAAAAACAAAACAAATGAAACAATAAACTCATTTAATTATTAGGAATGTCTGTAGCCTTGTCTGTGCGTGTGTGTGCGTGCACACACATGTGATTGTGGGTGCGCGTGCGATTGTGTTGAATTGCGTGTGTGAATGTGTGAGCGTGCACATATGCTATAGAGTGTCCGTGCGTGTGATTTTGTGTTGAAGTGTGTGAGCGTGTGGGGGGCACATGTGTGTTATAGTGTGTTGTGAGTTTGTGTGTCTGTGTGTGTTATAGTGTGTTGTGGGTTTGTGTGTGTGTGTGTGTGTTATAGTGTGTTGTGGGTTTGTTTGTGTGTGTGTGTGTGTTGGAACATGTGTGTTACAGTGTGTTGTGAGTTTGTGTGTCTGTGTGTGTTATAGTGTGTTGTGGGTTTGTGTGTGTGTGTGTGTGTGTGTGTGTGTTATAGTGTGTTGTGGGTTTGTGTGTATGTGTGTATGTGTGTGTGTTATAGTGTGTTGTGGGTTTGTTTGTGTGTGTGTGTGTGTGTGTTGGAACATGTGTGTTACAGTGTGTTGTTTTGTGTGTGTGTGTGTGTGTGTTGGCGCATGTGTGTTATAGTGTGTTGCGAGTTTGTGTGTGGGGGGGTACGTGTGTTATTGTGTGTTGGGGGACACGTGTGTTATTGTGTGTTGTGAGTTTCTGTGTGGAGGGGCACGTGTGTTATTGTGTGTTGTGAGTTTCTGTGTGGAGGGGCACGTGTGTTATTGTGTGTTGTGAGTTTGTGTGTATGTAGGGGCGCATGTGTGAGATTGTGTGTTGTGAGTTTGTGTGTGTATGTATGTAGGGGTGCTTGTGTGAGGTTGTGGGTTT
Source organism: Ameiurus melas (assembly GCA_012411365.1). Classification (NCBI taxonomy): domain Eukaryota; kingdom Metazoa; phylum Chordata; class Actinopteri; order Siluriformes; family Ictaluridae; genus Ameiurus; species Ameiurus melas. Next base: position 10,181,300 of record CM022764.1, read on the forward strand.
GTGTGTGTATGTATGTGGGTTGGGGTGTGTGTATGTGTGTTGTGGGTTTGTGTGTGTGTGTATGTGGGGCGCATGTGTGTGTTGGTTTTTGTGTGTGTGTGTATGTGGGGCGCATATGTGGTGTTGGTTTGTGTGTGTGTGTGTGTATGTGGGGGCGCATGTGTGAGATTGTTGGTTTGTGTGTATGTGGGTGTGCGTATGTGTGATTGTGTGTTGTGGGTTTTTGTGTGTGTATGTGTGGTGTTACATGTGTGAGTTGTGTGTTGTGGGTTTGTTTGTGTGTGTGTGTGTGTTGGAACATGTTTGTTACAGTGTGTTGTGAGTTTGTGTGTCTTTGTGTGTTATAGTGTGTTGTGGTTTTGTGTGTGTGTGTGTGTGTGTGTGTGTGTATAGTGTGTTGTGGGTTTGTGTGTGTGTGTGTGTGTTATAGTGTGTTGTGGGTTTGTTTGTGTGTGTGTGTGTTGGAACATGTGTGTTACAGTGTGTTGTTTTGTGTGTGTGTGTGTGTGTGTTGGCGCATGTGTGTTATAGTGTGTTGCGAGTTTGTGTGTGGGGGGGTACGTGTGTTATTGTGTGTTGGGGGACACGTGTGTTATTGTGTGTTGTGAGTTTCTGTGTGGAGGGGCACGTGTGTTATTGTGTGTTGTGAGTTTCTGTGTGGAGGGGCACGTGTGTTATTGTGTGTTGTGAGTTTCTGTGTGGAGGGGCACGTGTGTTATTGTGTGTTGTGAGTTTCTGTGTATGTAGGGGCGCATGTGTGAGATTGTGTGTTGTGAGTTTGTGTGTGTATGTATGTAGGGGTGCTTGTGTGAGGTTGTGGGTTTGTGTGTGTATGTATGTGGGGGCGCTTGTGTGAGATGGTGTGTTGTGGGTTTGTGTGTGTGTGTATGTGGGGGCGCATGTGTGAGATTGTTGGTTTGTGTGTGTGTGTATGTGGGGGCGCACGTGTGAGATTGTTGGTTTGTGTGTGTATGTGGGTGTGCATGTGTGAGATTGTGTGTTGTGGGTTTGTGTGTGTGTGTATGTGGGGGTGCATGTGTGAGATTGTGTGTTGTGGGTTTGTGTGCATGCTCAGGACTGTTGTTGATCTTTGCTATGTCAATATTAAGTGTCCCTCGCATCTCCAGCTCATGAGGTGAGATAAGGTAAGATGCTCTTTTGTACAAAAGCCACTCACTTTACTTCACTTCACTTTATTATCATTTATTTCATTACAGATGACTTCACTTCACTTTACTATTATGTACTTTATTACAGATTACTTCACTTTACTACACTTCCCTTTATTACACTTTACTACACTTCCCTTTACTACACTTTACTACACTTCCCTTTATTACACTTTACTACACTTCCCTTTACTACACTTTACTACACTTCCCTTTATTACACTTTACTACACTTCACTTTATAATGCTTTTACACTTCCCTTTATTACACTTTACTACACTTCCCTTTACTACACTTTACTACACTTCCCTTTATTACACTTTACTACACTTCACTTTATAATGCTTTTACACTTCCCTTTATTACACTTTACTACACTTCCCTTTATTACACTTTACTACACTTCCCTTTATTACACTTTACTACATTTCCCTTTACTACACTTTACTACACTTCCCTTTATTAAACTTTACTACACTTCCCTTTACTACACTTTACTACACTTCCCTTTATTAAACTTTACTACACTTCCCTTTATTACACTTTACTACACTTCCCTTTACTACACTTTACTACACTTCCCTTTATTACACTTCCCTTTATTAAACTTTACTACACTTCCCTTTATTACACTTTACTACACTTCCCTTTATTACACTTTACTACACTTCCCTTTACTACACTTTACTACACTTCCCTTTACTACACTTTACTACACTTCCCTTTACTACACTTTACTACACTTCCCTTTACTACACTTTACTACACTTCCCTTTATTACACTTTACTACACTTCCCTTTACTACACTTTACTATGCTTCCCTTTATTACACTTTACTACACTTCCCTTTATTACACTTTACTACACTTCCCTTTACTACACTTTACTACACTTCCCTTTATTACACTTTACTACACTTCCCTTTAATACATTTCCCTTTATTACACTTTACTACACTTCCCTTTACTACATTTCCCTTTATTACACTTTACTACACTTCCCTTTACTACACTTCCCTTTATTACACTTTACTACACTTCCCTTTACTACACTTTACTACACTTCCCTTTACTACACTTTACTACACTTCCCTTTATTACACTTCCCTTTATTACACTTTACTACACTTCCCTTTATTACACTTTACTACACTTCCCTTTATAATGCTTTTACACTTGCCTTTATTACACTTTACTACATTTCCCTTTACTACACTTTACTACATTTCCCTTTACTACACTTTACTACATTTCCCTTTACTACACTTTACTACATTTCCCTTTACTACACTTCCCTTTATTACACTTTACTACATTTCCCTTTACTACACTTTACTACACTTCCCTTTATTACACTTTACTACACTTCCCTTTACTACACTTTACTACACTTCCCTTTATTACACTTTACTACACTTCCCTTTATTACACTTTACTACACTTCCCTTTACTACACTTTACTACACTTCCCTTTATTACACTTTACTACACTTCCCTTTATTACACTTTACTACACTTCCCTTTACTACACTTTACTACACTTCCCTTTATTACACTTTACTACACTTCCCTTTATTACACTTTACTACACTTCCCTTTACTACACTTTACTACACTTCCCTTTATTACACTTTACTACACTTCACTTTATAATGCTTTTACACTTCCCTTTATTACACTTTACTACACTTCCCTTTACTACACTTTACTACACTTCCCTTTACTACACTTTACTACACTTCCCTTTATTACACTTTACTACACTTCCCTTTATTACACTTTACTACATTTCCCTTTACTACACTTTACTACACTTCCCTTTATTAAACTTTACTACACTTCCCTTTATTACACTTTACTACACTTCCCTTTATTACACTTTACTACACTTCCCTTTACTACACTTTACTACACTTCCCTTTATTACACTTTACTACACTTCCCTTTATTACACTTTACTACACTTCCCTTTACTACACTTTACTACACTTCCCTTTATTACACTTCCCTTTATTAAACTTTACTACACTTCCCTTTATTACACTTTACTACACTTCCCTTTATTACACTTTACTACACTTCCCTTTACTACACTTTACTACACTTCCTTCCTTTACTACACTTCCCTTTACTACACTTTACTACACCCTTCTATTACACTTTACTACACTTCCCTTTATTACACTTTACTACACTTCCCTTTACTACACTTTACTACACTTCCCTTTATTACACTTTACTACACTTCCCTTTATTACACTTTACTACACTTCCCTTTACTACACTTTACTACACTTCCCTTTATTACACTTTACTACACTTCCCTTTAATACATTTCCCTTTATTACACTTTACTACACTTCCCTTTACTACATTTCCCTTTATTACACTTTACTACACTTCCCTTTACTACACTTCCCTTTATTACACTTTACTACACTTCCCTTTACTACACTTTACTACACTTCCCTTTACTACACTTCCCTTTATTACACTTCCCTTTATTACACTTTACTACACTTCCCTTTATTACACTTTACTACACTTCCCTTTACTACACTTTACTACACTTCACTTTATAATGCTTTTACACTTGCCTTTATTACACTTTACTACATTTCCTTTACTACACTTTACTACATTTCCTTTATATACTTTACTACATTTCCCTTTTACACTTCCCTTTATTACACTTTACTACATTTCCCTTTACTACACTTTACTACACTTCCCTTTATTACACTTTACTACACTTCCCTTTATTACACTTTACTACATTTCCCTTTACTACACTTTACTACACTTCCCTTTATTATGCTTCCCTTTATTAAACTTTACTACACTTCCCTTTATTACACTTTACTACACTTCCCTTTATTACACTTTACTACACTTCCCTTTACTACACTTTACTACACTTCCCTTTATTACACTTTACTACACTTCCCTTTATTACGCTTTACTACACTTCCCTTTAATACATTTCCCTTTATTACACTTTACTACACTTCCCTTTATTACACTTCCCTTTATTAAACTTTACTACACTTCCCTTTATTACACTTTACTACACTTCCCTTTATTACACTTTACTACACTTCCCTTTACTACACTTTACTACACTTCCCTTTATTACACTTTACTACACTTCCCTTTAATACATTTCCCTTTATTACACTTTACTACACTTCCCTTTACTACATTTCCCTTTATTACACTTTACTACACTTCCCTTTACTACACTTCCCTTTATTAAACTTTACTACACTTCCCTTTATTACACTTTACTACACTTCCCTTTACTACACTTTACTACACTTCCCTTTACTACACTTTCTACACTTCCCTTTATTACACTTCCCTTTATTACACTTTATTACACTTTACTACACTTCCCTTTATTACACTTTACTACATTTCCCTTTACTACACTTTACTACACTTCCCTTTATTACGCTTTTACACTTCCCTTTATTACATTTTACTACACTTCCCTTTATTACACTTTACTACACTTCCCTTTATAACGCTTTTACACTTCCCTTTATTACACTTTACTACACTTCCCTTTACTACACTTTCCTTTATTACACTTTACTACACTTCGCTTTACTACACTTCCCTTTATTACACTTTACTACACTTCTCTTTATTACACTTTACTACACTTCCCTTTACTACACTTCCCTTTATTACACTTCCCTTTATTACACTTTACTACACTTCCCTTTATTACACTTTACTACACTTCCCTTTACTACACTTTACTACACTTCACTTTATAATGCTTTTACACTTGCCTTTATTACACTTTACTACATTTCCCTTTACTACACTTTACTACATTTCCCTTTACTACACTTTACTACATTTCCCTTTACTACACTTTACTACACTTCCCTTTATTACACTTTACTACATTTCCCTTTACTACACTTTACTACACTTCCCTTTATTACACTTTACTACACTTCCCTTTATTACACTTTACTACATTTCCCTTTACTACACTTTACTACACTTCCCTTTATTACACTTCCCTTTATTAAACTTTACTACACTTCCCTTTATTACACTTTACTACACTTCCCTTTATTACACTTTACTACACTTCCCTTTACTACACTTTACTACACTTCCCTTTAATACATTTCCCTTTATTACACTTCCCTTTATTACATTTTACTACACTTCCCTTTATTACACTTTACTACACTTCCCTTTATAACGCTTTTACACTTCCCTTTATTACACTTTACTACACTTCCCTTTACTACACTTTCCTTTATTACACTTTACTACACTTCGCTTTACTACACTTCCCTTTATTACACTTTACTACACTTCCTTTATTACACTTTTCTTACTACACTTCCTTTATTACACTTCCCTTTATTACACTTTACACTTCCCTTTATTACACTTACTAACTTCCCTTTATACTAACTTCACTTTATAATGCTTTTATTACACTTTACTACATTTTCCTTTACTACACTTTACTACATTTCCTTTACTACACTTTACATTTCCTTTACTACACTTTACTACACTTCCTTTATTACACTTTACTACATTTCCCTTTACTACACTTTACTACACTTCCTTTATTACACTTTACTACACTTCCCTTTATTACATTTCTACTTACTACACTTCCTATATTACACTTCCCTTTATTAAACTTACTATCCCTTTATTACACTTCACTTCCTTCTTACACTACTAACTTCCCTTTACTACACTTTACTACACTTCCCTTTATTACACTTTACTACTTCCCTTTATTACGCTTTACTACACTTCCCTTTAATACATTTCCCTTTATTACACTTTACTACACTTCCCTTTATTACACTTCCCTTTATTAAACTTTACTACACTTCCCTTTATTACACTTTACTACACTTCCCTTTATTACACTTTACTACACTTCCCTTTATTACACTTTACTACACTTCCCTTTAATACATTTCCCTTTATTACACTTTACTACACTTCCCTTTACTACATTTCCCTTTATTACACTTTACTACACTTCCCTTTACTACACTTCCCTTTATTACACTTTACTACACTTCCCTTTACTACACTTTACTACACTTCCCTTTACTACACTTTACTACACTTCCCTTTATTACACTTCCCTTTATTACACTTTACTACACTTCCCTTTATTACACTTTACTACATTTCCCTTTACTACACTTTACTACACTTCCCTTTATTACGCTTTTACACTTCCCTTTATTACATTTTACTACACTTCCCTTTATTACACTTTACTACACTTCCCTTTATAACGCTTTTACACTTCCCTTTATTACACTTTTACACTTCCCTTTATTACACTTTACTACACTTCCCTTTACTACACTTCCCTTTATTACACTTTACTACACTTCCCTTTACTACACTTTACTACACTTCCCTTTACTACACTTTACTACACTTCCCTTTATTACACTTTACTACACTTCCCTTTATTACACTTTACTACACTTCCCTTTATTACACTTTACACTTCCTTTATTACACTTACCTTCTACACTTCTCTACTATTAACTTTACTACACTTCCCTTTACTACACTTTACTACACTTCCCTTTATTACACTTTACTACACTTCCCTTTACTACACTTTACTACACTTCCCTTTATAACGCTTTTACACTTCCATTTATTACACTTCCCTTTATAACGCTTTTACACTTCCGTTTATTACACTTCCCTTTATAACGCTTTTACACTTCCGTTTATTACACTTCCCTTTATAACGCTTTTACAATTCGCTTTATTACACTTCCCTTTATAACGCTTTTACAATTCGCTTTATTGCACTTCCCTTTATAACGCTTTTACAATTCGCTTTATTACACTTCCCTTTATAACGCTTTTACAATTCGCTTTATTACACTTCCATTATTATGCTTAAATATATTTCACTTTTCTTTTATTGGGTTTCCTCCCACTTTCCAAAAATATATCAGTAGGTAAATTTGCGACTCTAAATTGCCCCAGTTGTGAACAAGTGTGTAAATGTGTACGCACATAGGATACAAAGTGGTTACTGAAGATGAATGAAATTTGCTAGTTGGTTAAATTAAACTGAAAAAACAACAACAAACCCTTCCATTATATTAATATTGAGAACTATTTACAGCAACAGATTCATTGAACTTATTAAATGTTTCACTTTTTTTTTTTTACGCATAAGAGAGCTTAACCCTTTGTCTTTCTTATAGTTTGTTTTACAAACTATAAATAATAATAAATAAATAACATTTGGTTTTATATTATTTTATTTGTTTGGCATAGAGAACAATAAAAAGGCAACTTAAATAATCTCACATTTTAAATAGAAAAGGTCCACTCTGTTTTTCCAATACAACTTCTATCTGCTGTAATTTAGCTTATAAAATCTCCATTTTTACTCCATTTTGCCCAGTTCAAGTCCTACCACGCAGACCGACTCTTTACAAAAATGACGCTTGTCAAAGGATAAAAGGAAAACTTCTGGCCGCTGAGGGGTTCCTAAGTAGCTTTGGATAGCTTTAACTACAAGAATGCCACTGCATTCAGTTCATTTGTACATGGTACAGTCTCACATTGTCCATTATTACACGCTCCCAATGTCTCTGACCACATTGTTCCACTTCAGCTGCAGTCACTCACAGTCTTTCCTATTACGTATTCAGTCACATTTTTCTGACCATTTTTTTCCAGTCATAACTCTTCATCTTATCTTTCACTGTTTTTCTTCCACGCCGTTGAGGATCTGCGCTGTAACTCTTCATTCCTGTGCTCCTTTCTGTCCTCTCACACATGAGATCTGATACGGAGGGAGTGCATCGTGTTTGTTAACATAGCCTCCAGTTCCTCCAGGAGCGATCCTCTCCCCGAAGCAGAGCGAGAGCTGGAGATCAGTCCACGGAAACAGTCTCCTTCCAGCAGAGCGCCCATGTTCTGCAGGAAGTAGCCTTCACAGTACACGCACAGCTCTGCTGCACCCTGTGCCTGAAATATACACCAGAGGTTATATAAACTCAGCAAAAAAACAAGAAACGTCCTTTTTCAGGAGACTGTATTTTAAAGATAATTTTGTAAAATCTAAATAAGCTTTACAGATCTTTATTGGAAAGGGTTTAAACAATGTTTTTCATGCTTGTTCAGTGAACCATAAACAATTATTGCACATGCAGCTGTGGAACAGTCCTTAAGACACGAACAGTTTACAGGCAATTAAGGTCACAGTTACAATAACATAGGACACTAAAGAGACCTTTCTACTGACTCTGAAAAACATACCTAGGGTTCTGTCTCACCTGCTGGGTAAAAAATATAGATTCTCCGATTTTAATCGATCTTCAATCTAATGAAACGATATGGATTTGGGAAATCCCCGAATGCGCATGCTTTACTTGAGCAGATGCGAGTATTAACTGTAGTTCGCCTCTCGTCCTGAACACGTCGCCATCTTTCATGGTTTGAATTTTGAAAATGGTTTTATTTCGTAAACATGTTTCAAGCTGTTAATGAATTTCACTGTTGCACATTGACAATGTTCAAAATTTTTTTACAGTAATATGTAGTGTGCAACAATGTTTGTTACTCAAAGTAAAGTAATTAAACATAACAGTGTGAGCCCTATTGTTAATGTAAATGTGTATTTCAGTAATATATCTAAGTAGAAGGGTTTCAGTTACCAGCATTTATATTAAAACATGGATTCCACATCTGCAAAACGAACATTTTAAATGAAATATTGATAACTACACAATACTGAATCGAATCAAATTGAATCGCCAAACTGGTCACAATACCCAGCCCTAGTAAACATGCAAATGTTTCCAGAGCAATGAACTGCAATGTCTGTAATGTAAGACGCCTAAGACAATGCTACAGGGAGACAGAAAGGACAGCTGATCGTCCTCGCAGTGGAAAATTACATGTAACCGTGTGTGTCCCCAGACGTGATGGAGAACTTTTAAATGCCTTGGTGGAAGAGTGGAGGAACATCTCACAGCAAGAACTGACAAATCTGGTGCAGTCCATGAGGATGAGATGCGCTGTAGTACTTAAAGCAGCTGGAGGCCACCACATACTGTCTGTTACTTTTTATATTGACCCCCATCCCCCCTGTTCAGGGACTCATTATTCCATTTCTGTTCCTCGAATGTCTGTGAAACTTGTTCATTTGTTTAATCTTTTTATATTAATTCAAATATTTACACGTTAAAAAATTAGCTGGAAATAAAAGCAACTGAATGTGAGCTGATGTTATATAAGTTATATATGAGTATATAAGTTTAGTGTACTGCAGGCTTTGTGTGTTACATGCAGGTTAAATAGAATGACTTTCTCAGGAAACAGGCTATGTCAGTTTGCTAGATTAGACTAGTTATTTTATGCCGCTTGCTTAAGCAGGTGAGGCGGTTAAGCAGTTATGCCAGAATTCCAAACTCCCGCGGGCGGTGTGGAAGGTGTGTATTGTGCTGCTCACCTTGGCTGTGTTGTACACACTGACTGCATTATCCAGGCTGATGTTCTGAGCACAGAGCAGTTCACAGTGGTGCTGTAAACCTCCTAACTGGAAAAATGTCGCCACTGACAGCAGCTGGCACAGGACAAAAAAAAACCTAATCAGATTTCCAGCATGTGCAGATTTCCAAAACAAGTACATTTTATATAGTAATATCGACATGATTATATATACACCATCTGTTTCTATTTATCAGCTATCTCCAACACTACAAACGTACCTCCAGCAGCTCAGGCACAGCGAGCATCAGAGACTCTGTCCCACCCGAATACAGATATGACATCATCACCTGGGGACATGTAACGTGAAAGTAATTAACCCTACGTCTTGGAGGACAAAGCTCTTACACAGAAGAGGTATATAAGAGAATCCGCAGCTGATACCTGAAAAATGTTGTACTTTACATCACTGATCTCGATCTCCTTACAGTGCTGGGAGCCATCAGAGCTGCTAGAGCCCAGAAGAGACTTAAACCTGATAGGACACAGATAGGAAATGTTTAAACAGAGAAGAGCATCATAGTGTAACACTAAGAGCATTCGAGATAGAATGCTTTCTTCTAAAGTATATGCATTTATGTAGAAAGCGGGGAAAAAAACATCAGGCAAACCTGTGCCGACATTCTCACCACTGTAACAAGTGTGCAATCGTTTATATGATAATAAGGTAAGGCGATCGCCATCCTTCTGTCCACCTATAACAGTCCTCTTTTCATTATGAAGTCCATCTCACCTCTCAGATGCTGTGATTAGCAAAACCCTGTGAGCGTAGAATGGTTTCCCCTCCACCACAAACGTCACGTCTGACATCTCCTGGTTATTCAGGAAGTGGGCATCTGAAGAACGAGGGATAGGTTTAGGGTTAAACTGTGACTCACACGCAGTCTATCCTTTTTCATATTGATCAAGAAATCCAAGTTCTAATCTTTATTATCTGTTCTGTAATCTTTTGACACCACATGACCTGTCCTCTACCTCATTTGCATATCAGAACCTGATTGGCCTTAATGTTTTGTGATGCAATAATACGTTTCTGTCACACGTTGAACACTAACTTTGAACCTTTGGCCATTTCCTTCCTTAAAGTAGTGAGTAAAAACAAGAATTAAAATAGGCATGTCTTTCAGGGTGGATTAGACTGGAGATTCCACTGAAGGTTTTTAAAGTGTATCAAGGTTTTGCACAAATTTCCGGAAAGTCATTTTACTTAGAAAGATCCCCCGCTATACTTTGACAGTCTGCAAAATAACCTCAATAAGATGCACATGATGGAAATCCACTGTGTTGATGAATTTGATAACGTTTTGGGTAACTTTAATGACCGAGTTGTTATACAGGACTTAATTACCGAGCTGAGCTGAAAGACTGGCCTTCTTCTCCGAAATAACAGGAAGAGGAGCAGATCCAAAGCAGTGACTGAAGATGGAGCCTAACTGCTGCATTATAGCTTCACTCTGCAGGTGCACACACAGAAAATAAGCAGTGTTTGGTGTGGATTTGGTCATGGAGCAGTTTTTTATGCTGTGCTGTTTAGTGTTTGCTTGCTACCTTGCAGCTCTTGAGAATGCTGAACATGAGAGGCAGACCAACACAGAGCAGCTCCTCGCCGTACTCGTCCTCCTTGATGGAGCTGAAGTCTCGGAGCAGAGACAGCGTGACCGAGGCTCTGGATTGTAGCTGGGCGCTGCGCAGAGACTCCAGCCACATGTGCAGCTTCCAGGGCACTCCTGCAGGGGGCACCAGAGAATCAGTCCATCTGTTTCCTCTATAAACTTCCTGTCCATTCTCACTCACCCAATCCAGCTCTCACATCCTCTCAGTTATAACAATATTAATGGAAATGTATACATAAAAGCCTCTTCATATGCACCGTTCTCCAGTATAAGTGTAAACAAACAGATGGAGATCAAGTGACATATACAACAATCACGTTTTGCTTTGATTTACAAACATCAGTGACTTCTAATATTGGAATTTTTCCTTGTTACCCTCTGGTGAACATGACCTGAAGATATCATTGTCTGTGTTAAATACTTTTTTTTTTTTTAATGAATGGTATATATGTTAGGAATACCACATGATGGGGTGTAATGTTCTAGAAAACTAATCAGCGACTGGGTGGAATAATACTGCATGCATACTGTGAAAAATGGTCTTTATTGTTTAACCTTTCTATATTTTGTTCAAAACATTCACACAAAAATCTCATGAATATCAAACAATTGTAAACACAGGTTTATAAAAATCTTTGTTAAATATAGGTGTGCAACAATTATTGGCATCCCATGAATTCATATGAGAAAAATATATTTGAAGTATTTTCCCATTGATATTTTACATTTTCTGTAGAACACCTGGGTGACTAGGAATAGGAAATTGTTCAACCATGACTTCCTGTTCCACAAGAGTATAAATATGAGGTAACACATAGGCCAAATTCCCTTAGTCATTCATAACAATGGGTAAGATCAAGGAATATAGCTGTGATGTTCGGCAAAAGGTTGTTGAGTTCACAAAATGGGAAGTGGCTATAAGAAAATAGCACAAGCATTGAAAATGCCTCATTTTAGTGTCCAATATTAGTGGAGGACACTAAACTTATATACTTTATACATTTTATAATTTGTTAGTTCCTGTAATTACGTACATTATAGCAACAATAAACAGCTGTTTCCTTACCAGCCTCTCTTTAATTTTCTCCCTCTTGACATTAACAGGACAAAAACATGCAACTTGTTACATTACAGAGAAACAAGTCTTCCCCATATCTGACGATGTAAAATTACAGTAAGTGCACTGACCATCTGACTAAAGCCTCAAATTTGTGAGCTGTTACTATAGGAACAACAACTTGTTATAAAGAGTTAATTAATATAAACCTTTTTCTTGGAAATTATGTCAAAGCTGCACTTAATTAAAATTAATCTGCACCTCCTGACCTCTGAGTTTTCAACAGCGCTGTTGTTTTTAAAAAAATATAATACAGTTCCACTGTGTTGTTGGCCACTGATTAGTGAAATCTAAAATCTAAACTTAAATATTGTGATGCATATTATATGGCATGAATATCTATCACTTTTTTTGGCCATCCATAAAAATAAATAACAGAACACTAACTTTGTTTTCAAAAATGAAAACGAATCACACAAGTTCATATTTCTGAATCTCACGTCCATGTTTGGTTAATAAATACAAAACGGGTCAAACATAAGGGCTTTACCCAAAGAGCGCAGCTCCATGGTGACATCCAGGTAGCCATGCTCAGCGCTGTAGAATGACGCCTCTTGCAGGGCCTTCATGCGAGCCTTACAGAGACGTGGCTGTCCTCCTTCGGAGGGCGCTGCCTCCTCCACCACCCCCACCACCCCCTCTGCCAAGATCTCCTCCAGAGAGAGCACATCGTCCTTCACCTGCTGTGGCTGAGACAACAGCTTCCTCAGGACGTTCCTGTAGCCGAGAGACGAGAGCCAAGGTCAGTAGTAGCTCAGGGGTTAAGGCATTTACTGCTCAGAAGGTCGTGAGTTCAAACCCCAAACCGCCAAGCTGCTACTGCTGGGCACTTGAGCAAGGCCCTTAACCCTCAACTGCTCAGATTCATAAATGAGAAAAGTAAGTTGTTCTGGATAAGGGTGTCTGCCAAATGCCATCAGTGTAAACCTGGAAACACTAATGCTGATGGAACCCTGCGTTCAGAGCACGCGTCTCTATAAAGATTGGTTCAAACGAATGTGAATGTCTTTTAACAAAGCGTCTGTCTACTTAATAATATGAGCTATCTGGGTGTATATACTAATTCTGTTAGACAATGTTGACATCACATTTGAATACTGAAGGTAATGGTATACAGACTGGCGCAGTATTAGCAATACTAATAACAGATAGTATTTGCAGTTCAATTAAACTTAAAGTTAAATACTGGATTATCATATGCAGCCATTACACTGTTTAAATACTGAACTCTTGTTGTATCTTGTGAGCAGTAAGACGTGTGTGTGTGTGTGTGTGTGTTTACAGGTTTAAACAGGTAGCATGTACATAATAGGTCACACAGGCAATGAGATGACAATAATGAGTCTTTACTGGAACGAAGTCATAAGTGTGTGTGCTCATGAGGGTGTATGTGCAGTAGGAGATAGGCCTGCACTGTAACATTTATACTGTCGCAAAGAAATTAAGTACCAAAGTTTCGGTTAAAACCACAGCTAATGCACTCATAAATAAATAAACACAAATACCCAATCATACACGCATATACACACCAGAGTTCAAGTGGGCTGTATCGCACAAACCTCCCTACACTTGTACCCTCGCTGTCCTTCACTATAGCTGGAAAAACCGGATCCGGGAGCTCGAGAAGCCGCTGCTCTCCTGCGCACCGCCATCTTCTGTTGCATTGGTACTTAATTTCATTCCACAATAAAAATCTTTGAATTTGTTGACATCTTATTTTTACAGTTCTGACCACTCTTGCAGTATGTATAGAGAATCTTGATTCATTGCTTTTGCTCATATGTGGAGGAGTACCAAAACGACATCCCTTTAAAAATGCATGCAGATGTGACTGATTTTTGGAGGCTTGATGAACACACACCCTAGTTTCTGTCTACAGGGGGTAAATCTACACATCAACTCCATGAGTGTAATCACTTCCTTCTGTGTAGGGGGTATACAGAATGTGTGTGTGTGTGTGTGTAACCTCAGCAGGGTGTACCTGTGACCGTGTGCGGCAGCATGACTAAAGCAGTTCATGTCCTCATAAAGCGATGATGTAAGAGTGCTTCCTTCCCGGGCCCTCTGCAAGGGATCAGCCCCCCGCGCCAACAACAGACTCACCATCTCATAATTTCCTGCAAAATGGAGAGAGGGGGAAAAACAGACATTGAAAGGAAGAGAAACATGGGAAGTAAATAAATACATAAAAAATGGGAGGGAAGAAAAGATGGGATGGTTAAATATCTAAATTTCTGGTTAGCCTGTGTGTTGCACAGGCAGCTGTAGAGGGAGTGTGTGTGTACTGTGGTGTTTCTCATCATACAGCTATGTGTGGCCTCTCTGAAATCCCTACACAGAATGTCCCCGTATACTTTGAAAAGTATCAACCGGCCACAAACTCCCACACCGCACGCTGTAAATATGCCTGCCATGCAAACACACACTGTGCACGTTCCTGACCCAATTCAGTCAGCTCCTGTGGCTTAATTCATTGTCAGACTTCTATGGGCTGCCACCATGAACCTATTTTTGGCCTCTCAGCAGTAGATGAGCGCAAGAGTGGGAGAGAGAGAGAGAGAGAGAGAGAGCAAGCAAGGCATGGCAAGAAGTGCCAGTGTATAATGAGTCCGGGTACACACCTGCTGCTGAAGCCAGCTGAAGCGGAGTATCTGCACAGCTCTCCTGCCCATTACGCACTGCAGCTCCCTCCACATTGGCCCCGGCATCCAGGAGGAGCTGACCAAACACACACACGCACAAAAGCACCATTAAAAATGTACAACTTATCCATGCGATCCACGTAAAAACATGTCGATAATATTTAATATGTAAATTCAATGAACAATAGGCTCACCTCGACCACAGAGATGTGTCCATGCAGCACTGCGAACGTGAGCGCTGCCCATTGGCGGCTGTCTGGGTGGACTGACGGGTGTTTAGGGGAGCACACAGGCACCTAGTGGAAACAAAATACAGCTTCAAGAGCCATGCTACATAAAGCAGCAGCAAGTGCTGAATTATGATCAGCTGGGAAAGCTGGCTCTCTTTTAAGGGACACATATTTCTTGAAACTTCTCCCAAAAATGCTTTTTTTCCCCCTTCTATTCAATATGACTCGAAAAACATTGTAGAAATCTGAATTACAACAGATAGATAGAGTTTTCACGTAGAAGCCGTAGTCAAAATCTTCTCAGTTGCTCAACCCGTGAACTAACAGAGCAAACCTTAAAGACTAGAAATGCCACTGTGTGAATAAATAATAATGGCTCAAAATTTCATTTTGAAATAGTTCATTTTGTTTTCTTACAGGACACAATTTGAACAAAAACAGAGATGCATTTTTTTAATCCATCTAAAAAACAGGGGGTGCACACTTTTACACTCAGCTGTAGCTCTGAAGTCTTTTAAGGGAGCAGTAACATTCCTGGCATGCAGTAAAACCATTTACCGGTCATGGCGCAACATTAGCAGTCATCATCCCTGAACACACTCACCGCTACGTCCGGATTGGCCCCGGCGTCGATCAGCATCTGGACCAGAGCCTCGTCTCCAGCGGCGCAAGCGTACATGAGTGGGGTCATGCCCTGCGTCACACACAGCAGGAGAAGGAGACCCATATAAAATCTGACTCGAGGTAGATGGATGTTGTTGTCAGAGCTCAACATAAAGCATGTTTGAAACATAATTCACTAAATGGAATGCCTGCAAACGCCTTGTGTGTAATACCTGATCATCCATACTATTGACTCCGTCTGGCCCCAGCAGCTCGATGGCCTGGCCTATTAGATCTGTGCGGCCACAGTTGAGCATGCGAAAGCCCAGATCCAGCTGGAACTTATCAGTGGCGGCTTTAGCATTCAGCCGTTTGAAAGAACTGAAACAGCACTCGGGCCTGGAGAGAGAAGAAGACAGAGATGGAGTGTGGAGGGTAGGAGAGAGTGCACTGGGGTCAGTTAAAATACATAAACATAGTGTAAGTGAGAAAATATGAGAGGGAGGGAAAAAAAGGAGGACAGCATGTAAAACTAGATAAACCAGTTGAAGAGTTAAGAGAAGGTGCAGGAGGTGCTATTATGATTGGAATGAAAGAGTGTGTGTGTGTGTGTAGCGTGTGTGTGTGTGTGCATGTGTGTGTGTGTGTGTCTTTTTCTTTCTTAAGACGCTACAAATCATTACAAAGCCAGGCCAAGGTCCTGACATCAGCCTGTGGTCTGAATCACTGGGTGGGACTGGTGTATAAAGTCTGAGGGTTTCGCAGATGGCCGTTGTCCACTGATACAGTAATGAAGTAAGTGCTAAAGCAGGAGTGAGCTCATATGTTGTGCTACTCACCACTGCGGGCCTTTTCCACTGCGAGTTAAAGTGTGGCAATTTTACTACATCTGTTAAATGTTTATACGGGCATATTGTAAGGAAAATGTCAGCCGATCCTGCGTGCAGTTATTTTAAAGGTGAAATGGCACAAAAGCAGGTGGAGCTCATACTTCAGCAGTCGGGGTTCACAGTCGAGCCCTGGTAGTAGCTGCCGTGCGGTCTGTCGCACGTCATCGCTGTCCACTAGCAGGCTGCGGCGGTGCTCGGCATGTACGATGGCCACACGCATCCACTCCATGAGGGGCGGCAGCAGGAGGAAGGGCCTGCACAGGAGACACACATCACAGATAAAGGCACTGGTACAGTATCAACAGTGTGTGTGGATACAGAGCTCTTCCTCTTCCTTTTTTGTCCATTACATCATTTAACTCAGTCCTACACCTTCCTCAAAGGTTCTCTGGATGGGGCTCTACTTCCTCTTCATAGGGTTCTGCATTTCCCAGGACAAATTTCAGAACCTTTTAGGGTACTAGATGGAGCCTTTTTAAATGAGGGTACTATTGAGGCTATAACAATAGCTACATTATTGAGGCAAATACACATTTATTGATACAAACTAGTCTTTAAAGGTGTAATTAGTCATTTTGGTGCTTTTGAGTTTTGAAACTCAACTTGAACAAATACTGAACATACAGTTTATGAAATAAAAATTTATGTTTTGTGGCTTTTAGTTAGAATATGTTAGCCATAAGGTTGTCTAAGGTTATCTAGTGCTACAAAACTGACAAAATTCACATTAGGAAGACATATGAATTCAAAATTTACAGTCTCTCTCTACAACCAACACAGATCAACAATTTTGATGACATCATTCTGCACTTCAGCTTCTCATCAGATTTTCTGTCGAATCAAACGCTCTCCAGAATCTGAAGTGTCCTGATATTATAAAAATCATCTTGATGAAATACGGCTGAATAGCCCAGGCTGTGAGGTAAGTTAAATGCTATTGGCTATTTAAAAAGGAAGAGGAGCCACTCTATATGTCCCGCCCTGACTTCCTGTTTCAGTGGAAATTACACCAACACATCGAATAACGCTGCGTGTTTCAAGGCATTTCAAAAGGACTTTAAAGGTTCTTCAGCCTGTCCCACTGAGGCAACTTTTAAAAGCTCTATTCTGAACCCTTCAACAAAGAGTTTCCATTTTGGTCAAAGTAAAACCTGTTTACAAAGAGAAGAACTCTCCAAAGAGTCCTTGAGGAACCTTTTTTTCACGAGTACATGTGTTGCCTAAGATACATAAAATTAATGCTATTGGCAGAATATTTACATCCAACTAAAGCCACCTCCTGTCCTGATTGGCTGGATCATATTTGTTTATGTCTCAATGTACAGTCTTAAAAATCTAAAACCCTAAATTGTCTTTCATTTGCCCCAATGGGGAAAAAAATCCCATTCAGTCCACATATAGCCTTCTCAAGCTAAGAACACTCAGTTATCCAAAGAACTCTTGTGGAACCCTTTTATCCCACAAGAAAATAATTAATGTATAAGGTCTAATGAATTTGGGGTGCTACAAAGACCACGGTTTCTCCTCTCAGCAGATTTTATTAAAGCTTCCCAAATGCGAGAAGAACTTTGCCAAAAAAACAAAAATAATTCTGACATAAAAATCACTGACCGCACCTTTAATCTGAATCTGGATCGTTTAAATAGTGTTTAAAACTGGGCTCTTGTATGTCCAGGATTCAGCAGGATGGACTTTTTCTTTCAGCACCCTCGCACATCCTGATACCCACAGCTGCTACTGCTCACACTCCTTCCTCACACACACACACACACACACACACACACTGACCATATGAATCCATTCTCCTTGTGTGTGTCTTCCTTTAGACACTTATTTCTAAATAAAACAGGACTTGACTCTAATAGTGGACGCATTATGCTGAAAGAAGGAGGAAGCAGACAGATTGTAAAGCCAGCGGGACAGTTACTAAAGACGAGTGATTTTAAATAGTGTCAGCGATGAAGAAAGCTTTGCTGTGTAACATCATAACATGGGGCGGCATGGAAATGGAGTCAAATAAAAGGAAGAGGAAGAAAACACTTCAGGGAAGTGTATACAAACTCGACACGTATACATGATTAAAAAGTTTTATTTTGGAATGGTTTTGTATGTGAAACTTGTGCATGGGAAGTGTTTTAGCTTTTTCCCTCTCAGCCCTGCAGTGGTGCCGGTGTGCCACCAGGGGGAGTCTTTAGCTGTGGTCCATTCTGAAGTGATCGTGATTATGATCCCAGGCAACCCATCACAGGGCACATTCAAACACACTATGGACAGTTTTGAAATGCCAATCAACCTACAACGCATGTCTTTGGACTGGGGAGGAAGCCGGAGTACCCAGAGGAAACCCCTGAAGCACGTGGAGAACATGCAAGCTCTGTGCACATAGGAAAGAGGTGGGATTTTAACCCGTAACCCTAAAGGTGCGAGGCAAATGTGCTAACCACTAAGCCACTCTACTGTCCAAATCGTACAATCCAACAATCCTAATCCTGAATCCTACGCCTGCCACACTACACAGATTGGTCAAGATGACAGGAGAAATGTTTGCACAGATAATCTTTTCGGAATCAGGAACATGCAGGAATGTGGAAACCGAGCCAAATGAAGTCCAGTGCAAAGCTGTCACATAACTCTCCTGCTAGTACGACATGCAGCCAGCTCCCAGTTAAACATATCTAGCAGTATAATATATTTTTATATTTACTTGAACACAGCTTGAACACAGCTTATAGTGAAAGTTGATTGACTGATAGCCAACGAGGACAGTGGTAGCTCAGTGGTTAAGACATGGCCTCCAGATCAGAACATTGTAAGTTGAAATCCCAGCACTGCCAAGCTTCCATTGCTGGGCCCTTAATATAAATGTGCTCATTCTAAAGTAGTTATCATTTCTGTACTACCAGCTCATTCACTGAGACTTGTATGGTGGACGCACCATGTAATCGAAGGCTAAAAATTCGGTAAGCAGATGTTAATTTAACATTTACAGAAAAAGTCGTGGGTGTCAGTGCTTTATAATAGTAAGTTGTTTTTTTTTATTATGAATTTCAAGAGACAAAAAAGAGGCTGAGGAGAGACGTGTTGTAAATGTAACTATAAATGATTACAACCATCATCAAGTTAAGTAAATAAAACTGTAAATAAAATTTTAAAAACTTCAAGTAAAGTAAAAATGTCAATCGTTAGAGGAATAGAGCATGTGTGACATGCAGTTATTGGAAAATAATCAACTTTGAGGTGGTGGCAGTTGCAGTGGGATTTCAACACCAGATTAAGATGTGGGGTTACTGATCAGAAGGTCGTGAGTTCAAACCCCAGCACTTTAACCCTCAACTGCTCAGTTGTATAAATGAGTTAATGTAAGTCGCTCCGGATATGGGTGTATGCCATAAATGTAATTTTTTAGTGAAGGTGCAAAACCATTGTGCTACATGCTCATTTATTTATTTATTCCGTATAAATTCACTTCACTAGCTAACTAACTGCCTTATTTTAGGCAGTCAGTTCAAATTCTGGGCAACCAAAACATGGGACTGGGTAGCACACTGGAGTGTCTACTGGCTAGCTAATGAATTCATGACTTATCCACTGCTGTAAAAGGGATCTATGTGGAACTTTTTTTGTTTCTTTTCCCATTAAGAGTGTACAAATGGCTGCTGTGGACGTTCCACAGCACAAGCTTTATCACTTTGGAACAGATTGCACAGTTTACTGCACACTTCATCCAAAATGCTAATGATGCTCACAGTGGAAGCAAATGTGTGCTAGCTGAGCCTGTTATATCATTTTTAAATGAAGTATTTCCTTGTAATGTTTTATCCAGCCCAGTGTTGTCCTCATCACTATAGCTTTGTTCCACAGTGAAGATCTGGATCCAAACCTGCTGCTAAACATCCAACATCCTGCAGAGTTCTCATACTCCAGTGCTACTGAAAGCTGTGTTAGATTAGCGCTGGATCTATAGCAGCGGCTGTGATATACAATCGACTTCACCCTTCTATAATCCTAACATAAATCATTAAAAAAGAAGATTTATATTTATAAAAAAAGAAAAAAAGAAAAAAAAAGGATGCAACACTGGTTTGCTCTTAG
This sequence comes from Ameiurus melas, assembly GCA_012411365.1. NCBI lineage: Eukaryota > Metazoa > Chordata > Actinopteri > Siluriformes > Ictaluridae > Ameiurus > Ameiurus melas. The sequence continues at coordinate 10,202,198 of CM022764.1, forward strand.
GGAGGTGTGACAGCAGGGACATGGTAAAACACAGGCAGCCCAGCGAGAGTCTGGCAGTCTAACAAGACATATGCAAATAAAGCACACGGTGTGGAACGAGGTGCTCGTTAAGGAAGGTAAACATGCGCAAGGGAGATGAGTCCTATCAATAACAACAGAGGAGAAATATAACATGCAGAGACACATGAAATCTATTCTTAGATATTGAAGAGGAAAAAAAACACTGATTGGAACTGAAAAGACCAGAGTTTGTTCTGGGAGTCAAAATAGTTTAAGAAGCATGTAAAATATCCTTCCATACATTTCCTGTGTGTCTTATCCTACCCAGGGGCACAGGAGCCTATCCCAGGTACTCGGACCACAAGGCAAGGGCACAATCACACACACACACTCACTCATTCACACACAATTTAGAGACGCTAATCACCGTACAGTACACTACAGTACTAAAAGATACCAAAGGAAAAACAGAACAGATGAAGAAATGAGTCATTCGAAGTAACTTGGATAGGGATGTTTGCTTTGATAGTTTGGAAACGTTTTTTATTGGTAGTGTTGATCAAAAATCACTATTAAAAGCTAAACTCATTATAGCCTGCATAAACTTTTCCAACGTTTCAACTGGAAATTACGAATACTATAATAAGCTAGGTTTAAATTTGGGGCTGAGTTTCTAAATTTAAACCTCAAAAAAACGCAGCTCTTCAGGGTTCCCTTTTCAGAGTTCTTTCAAGTCCCATCCCCAAAACACATACCTTAACACATGTATAATGCCAAGCTGGACAATACGCTGGCATAATATTGATAACTTGAAAAATCGCACCACAATCATTTTTATTAATATTGTATTAGCAGTGTTAAAAAATTTTTTTCCATTTTTCCCCACTTTGCAGTGTTAAATAATTGATTCTTCATAAAAGTTAAATAACGCTTCATCATCTTCAGTAGCTTCTTTATCCTGGTCAGGGTCATGGTGGATCATAATATGATATTTTTTTCCCATATTGACGAACGCTACACTACAAAATAAGTGTTCTGTGATAAGGAAATCCTTTGTTATAGTTATTCTACATAAAAACAAACATTTAGGGTTCCTCTCAAGGGACATAAAAAAGAACCACGAGATTTAAAGCACAAGATTTGACCTGTGTAAAGATTTCAACTGTAATCTGCTGTGATTAAGACTATGTAAGTGAACATATCCTGTAGATGTTCTGCACAGTTCTCTGCTAAATCCTCTTTTAATGCAGCAGACAAATAAATGACCAAGTAGAAGATTTTTGTTTAATTGGGTGCTCCTTGTCTACTTTTAGGACTGAAAATTTATGCGGCTATATAGAAAATTCTAAAGGGTTCACAAACTTTCAAGCACTACTGTACTTTACAAATATATGAGTGTGTGTTCTGAAGATACAGTGCGTGCCACTGTTAATGGCTTGTATGTGTTTTAAATTGGTCTCTAATTTGACCGCATCATCTGGAAAAGAGCACAATGGTTTGATTGTGTGTCTCTGTGTGTGAGAGTAAAAGATTGAAAACAGCGACAGGCACTACTGGAACGATCGCATCGGCCAGAACGGCCCGGCATCCTGCCATAGAGGACTTCCACTAGCGCTTTTCCATCTCAAAATGCGATTATTGATCCTTCAAAAGCTCTCAGGCTTGGAAACAACTAATCTAGAGTTAGCTTTGGTGCAATAAAGCTACTATGTAATACCTTTGGGTTCCTAACACATGCTCACATACTCTCTCTCTCACACACACACACACACACACACACATTTGATGAATAGTCCACTCCTGTGACCTGCTCCTATCTGAATGAAACTCAAGCAATGTGAAACTCGAACCCTTCCAAACACTTCTAACCTTTGCTTTGTTCACTTGCCACAGGGCTACAACGCTATACACGGCGGGCGTGTGTGGACCCCTGGTGCTCTCACTCGCTCGGCCCCTGGGTCACACCTCAACCACGACCCTCGCATCTGATTCTAGATCTCAAGTTCGACGTCCTGAAACCTGAGTTGGTTCCATGGGCCACATCAAAGCCTGGTCGAGCACAGGACTCTGAAACCGGAGAGTGCTCCATGCTAATTAGCCTCTCCTGCACTCACACAATGGATGGGTAATGGGGATCTTGATGGGAGCAGGTCACACTTCAGATGTGTGAGTGTGATTAGACCCAAGTTACAGAGACCACATGCTCTGCATGCTCGCTGGATGTTCATAACATGCTATAGCAGCTTCGAGTCACACGGTTCTAGCTGAAAATTCAAGATGTTCTCACTGCTCTCTACTCATAGCACCCTGTGCCTCAGCCTTTTCCCCCTTTATGCTCTTAAATTTCATGTGGTTTGGCAAAACGTGATGATTAATCCTTCTGTTGTTTTTCTACAGCGCGAAGAGCTTAGATTATTTGCTTAAAGTTAAGGCTAGATACAAACAGCTCAGAGCAAAAAGGAATTTCAGCCAGAGCCTTCACTGCTGACAAAGCTTCTTCGAGTTTGTTCGCTCAGACGTAAAGCATGAGGAGTGCTTCTCCGTTATTGCTTAAGCTTTCTATTATTATTCATTCTGAATGGTTGCCTCCCATACACAAACACCATGATCACATTCAGTATATTTCTCTTCTAAATACCTGCTCTCAAATTTCTACATCACAGTTTTGTAACTTCTAAAAGTATCTGTGAAAGCAAATGCTGTAAAACTCTTCAGATAAATAGCACCCGGCTGTTGATTAGCTCCCATCAGGCTGACCACTGCACCGCCATCATTATAGAAACTGTTGGAATGGTGTGCTCATGGACTGATTCGTCTTAAATAAATGCTGTTGTATTACAAATTTTAAGGATTATACAGTGGTGCTTGAAAGTTTGTGAACCCTTTAGAATTTTCTATATATGACCTAAAACATCATCAGATTTTCCTAAACGTAGACAAAGAGAACCCAGTTAAATAAATGAGACAAAAATATTATACTTGGTCATTTATTTAGCGAGCAATATGAACCAATATTACATATCTGTGAGTGGCAAAAGTATGTGAGCGTTTGCTGTCAGTATCTGGTGTGACCCCCTTGTGCAGCAATAACTGCAACTTAACATTTATAGTAACTGTTGATCAGTCCTGCACATCGGCTTGAAGGAATATTATTCCATTCCTCCGTACAGAACAGCTTCAACTCTGGGATGGTGGTGAGTTTCGTCACATGAACTGCTTGCTTCAGGTCCTTTCACAACATTTCTATTGGATTAAGGTCAGGACTTTGACTTGGCCATTAGTCATATTTATGCAGAAATATAGAAAACGCTAAAGGGTTCACAAACTTTCAAACACCACTGAACGTCATTTTTCTTTTTACCTATAATGTTGTAACGTGTATGTTTTATGTACATGCACGTCACCTAAATTGCCCTTTGGGATTAAAAAAAAAAAAGCAACCGGATTATTTGACTTTGATTGACTTTTTTATTAGTGGCAACATTGTGGTGTATTGGGTAATGCTGCCATCGAAACGCTCCAGGGCCCCTGGTTTGATACTAAGCTCGAGTTACTGTCTGAGTGGAGTTTCACATCTTCTCCCGTGTCTGCATGGCTTTACTCTGGGCTCTCTGATTTCCTCCCACCTGCTAAAAATATGCCGGGAGGTGTATTGGCTACCCTCAATTGGCTTAAGTGTGTGAATGTGAATGTGCACCCAATCCAGGCTGTATTCCTGCATCACACCCAGTGTTCTGGGAACTGGCTCTGGATCCAAAGTGGTTTGTGAAGAGGTTTCTTTCAGTTAATTATGAGCTTAGGGTCCTGAATCAGCTACGTGACTGAAACGAAGACAAGTGAGTCAACATGACACATATCCAAAACATGGAGGAAAACATGCAGCAGTGGATCAGTACAGACTGTGTTAAGTCGGATCTGACACTAATCCTACGCTTTGGGCCATTAATAGGCAGAAATTGAGACTAAATATCAGAGTTTCAGAATATTTCTCTGCTAATTACAATACAGTTAGCACCGAAGAAACCACTACGGTACAAACTTGTTCAACAAGCTGTACAAACTGGATGTTCTGTATTGTTTATTATGGGTTTACATATAGCTCACACCATATAGAAAGTGGGAGTGTGTGGGATCTGAATGGATGTTTACGTAGTTTGCACTTCACTCACATGAGTCAGTCCCATGACGTTGTTGTAAATTGAAACAATTGGTTTCACAGGTTTCACATTCGTAATGATTGAGAAATGCTTTCAGTGTGAATTGGCCAGTACTGTGTGTTTTGTATTATAGGTTCCACTGGGAGCACTGGGAGCACTGGGAACAGTGGGGGCAGTGGTGGCATAGTGGCTAAAGGCTCTGTGTTACTGATCAGAAGGTCAGAAGTTCAAGCCACCGCCGTTGGGCCCTTAACCCTCAATTGCTCAGTTGTATAAATCAGATAAATGTAAGTCACTCTGGATAAGGGTGTCTGCCAAAAGCCAAAAATAAACTGTTCCACTATGTTTCTTGAGAACTTGTATTATCCGATAAATGCATTTATGTATTTATAATGGATCGACAAAGTTGTTTGAATCAATCAGTGCATCTTTTGCTAGTAAGCAGGCAAGCCGTGTCAGCAATCAGCATGTGTGAGGTGTATGTCTTCAGAGGCAGACAGAGGGTCAGTGTGTCATCTATCAATTTCAGCCTCTCATTCAGCCCACACTGCTTAGCACCAAGAGCTCCTCTTCACCCCTCTGACCCCTCTCTGTCTGCTCTTTTCTCCTTTTTCTGTCTCGCTCACCCTCCTCTCGATAACAGACATGCACGTTGCCTTGGGCTGTTGTAAAACATCCGTGTGTCACAGTAACCTCAGCCTATGATAAGAAGTCCCTGAACCATGCCTTTACAATTACTGGGCTGTGTCAAGACCACACAGCGTGCCAGAGAGAGACTGGGTTGGGTTTCAAACAAAGCTTTAATACCTTTTTTAATAGCACTAGGAGCACACAGGGGAATCTGGAATAAGGAGCCAGGCCTTGAGTTGAGGCATTGCCAGGGCTGAGGAACTGCCTGTTTTTCATTCTATTACCCCCCCCCCCCATACACACACACGTACACGCACACACTGCAGCATTGCTGTAAATCTCTGACAGCGATGGTGTTGGTGTTGAGCTCTCTGAAGTGGGCTGCCGCTGCACCTTTGTTGTTTTCCACTCGGGTTTGTTGTTTAGATTGAGGTTGCTGCACAGCACAGAGGCCAGTTGCGGCTAACTCGTTACACTCTGGCCTGAGTCCGACTCTGGTACATATCCGTGCGCGTGTGATTGTGTATGGTGTCTGACAGCTGTTAACAAACAGCACACAAATACTAACAATCATCATCAAGACCATCAAAGGATCATATTGACTTTTCCCTTGAGCAAAGGGAAGGGTGGTGAGTGTGTGCACGCTACTTTAGCGATTCCGTTCGGATTTAGGTTTGGCAATGGCGCAAGCTTTAGTGCAAAAGGTTGTAATTAGTGTTTGGATTTAGGGTTTAGAGTTAGGTACAAATGGCAAGAAATGTACACCATCTGGAGCCTCACTACTGCAGTAATCTGTAGTCATTACGCGGCACTGCAGCTGACAGGTTAATCCCAGCTTTTTTGGGGGGAAGAGCTCTCCCATTGTGTTCAGGGATGAAAACCTTTTTCGTCTTCACTTAAGGAAAAGAGCAGATGAGGCCAGATCTGCTGTAGGGCCCCCTTCTTGCTCCGACAGTAACGTCTTGATCCTATTGTTCCTTCTCTTTAAAAATCCTACAGCTCATGTCCAAAGAATCTGTGTGAAGGGTTACGTTAAGTTTACATTGAGCACCACTCTTGCTACTCTATTTCTCACAGCATTATGCTGCATTCAGAAGGACTTTTTGTTAGGTGTCAATAACGTTCCTCATGTCTATTTCAATGAGTACAATATGGTGACAGACAACATGCACCAACACGTGCTGATTTTACTCCATCGTATGTTAGAAAAAAGCTTAGCTGAACTTTTTACAATACAAACTCTTGGCAATGCATCAGCCAATAGGAGACAGTGTGGGAGGAGCGACAGGCATTTAATAGGAAACAAAATCATGGTTGTCAGTGCACAATACATGCATTTCAGATGTGTACAAATGCCTACAGCAATACATGTCAACACATCTTCTGATGGAATCTGAAAAGAAAGTATTATTAAAGTACAGCGTATCTCAAGGTCCCTTTCCAGAACCTTCACACTAACTGTCCCACAGCGGTGGAATGAACTTCCAACCTCAATCCGGACCGCAGAAACTGTCACAATGTTCAAAAAACAGCTAAATACCCACCTCTTCCGTAAGCATGTAACTAACCCCTAAAATGCCAACCTCACGTCATCCTAAAAAAAAAAAAAAAAAAAAAAAAGAAATTAAATTCTCTGGCTCTTACAGCTCTACTCTGCGCACTTTGCTTTTCTAGAACTCCATTAAAATAATCTTGTATGGTAGCACTACTTGTATTGTTCTCCGTTTGATGTATCACTGTACTTTTCCTGCTTTGGATAAAAGCGTCTGTTAAATGAATAAATGTAAATGTACCTAGCTCACACAGCGACCATGCACAAGAGCAATAATGGAGTTCAATAAGAATAGCTGATTGATGGATAACATGTATTAATGCATGCCTAATTTTGCTCCGTTGTCCATTCAAATGTTTAAAAAGGTTTCTATTTAAAAAAAAAAAAAAGAGTCAAAACAAATGGTATGGGAAAATTCACACTGAAGCATTTGAGTCAATCTCAAACCTGTGAAACCAGTGTTTCAATTCACATCAACTCCGTGAGACTACGACTCACGTGAGTGACGCGTAAATCCCATAAACATCCATTTAAATCCCACAATCCCATTGTCTATATGTTGTGGATAAAAGCACTATATAAGTGCGCCATTTACCATTTAGCTATATGTAAACTGATAATGAATGATACAACAATGAATGATGCATCAGCCAATCGGATATAGTGTAGGCAGGGTTTCAGTCATTCGCATGTTTGTCAACACAATGTACAAAAATTTCAATCATGCCTGCGATGCGCTATAAATGCTGAAAAGTAAGTGTTAATGCTGCCTTGCTTGAGATGATACAAGTACATCTTACTCTGCACAGATGATGTCCTACTTACCGTACACCCGAGTGCTAAACGAACCACCTCAGAGAGAACCCTACTAAGATCGTAATCGAAAGAATTTCCACAACAAAGGCATGGGGAATTAAGGAGGTCTACAGAGCCACACCATATCATTATCACCTCTAGAATCTCCTCCAGGCTATGTGGTTTCTCCTACTTCACATGTATATGAATAGGACCATCAGGTGTTAATTAGTGCAGCCTGAAAGGGAAGAGGTGCTCCGGGACCTACCTCTCTTTGCTCAGGGCCATTCTGGGTGGCTCCAGGTTGGGATTCTCCATGGACTCCATCTGAGGGCAGCGCAGGAAGTAGTAGAGTGTGTGCAAGGCGTCTGGAGACCAGGAGACGGGCTGCTGGCGGACATGACGTGCCGGACTGACTCCGACCCGCACCGAGCCCAGGCGCTGCATGTGGTGCATGGCCCGTGACACCAGATCACCTGATCAGAGGGAACAGAATAAAAAAAAACACACACCTCACTGTGTCATTCACAAACTATTCAAATATATTACAAATATATAAAATATATATTACCTGAGGTAGGTGGTACAGTAATAAGTATACGGATAGTGTATTTAATAGTGTATTTAAAGTATTATTCAAAGTAAACTAAAAACTATATACTTAGAAGTATTGGCTTTGTTCCAATTCAACCTAAAGAAAGTGTACAATATATATACGGATGGTATATAAAGTAGTAAACTTTATATGCTCTTAAAAAAAAGGTACTAAAACGTGTACTATATTTAGCTGACTTTAGTTCATTAAGCCTGTCTGTTTCACCTAATACATAATGATAACAAAATAACAACTGGATGCTCCACAGTTCTTTATCTGGCTGGCTGCTAAATATGGACTTCAGAATTGAGTAAGTGCCAGGACACAATGATTAGATAAAAAGGAACAAATCCAAATAAGGTTACGAATTAACCTCCCAGTTGTGTCATGTCCCACCACACTGATTACCAAAACCTGATTACGTCAAGTGGAATAGGTTAGGTATATAAAATTACCCAATAAATCTAATCAGAAATGATTCAATAAGCATGAAACCTAAGACAACAAGCCTGGGATTGAATTCCTCTTAATACACTCTAACGCTATGAATCTACTTCATAGTCGGCTACAAAATCAACACAGCAAAACAGAAACGTTTTCTTCCATAACGTTAACTTCAGAGCCAACTGCACACACCCATGGTTCATTTCCTCTCCTTGCCCTGCGTACTGTTTGAGTACACATCCAAATTCCTGCATTAGCATTTGGAAATACTCAAATGGAAAAATGTTTTTTACAGCTTGCTCCATACCGGTCATTAGGACAGAGGACGAGTGTTCGAGCTCTATGAGACACTAAATCTTATGAGCAGTAAATCAGGACCTGCTTAAGGAACCACAGATGGACCATGAAAAGCATTATATAGATCAAGAAACAAACAAAAAAAAACATATCAGAGTCACAAAAGAAGCAATTAGTGAGCGCTAGGCTACAACCCACAATTTCCTGTGGAGTTGCACAGACGCCATGGACCGACTGGTCAATTTGTGAGAACGGGTAACAATCGTTTGAGGTAATTATCCCATGCTTAATTTCTGACCTGAGTGTGTGGGTTGGGAGAGGGTGGGACGCTCCATTATGGGCTGAAGACCCCACTTGTTGCTGAAGGAGCTTCTTTGTGTCCTACCGTGCCCCTGAAGGGCTCCCAGAGGAATTCAGAAGCAACAGGGAGGCTGTGCTGGGCCTGCTGTTCATGACTATTTCCTTAGCTTGACCATATTAGATTGATTATTTGGCTCAGACGTAATACCAATTGAAATGTGAGGCATTTCCTATCCCAGCTGTCTCACCAAGCAACAAAGCATCAATGCACCATTTCAAGAGAACATCACATAATCATGCAAGATGTTGACATTGACTAGAGTTGTTTTATACTTTAAAGCCACAATAAAACAAATTTTATTTGTGTTTATGTCTCTGCACTTTAACAAAGACACTTTTTTTTGCCACAAAGTAATTGCTTATCTGTATTTGTATTTAATTCTAATGGCTTTCATGTGCAGCTGCAGTAGGGTTGGGTGATAACTATGTATTATATTTATAATATTTCTTTCAAATATCATACAATTCTTGTTAAATAATTTCTCATTCATATTTTCAGGGTTTTTTTAAGCTCCTGTATTGCTCACACTCTGTAAGAAAAGCAAATGATCGTGAACTTTACAGGGCACGGTGAAAATGTCTCCATGTATACATGTGATACAGCCATTTAATAAGCAGGTTATTCCGTTACGATAGTGTGTATGAATCAAATCAGGAATCAGTTAAAAAATGATGCAGTCCTGTGATGGTCCCACCCATGGGGTATTCCCACCTCACACATAGGGTTCCTGGGATAAAGTCCAAATCCAGCATGACACTTACCAGGATAAAGTGCTTACTGAAGATGAATGAATAAATAGAAAAGATCCAATACGATATCAATATGATACGGGATTAGATACAAAAGATCTAATAAGGTATGACTTAAAATGATCCGGGAAGGTATGAAAAAAAGATATATGATGTTATCAATAAAAAGCTAACTAATCAAACAGACAAAAGGAATTATCTCTCTAAACATAACCTTAGCTTGTAGTTATCTGGAAGATACAAAGCCAAAATCATCACATACTTGTGTAAAAGATTATATTGGATTCCAGCATGCCCTGTTTAGCACCAGGGTGGCCGGGACTCTACAAATACTTCACTGTCTGCCACTGCCCAGTGTGTGTGTGTGTGTGTGTGTGTGTGTGTTTAGAGATGGTGCCAGTGCAGTCCAGCAACCTCTGAAAGTCATCACAAGGAGTGCTTTCACTCAGACTCGCAGAATCTCCTGTACTGTTCGCTGAGATGAATGTGCTCTTGTGCACAGGTACAAACAGTAGAGTGTCCACAGGTTTGCAGGAGGAAATAGACCCCTAACATCAGTAAGCTCGAGCCTTTTCCTGTGGCACGCTAAGTAAATACTCACAGATAGGTAAGCCAGCCAAATCGAGGAATACCTGGGCATCAGAGAAAGTCCTAATCCACTGAGAGAAGGTCATGTTTTCGCTATTTAACTAAATGTAAATAATGAAAAAAATTATATATGAACGATGAAATACCTTTGAGTAACAGTTTTAGGGGACCTGTTATGCCACACATGATTATAGAGTATTTTTTTTTTAATGATCGTCTAATAAGGCTGCCAAAACAAATATTATGATTTGAAGACCATTTAATAAAATACTTAATAGTTATAGTTTTTAATGTTATTTATTTAAATGTTTAAAGGTTTAAGAGTCCATTGTCTAATTTGAGTTGCTTTATGGTTCATTGTACCAGAGTTTTAAGCAAATACACCCTTGTGTTGCTTGATATAAGAAAAGGGCATGGAAGAAAGAGATCCATCCATTCATTTCCCATACTGATTATTCAACACAGGGTCAGAGGGTCACTGGGAGCCTATCCAAAAGAACTCGGGCCACAGCGCAATCACACACTAAGCACAAATTGGAAATGCCAATCAGCATCCAGTGCAAGTCTTTAGACTGGGGAAGGAAACCCCAGAAGCATGGGGAGAACATGCAAGCTCCGCCCACCACCTTCTATACTGTATTTTCATATTCTTAAATGGAGAAATTACTTCCATAAATAATAAATAAATTACTAAGGTAAATAAACGACTCCTTACAGAAAGCAAAAACCATAAGATATTAGAATGAGCACATTAATGTAAACCTGTACTGTAACTGCTGTCAGAGCTACAGTTATAGAAAAATAACAATAAAACAATAAAAACACCTTATGACCAATCAGATTTGAGAATTCAACAGTGCTTTGGTATAATAACTTATTTCGTTCATAATGTTTACTTACTGTTATTTAAATGAAATGGTATGTACAACCAGCTAAAAAACAACAACATCACAACAAACTAAAACATATTCTTAATGACCTAACCAGCAGTACCAAGAAACCCAAGCCTTCCACACTCACACAGAGGAAGAAAATGCATCTAGTCTCGAGGATGTCAAGACAGATAAGATGAGTTGTTCTGCCCTGACGTCTCATAATCTAACCTCTACCTTATATCCAGTTAAGCAGCACTCAGGACGTCCTGTCACACTAAACTAACACTGGCGCTTCTCGGGCTCAACAGACTTAACAAAATTGTACTAGTTGAAAGTGATCTCGCATGGAGTCTGGGAGTTTTTTCATCTCTCATTCGCACACATCCTAACACCCCCGCCGCCTTTCTGTCTTTTATCTCATCCAGCTTGGTGTTTAGAGAGCAAACACATCTCTGTCCTCCTCCTAAGGAACTGACATGAGGAGTGTTTACCAGGAGGGAGGAATAATGGAATAATCTGCCTGGAAAGATAAATAACATTCAAGTTATCACCTTTCCCACATTCACCCACTACAAAAACAGCCAGTAAACTGCACTCTGCTTTCTGCGCAGTTCAAGCACGAGTTCTTCACTGCTTTGCATGAGTCCAAACTTAACAGCAGCTTACACTATTAACCAGAAGCTATGACACTGTTTCTCCCACTACAGATAGAATGCTTATTGTATGTTAATGATGTTGTTGTTTTTGTTTTTTTTTACAACGTTCCACTTCCCGGCTGTCAGGAGGGCCTAGATTTTGAAAAAAAAAAAAAAAAAAAAAAAAAAAAAAAAAAAAAAAAAAAAAAAAAAAAAAAAAAAAAAAAAAAAAAAAAAAAAAAAAAATTTTTTTTTTTTTTTTTTAATGGATGGACTGGATAAGCCTTTATATATATATATATATATATATATATATATATATATATATATATATATATATATATATATATATATATATATATATATATATATAAAAGCAACATTAATTGTTGATTGGTCGTTGGTTTTCTTTGAGCAGATTCATTTAGCAATTTCAGAAGGAGTCTCCAGTGCCAGCAGTCAAAGCAGTAAAGCTGTGAGTTTATGTTTTCCGACACTAGAAAGTCTTCAGGATAGATCAGGTTGAGCTTTGTACTTTCTCCGCAACATGACAAGCTGAATTCCTTTGGAAAATTCAAGAGAATAGTGAGTCTGGTGAGGTAATGACTGCTTGGAGGTGATATACAGGAGCTGACTAGTTTGGTGAGCGTTCCACAACAATAAATGTGACTATAAATGGTTCAAAACTCACTTAGTTCAGAGATGCTGCCTACGCAGGTGGCAAGTAGAGACTGCTCCAGAGTGCGCAGCTCAAGCTGGGCGTATGCATCCTCTCTGCTCTCCACTCCGGCCTGCTGGCCCTCCGTGTACGGACTGAAATAAGCCGGCAGGGACAGCACACCTACAGGAAAAAAATAGAGAGAAATAAAGTTCAAGGGAAATTACAAATGCATACATTTACTTCATTCATTTATGATGCGAAATATGGCTGACCTGCATATATGATTTATTTAGTGTAGTGCCCCAACCCTTCTTCATAAGCACCAAGCGTACAGAAGTGCCATTAACTTTTACTGCTGGATTTATACACAGTGAGTAATGCAGTCATTGCCTTTATTGCCAAATGCATAAAAACTATGTTTTATAGTCTCTTTCTTAAAGGCTCCGCATGGAAGAAAATAGGGCACAACCAGTCTCGTCAAGTCTCAGTCATCATGGACTGTGTGCGATTTCACTGGAACTGAGAAGAGCCAGTTCAGATTTGGCAGTGGAACAGTAAACTGATGAAACAAACTGATAAAATAAACACAATCCTGTTCTCCAACTGAAAGTTCTGGTTCAGTAACTGTTGTTATTTCACACTATAACGATATCTAAATCTTTTTGTTCTCACATGGGAAAGAGAATGTTGTGTATGACGGTTGTTTCACTTTTCCAAGTAAAAGTATATTAAAAGTGGAATAAAAACAGGGTTGCCATTGTTTATTTTTCATGCCAAATTGAGGTAGTTTTGGAAAACGTTTGAGGATGGCTTTTCTAATGTAGTTTAAATTCAATTAAGAGTGAAGTCGTATCAAAGGCTATGGCAACCAATGGGAAAGTGCAAGTGCAGACAACGTATCTATGATATACAGAACCATTTCTATTTTAAGACATACTGCAAAGATTGGGAGGTGGAAAGGTTTAATTTTTTTGAGTCTGTGACAAAAAGGCGTATTCCCGATATTGCATATAAAGACTGAGCACAAGACAGATAAGACGAGATGTTCTGACCACAATTTCTCCTATTCGTGTGTGCACCATGTTTACCTTGTTTCCCACTTCAAAAAAAAAGAAAAAAAAAATGAAAAATGTGTCTCCCTTTTACAATACCTGAACTCTTTTGGTGCATTTCAGACCCTTTTGTGCGGTTTGTGGGATCTGGCATCCCTCTGGCAAGTCCTCCTGAACCTCAGTGACAAGCAATAAAGGTGCAGTGTAGTATCTTTTTTTTTTTTTACTGAGATTACATTCCAGGTGATTTCAAATCAATTCAAATCCATAAAATAATCCTATGCAGGATTAGCAGAAAAAACAGAACAAAAGAGCTCGCGCAGTGTGTGGTTTTCTACATGATGTAAACTGAGAGCTTATAAAAATGGCATTGCTTTTTAGCAAGTGTTCTGATTTGCTCCAAATGGTGAGATCACAGGATTTCAACATCACAGCAAGCTGAGAGGAGAAGAGAAAAAAGTGCTCATTTGTTTAAACAATTGTCACACTATTGCATGGTTTATGTAACCTTGAAGAAAACATGGACCAAACCCAGCAAAGCCATAAGAATCTTGTTTGCAAAACATGTTTTATTATTTTCATGTGGACACTGAATCTAAACATAGGGTCATAAATCAAATGAACCCTCTTGCCTCTATATTGTTCCTCTAGAGCATAGTCTTAACTAACAGCTACTTATCCAAAGCAGTGACCACTACTTCCTCAGTCTAAAAACAGCTCAGTTCCTTGGGTTTCTCGTAAACACTAGTGTTCTACCATTTACTTAAATCTCACAGCTGGATACAGACTGATCCATTCCCACAGTCCAGTGATGGGACTTTCCCCAGTATGTGCTGACTGTCGTCTAACTGGAAAGACTGGGCTTCGGATTGTCCTCACAGCTCCACCCTGGGCATCTCTGAGCCAGACCGAAGCGCATTGCAATCCTCGGCCAAGTTCAATGATTGCGTAATAGCGGGCCATGTTTTATTGCAGCTAAGTTTATACTAGAGAACAATAGCATTATATGAATCATACAATAATGCAAAAACATTTCCAAAGCCTCGTCAATCTCTTGCCTTGCGATACTTCTGGGCTGCTGTAGGACCAGTTCAAGCTGTGGTGTTGAGAGCTTTAACACTCTCAGAAATGTTCTCTACGCGTCCCGGTGTGACTGAAAACACACACTTTCCTTCTATAGCGCACACCCTTTGAATTCAGCCCATTATGTTTACGAGATGTTTCTGTATTTACTCTAGCGTGGTCTTAAATAGCAGCTTCCTGTCTGCTTTTCATGTGGATGACCAGAGTTAAGCGCAGGCTAAGCGTACGGTTATGAGCGTTGCATAAAAAGCAGCTCGGTCCCACTGAGAGAAGAATTCAGAGCTAATGCAAGGCACATCCATAACAAACCTTTTCTTTGGCCTTCAACATAAATGGTACTGCCAAGCTAAAGGAAACAGGCTGGGAACTCTCACCAAGCAGCGAAAACAAAGCAATATTGCAAAAAACCCAGTCATGATTTATTTATAAGGACAGATCTAGCTCTTAAGAAGGCTAAATGTTACTAAAGTGCATTTCCATTCAGTTGCCCAAGTATTCCGCAGCACCTCACAGATAAAGTTTTTTCTAAACGTATGTGCATCAAGAACAGATCCAAAAAATTTGATATTGCACACAAAATATGAGGGTGGACCCAGTCTCCCAAAAGAAACCTTTTCAGTTTAGAAATAAATACACACTACAGCAGTACAGTGACGAGAAAAATCAGTAGTCTCCAATCCCAGGGTCATAAATTCCACTAGACGGAAAATAAACATTAGCTTACAGTAAACAGTGTCTTTACGTTCTCCAAAGGTCAACATGATTTACACTCATAACATGGTATTTATAGCTGTATTTATATACCAATGTTTATAACACTACTACAAAGTTCTATTCAAAGGAAAAAGGAAGTGCTATAACATATAACAGGAAAACTAATAAAAGTGAACATATCTGCTTTGAAAATATATCTTGGATAGTCTTAAATAAACCACATTATCTGAACTGCTTCAGAAAATGCCTGTTTGATCGTTTATATTATACCGCAGCTCTGCTGAATTCTTGAATCTGATTGGCCTGATTCTTTCCCAGTAACTTCCACAGAGACTTGTATGTTGACGTTTCTTGTGAGATTTTTATTGAGCTTTTTTTTGTAAAGGAGTCTCCAGGGTCAGCGTTTTGCAGCAGTCAGAAGTAAAGCTGTAACTTTAAGGTTTCAAAACAGAAGGGTCTTGCGCTTTGTTTTGTCACCAGAGAGGCTGGTGAGGGAAGGACTATTTATTGCTGCTAGTGATCACAGGAACTAACTTGTTTCACTGACATTCCACAACATTAAAATGTAACTATTAACAGACAAAAAGTATGACAAATTAAATAATTAAAAAAAACTGTACACATTGACAAATTCACTGTGGTATAAAAGGAATAAAACACTTCAATGTACTGTGTTTGATTATTTCCCTAACATGCCCTGTCATGTTTTATTTCCTCACTTACTGAACCTAGTACTTTATCTAATTTAATAAATATCTTTATTAAATGCTACATCTGTTTGTTTGTTTTTTTGCCAGGAATGCCTGACTCATATAAAGTTAAAAGTGTTCAGATTCAGCCTTTGTTAGTTTTGCTTGCTCAATTAATACCACAGCTTTTGGTATGTGGAAGTTCTGTCATAAGATGAAATAAATATAAATAAAAATAAATAAAAATGTCCTGTAACAGACATCTATGTAACATATGAAATTCATTTGAAATGCTTGTTGTTGTTGTTGTTGTTGTTGTTGTTTTTACAGTCAATCAGTTGAAACCTTTATGAATTTTTAAATTGTTTGAATATTTATTATTAAAAATTCTAATAAAAGACCATGTTACGAGCAGGCTAATGTTAATGCTATATATGGCTTTGCGGTTGGTGAAAATGTGTCATATCCTGTTTAATAATATGGTATTTCTTCAAAAAAGTTGTATATAGGACCACTGAAATAGCCCATCCTGAGTTTGAGTGTATAGAATGCTTTTCTCCTGTGGTGTACACAACTGCAAATGAGAAACACATTGCCTCAATTAAAAACACATTGGGCGAGTCCGTACACACAGCGATTCAATTAGAAATGGTAGTGCTTTTAAAGATCAAAATCTGTGCGGCTACCACACGGACAGCATGAAAATCAGCCCACTACCAATTTGTCCGGTTGCACAGGGTATGACCTTTAACTGTGTGTGTCTGCAAGCGGGGAGAACATGGCCGAGGTATTTGCTGACATTCACCCTTTCCCACAATGGAATGATTTCCTCTATGGCCTATACAAAAAGCCTTGCCCAGGCCTCAAAGCTTGCTCATATCCTTTCTATACACGCTATTCTTTTATTCTCAATAAAACAATCTAGCATCAGGGTTTGTAAAGATGCTTCGTAATGAAACCCCAGGATTTTCAAGCACTTTTCATGCACAATTTGTTTGTTTTCAAGGACTATACAAGAGATGTCATTCAAACATATTCTCTAATTTTTCTTTATAAATATATATATATATATATATATATATATATATATATATATATATATATATATATATATATACACATATAGATATATATATATATATATATATATATATATATATATATATATATACACATATATATATATATACATATATATATATAAAATAAAACTATTGATGTTATGGTGAAGACAATGTCTGTCTGCAATGTCTGGGAAATGCAAATTTCTGCAATTGTAATCTGCATTTCTCAGCCATGCTGGACCAAATGTGCATTTCCGAGACATTGATTTGTCTTCACCATAACTTCAGTATACTCCAGGTGAGTGACAGGAGCACTGTTGCCAAAAACTTTCAATGGAAAGTCGTTAAATGATGTCATGCGCTAATTAGCATATTCATGTCATTGCGATGTACTTGCATTCTGTCTACTGTTTGTTTGCTTCTTGCCTACTCTCTGTGCTCACATACTGTATTGTAATACAGAATTTCCAATAAAGCTGTTCTCATTTACATATTTTTCTGTTCCTGTTGTCAGAAGAAGAAACGAGTATGAAAACAGTGACTGAAACGCTGCCCATTAATAGACTACATGTTAACCAGCAGTCACTTCCAGTTTGCTGCTCTGCTCTGCACTGCTAAAATCCTGATTTATAACTACGATATCGCCTGACAAAAGCACCACACATATATACGTCAAAGACATTGGCTGTGTTGTGATTTCAGCTATATGTAAAATGATTCACCCCGAGAGAACGCTAGAAGTGAATGAATGTGCCGCTCCTCTCTGTCCCTCACTGAACAGAACAGGCGTAGAGAGAGGTCTGTCTCCGGGGGAAAGCAGCACCTCGTGCTCACGGTGAAGAACTGGTGACTCGCTTGTACAGAAAGTAGCTAAGGTTTTCCCCAAAACTCACCAGATTTGTCACTAGGTGCTTTTTTGAAAGAAAAAAATTGAAAAAAAAGTCACTAAATGTGTCTGAAAAGTTGATTCATTTTATATATTTTATGATGGTATAGAACAAAGTATTTTTGTTTTCTCATAATTGTAGAATAAAAATAGGCTGGTGTGGGAACTTGAGGTTTTATAATATAAGTGAACACAGGAAGTAACTTGTTTCGTGGATGTTACATGAATGATAATGATAATGAGTCTTTATGAATCACATATACACTTCAGCACAATGAAATGCTTTTCTTAACATACATCAACATTATATGTAACCATAAATGAATATAAATGATGTGTGGTTAATTACTCAAATTCGAAGAGGAATTAAACAATTCTGGATGTGCAGTTATTGGAAAATAATCTACTTAAGGATGGTAACAGAAACAGTAACGGTAACTAAGCGCCACATTGTTGATTATTTTCCTGTAACAGCATGCCCATCGTGTATTATTCCTTACTTCTAAAATCCGATCTTAGAAGCAGCGAAAATTAGTCACACTGTCTTAAAGAAGGCACGTCATAAAAAAAATAGCTTTGTCACTCTGTGCTCACTGGCTGGATGAGGTTGTGAATATGTTTAGGAACATCCAGTAATAGACAGCATCTCCTGTGAGTCAACACCCTCACTGCTGTCTGCTTTTCCCACACCCTGCTTACTGAGACAAAAAACGAACTGGCAGATTTGATCGTTTCAGTCTGCTGAAGAAAATCTGCAGAACTTATAGAATATAAAATCAAAAACCCCAAATGTTATAACATGGGAAATGAGGAGGTGGTGCCTGTTTGTGTCTTGCAACACTTGTTCCAAGTTTTTACAGGATCCTGGCTTGCTTTCTCAGCAATCACTCACACCACACGTTGTACAGTGTGCATTCCTGGCGTGTAATTGGTCTGGCAGCAGTGTTATGTTTGGTCTAACATATGCTTGTTGTTCCTGAATTTATCAGTGGGTGTTAAGTGCAAGGTCTTGCTCCAGGAAGACCCAGGAGGCCACTCAGCTCTGATGTCTGAGTGGGTTTGTCGGAAGGCCACCTGCCTGTGTGTGAAAACAAAATTGTTCATTCATTAGGCCAAGCCCGAACGCCTCACAGCCTGATCTGTCACGGAGGACCTGTCTTTATGAAGCCGATTGCTCAGAGCATGATTAAGACACCCGGACGTGCTCTCCACCCACATCAGCACTAGGGACAACATAATTCACCCTCCAGATGTTGACCATCACTCCGACACGTAGCTCACTCTAATGGCATCCGAACGCACCTGTGTTAGACATGTTTACGAATGCATATGCTAACAGCATGCTCTTTGAAACTGGCACTGATAGACAGGCACCCCAAAGCAATGAGAGAAGGCAGCTCAGTGCTCACACCTTCTTCACCTATCCCCTCAGAGATAGAGACAAGAGGCACATTTACAGCCAAGCGGGAATGCACGTGTGATAACTTTAAAGTGAACAACTGTGGCTGTAGGTGAGGTGGTGGTCCTTTTAGCAGGGGTAAAAATAAAACAGTGTTTATCTAGCCTAACTTAATGAGTGCAGCCCTTATCATTTCCAAGTTAGCCAGCAGGCTCTGCTCCCTTCACAAGTACCCTTCGGACTAATTAATCATAGTGTGGACTTGACTGATGACCAGGAAGGTTCTGTTCAACGTTCCACAGCACCTCAGTGGTGATGAGTGTCGTCTCAGGGAATTCTTCCTTGCTACCATAAGCTATGGATTGCTCATTAGGGATAAGTTTAAAAATTAAATCCAAATTTCATTAAAGGTGATTTGTGATGATGAACATTGCTAAAAGCACTATATAAATAAAACCGAATTGAAGTTGGGCCTCATTAATAGGCACTGTATGTCCATGAGTACATATTACTAACACTCAGTGGGAAAAGGTTAGAACTTAAAGGTTCATTCTAAGAACAGAAAGGGGTCTATGTTACACCAATTTAGGAACTTTCTGTAAGAATAATGAACTATCCCCCAAACCCCCCAATGGCCGAAAAAAAAACAACCTTAGGAAACCCATCCATCCATCCATCCTCTACTGTTTACTCCTTTTCAGGGTCGCGGGGGAACCTGGAGCCTATCCCAGGGAGCATGGGGCAAAAGGCAGGGTACACCTTGGACAGGGTGCAAGTCCATCACAGGGCACAATCACACACACACTCACACACCCATTCATACCCTACGGACACTTTAGACCCGCCAATCAGCCTACCATGCATGTCTTTGGACTGGGGGAGGAAACCGGAGTACCCGGACGAAACCCCCGCAGCACGGGGAGAACATGCAAACTCCGCACACACATGGCCCCGGCGGGAATCGAACCCCGGACCCATTTTTCTAAAAGAGCACATGGGTCAAAGATGAGTCACCTTTTTTCTTTTTTTTAAGCAAGTAAAGTCTTATTCATTTTTATTTTATTATGTAAATAAAACCATTAATATGCATAAATATTATAAATGAAATATTATTCCACTGTTGGTTGTATTGACACATATAGGGGATTACAATGAAAGTACATATTAAGCAAGAAATAAAGGTCTAAAGTGTAAGATGTCCATGAAGAACAGTTCATTTTAACTTCAAATTTACTGTTCAGGCAACCCCTTTGGTCTTACTGTACATATTATACATACAAACATGCAGCATATCATAAAACAAGAAATGGCTTCAGTTAATATACACAATACACATAATATACATAGTAATAAAACATTTATTGCAGAGGGAATATTAGCTTTGAAGGTTGTTACGTGAAGGGAGTACGTGATATTGTGTCTTTAAGTAAAATAAAGTCATCCCTTTTATAACTTAGAATGTTTAGTTAATTCAAGCTTTGAGTAAATATGGAACCTGTCAAACTACAACCTTCATAACTGACACTTCTTTAAAACAAGCACCTTTTGTACAGGTTACTAAGAAATGTAATACTATTATACACTGTATATCCAGATTTCAATTTCTAGTGTGCGGTGTTTGTACGAGGCTTTTTAAAATTTCAATGTGGTGGAATACTTGATCGTTTTTTCCTCTCTCAGGACAGAAGGACCTTTTTGTTCTAATCGAAGACCAGCTTCCCTTCTCCACTACGTAACCTTTACAATTACGAGAGAAACCACAAAACTGGCCTCTGATCAGCTGTGAAGGAAAACTTCCACCAGCCTCACTATGCTACTTCAGATGTAGCACGCTGGGTCGAGAACACTACGCTAGTCACCTCTGAAGCATAACGTGTCCATTAAAAGTGGACGGGCACAATTGCGCCGCTGTTCAATGTGGACTCTGACTGATGGGGTTAAGGCAGCTCTGGCCAACCAATACCACAGCCTGAATGGATGGAAACTGAGCATAGTGACATGTATGTGTTTCTTACACACTTCTAACATGTGCTGTTCGGGACGTGTAAGGTAGCCACCCATGTACTGTTAAGTGGAATGGGACAGAGTGGCTGAAAATAGCTTCACCAAGATGTTTTTTTTATACATACATAAGGATATACATACGTCTAGGACTTTCGTTGAATCTGGTGTTGTTTTTCCTACTTAACTTATGAGTCAACCAATGACTTTGTTGTTTCCTCTATTTCACCTCAAAAGGTCAATCTCCAGTGACACAGAACAGCTTCTGTTGTAGATTTTGCTCTTCCCAAAAACAGACTCATCCTTACTTCAGTGAATATTCTAATATATCTGGATACTGTACTTTTATAACTATGAACTGTTGCTGTAATCAGAAAGACTGTCCTGTGCTCCTGCCAGGACTCAATGTGATCACAGTGTGATCATACTGAACATCCTTTTAACACACTTGGTATTGTATAATGTTACTGTTCTACAACTGTATACTGTAATGATTTATAAGAACCCAGAACAAGATGAGTTCCCTTTTGAGTCTGGTTCCTCTCAGTTTCTTCCTCATCTTGTATCAGGGAGTTTTTCTTCCTACTATTGCTTCTGGCTTACTCATAAGGAACCTAAATCTATTTCCTGATTTCTGTCATCCAACCCAAAGTTTTCTCTTAATATGAGAAGAGCAAAGACAATTTATATGGACGGAACTACTGGTATCAATCAGTTTTTTTATGATTAACATTCTACATCTCACACTGAGAAAATCATAACCATGAAACAGAAGTTCCTTCAATGTATGCTCTTTTGATAAAAATGAGTAAATGTTCTTTTGATACAGAGTTTGGACCATCTTCCCCTACATGTAAACCATTAAGTTACAGAATAAATGCACCAGAATCTCCAAATAATCATACTGATCATACTGATATCAAGAAATGATTGTTTCAATGCAGTTTTCTATGAATCGTTGGCGTGGCTATCCTCCATTTTATAGTGGAAACCTGGTAGAAGGCAAAGTCCCAAACCTCACTTTCCTGGCATAGTGTCTGTTATACCCAAGCCAATTATCCTGTGTCTAATATACTGCCTGTAATTACAAAGAGCCTTTCTTCCCCAAATGATTTCCTTGCATCTCATTTATGCTTGTACCTGCTTGGCACAAGAGGTTCCCCTCCATAAAATTTGGCTTGAATAAATACCGTATCAGAGATCATCAGGGAGAATAAGAAAAGAGCAGAAAAAAATTAAGTATAGGGGTCCAAGCCCAACAGGGTTTTCTCTGAACGAAATGAAAAACACCTAAAAACACAACTACTCAAACATAGTATTGTGGTTTCCAACCCTCAGGGTACAGAGGCATACAGATGTGAAAAATGCTGCTTCATGACCTTTAACCCTGACACCTTCATGAGACATCCAATCTCCCTTACACGACTGCAGTCATCAATAGGAAACAGAGACCTCGAGGCCTCAGGAGGAACAAAGCTTCTTTGTTGTCGCCCACCCCACTTTTCATTTACTCAGATAGCATTGTTTTCCCAGTGTGCCACACCAGACACATGTTCGGCACTAGCCTCTAAACGTGGGTTCCTCTAATTCAGACAGTATGTTCAATTTCTCTTTGAGACATATAAATACGGTAATTATACTTAAAATGGTGAGTAGAACAATGATCAATGAATAATCATCTCACTGCCAGTGGAAATGTTTACTTCTTTATCCCCTATTCTTGAATCAAATCCTTCCATTATTGGCACGGAATTATAGCATAATGACCAACTGTAACAAATTCAGCTTTGTCTAAATGCTAATGTCAATATGCCAGTACGCTTGAATCTCAATAGCATGTCCCTACAGGAGGACTTCCAGGACAAACATTATTTAGATGCCATGCTGATCAGGATCTAGAGGGCATGTCTACACAGGGGACAGCCTGATGCTTCTGTTTCTTTTTTTTTTTTTACTCCAGGAAGGAAAAAGAACCATGCAAACATCTCAGTCAGGCCCATTATCTGCCTGTTTGAATGTCTTCCTCTTGGGGAAGGAGACACCTGTCCAAGAATTCCACAACTCTACAAGGCATTGTTTGCATCACTGAGTTTTTCTTTGTCCCTCCCCCATGGACTCAGCTGCTGTTTAAGTACAGGTGCCTTAAAACTTTTCTTCAAAACTCAGATAACACTATGAGCATATCCCATCCCCATGTCCCTCGCCTTCCCCCGCAGTGTGAACACAACACTGTCATTCAGATACCAGTGTCCAACCACACCCCTTCAAGGATACATCAGCAGCATGGGAACTCTCTGGAGAGGATCAGACTGGTACAAACTGGTTTGCATCAAAGAGGGTAAAAATGAATTATGGATATTATGGATTATGGATAAGAAACATCAAAAACAGCGTATTGATCACTGCACAACGTAGTGCAATCAACTCCTTTCGCCCATAAGGCACGGTACATCAGGGAATGACAGCAAGCAGCAGGCCTGAAGGCAACAGGAAGCCTCTGGCCCAGCGGCCCCAGGGACCACCCACAGGAACCCTATTCAGACGTGCAGACCAGATGGAAAAAGCAAAAAAAGGAATTGGGGCGGGACTGCTCATTGCTTCGCCTAAAATCCTCTCCATCTGCCCTCCTACAAAACTCAAAAAGCAAGCATTAAGGAGGCACACAGGCCTGTGAAATCCTGAGACTTTTGGACATTTTTAGATGATTGTAATGTAGGCATTTCCTGACCAGTGCAGGGTGACGAAAAGGTCAATTGTTTTGGTTCTTTCTCAGGCAAAAGCATGTAATAAAGACTAAATAATGACTGACCGATTGCTACTGCATACCACTAAGATTCTCTCTGAAGATACTTACTTAACTTTCTTTTTATGAAAATAAAAGTGTAAAATCTTTGTATAGCTAATCACTTCAAGGTGTTGCTACTTCCCTGACCACAGAGCAACTACTACATGTGATTCGTCCAATGGCTTTCAGACCACCACCCAAACAAGTCTAAAAATGAGGTCAGGGTGGACATCCATCCATTATCCCCACCACCAGTTTCTGTGCACATGGCCAGCTCCCTGGGTCAAATTTGTCTTCATTTCCCTGCCAGTGTCCTTACAGAACAGCATAGCCAGACACCCTCCCATTAGCCGTGGCCTCGCCGCTCTTAAATAAACACCAGACTTCTCCACAGAACCACGAGCACAGCCTAGTGCCTACTGACTTTCAAACAACAGAGAATCTCATGGGAAGTCTAGCAACTTTCCTGCATAACCATGTCTGCTAGTGTGCTAACTCCCTTACATTCGGCGATGTGTTTTGTTTTTTACAAGAATGGGGGTCCCAAAGTCATCCTATTTTATGCTCAAAATAATTCTTGTAATGAATCAGTTTAGCATTTGTGTGGAGGAACCATATTTTAGTCCATCGCAGTATACAGTGATAATGAAGCAGTGTGAAAGTATGAGCAAGTTTCAGCGTCCCATGTGCGTCATGCTTTCCTCCATTGAATTTCAATAGGGAGGTGATAATTGTTTTTCTCTCACTAGCTATTTTGGAAGGAGGTGGGTATTCTGACAGCCAGACTGACAGCGTAGGGACAGGAAGGAATACACTAGCTGGTACAAAATCTGTGAATGCATGAGAATTATCCTCAGGCATTCTCAACTTGGGCTTCAGAGAAAAATTACCCAGTTTATTTTTTCTGCTTCAGTGTTGATTGATTGCTTCCCAAATAATTTTCCTTCAGAAAAACGCTCTAAAAGTTCTTCTTGTCTCTGCTTTCCCACGAGTTACAGGCTCCTTGTGGTCACTCCGTCCACGGACCACTAACCAAGAGCTCCGGTACACTCACGGAGGGAAACGTGTGTGTTTCAGGCCAGTAGAGATGACTCTGGATACTTTTCCCTAGTTACAAATCTCAGTACACCTTTGCACTCATCAATTTTAATCTGCTAGCCCAGGGTGTAGCCATTCCCAAACAAAGAGGTGTCACTGATTCAGACTGCTACATGAGAATGGTGCTAACTCATTTTCCCTTTGCGGAAGAAACTATTTGATTTTCACAGCTCACTCCATCACTGCATTGTGTCATTTTATCCAAGACATTGAACCCATAGTAAGACCCTTAAGCGTTCTATTCAGAGCAGTGACTGCAGTCCACGCCTTGTAAAAAGTTTGATCAATTGCTATAAGAAGACTCCTAAATGATAGAGATGATCCAAATTGGCCTTCAGCTTTCAGCTGTTACAGCCTTGCTCTCTGAGATGATGGCAATTCAAGACTCGTATACGGACAGAGGCTGAGGTTTGGCAACACTTCTATGCTCCATGGAGTTTAACCAGGATGAGAAATGCTTAGTAGAAAGGCTTTTCTCAGACTTAACCACTGTTTTTGTGTGTGAGAGACACAGACGAATAAAACACATGGCGAAGGACTGAGATCATGAACGTGCCCAGAGAAAATAATAATATACGAGCACCTGCACGAGGAAAGAGTAAACCACATTCAGGCGTTAATGCTACCACAGTCATTTCCACGATGGAAAGAACTGAAGGCTAGGTGTGATGATTAGATATGAGTATATGAGTGATAATTAGAAAATGAGTATAATTAATACAGTTAAAATGCCTCTGTAACAATGCCTCTTCACCTCATGTAATTGTTACTTCAATCGTTCAAAGGGATAAACAGTGCACAGTGTCATAATGTTAAACAGCACAGCAGGTGCTGGGAAAACAATCCACATGTAGGTGACCCACAGGGTTCTGGTCTGGTCATGCCTAGATTAGTGTTATTTACGAGCTGACACTTTGTAGTGTAGACGCTGGAGAACGATTATATACCTGCTGAAACTATTCCCCGTTAAACACTTGAGAGCCAAAGTGTTTTTCCGTTAAACCGGCCCATAAATGTTAATGAACACAGAGGTGTGGAGTAAACCAATTAATATCACATGAAAATGAGGAAATGGCACGATAAATCTCACACAATCTAAATCACAGTGCTTTATCATAAGGACGTATCTACCTAATTTAAATATTTTATTTCTGAATTGACTTTATACCGATGGAAGTAACAGAATTAACCCATTAAAGTCTCAGGAATCATCGGTGAGTCTATCATCACTACGTACACAGTAGTTTTTGCCTGGAACCATCTTTTATATGCAGACTCTTCCACAGTTCATTCTGAGTGACAAAGAAACCTCAGGGATTATAAAATTCTTTTTTTAAACAGTTTACCTGTCCTATTAGTTTAAATTATTGGTTATACCAGAACACTGTTCAATTCTGATTAGTCAGATGGTATTGGTTCATTTTCTCTAACAGCATGGCTTGGACATTAGTACCAACTACAAGTAAAATCACAAGTTTATATTAATGCGCTTTAGTAACAACTTTAGTAAAGGGACATGCATGGAGGACGTGCCACATAACTTGCCAAATTGTGTGTAACTGTTGGTTTGGTGTAGTGTTCCTTGAGGAGATCTTTGTTTAGCATTTTTTGAAGGAGTCTCCAGTGTCAGGCTGTTATGATTTCTTACATGAGAAAGTTTTCAGGGCAGAGGACTTTGTGCTTTGTGGTTTCTCTGTAACATAACATGCTACATTTTACGGCCATATTAACTTCAAGAGGAGAAAAACAGAGGCTTTTGGTGAAATGGATGTTTAATAGAGCTACAACAACTAATCGATAAAATCGTTAATAATCTTATTATTGATTAGTCTGTCTGCACACGGTACATTTACTCATTACATTGTTTCTGTTTTGAAAACATGCTTCGAAGAGTAAATACTAAAGTTGTGTCCTAAATGACGGACTATACACTTACACTATGCTCCAAGTACTCTACAGTCTAGAGCAGTTTTGTCCGCAGACCCCTAGTGGTCAGTGGTGTAATTGCAGGGGGTCTATAGGAAAGTTATTAAAATGTTTAAATAATATTAATATATTGACAAACCGCTGTGTAAAGTTTTAGTCTTAAGTTTATATTTGTAACACTCAGTTTGAGGATTTTATTTTAAATAATTGAAAAAATGGTACTGGAAGTTTGCCCCCGCCATCCGATAAAAAATAATCGCCCAACTAATCGATTATGAGAATAATCGTTAGTTGTAGCCCTACTGTTTATATTTGATATAATAAGTGAATATAAGTGCTAACTTTCACAGAAGTCTGACACATTAAATGTAACTATAAGAAGATAAAAAAGTACAGCATGCTGTTTTTCAATAATGAAAAAACTAAGCGTTTCCCTATAGAATTGAGAAATCGCTGTGGTATAAAATGCATTTATTGGAAAAAATGCATTTATTGGAAAATACTTTAGGGGAGATAATGGAATTTAACGTTACTGTTGATTGTTTTGCACGTTACATTCTGTTTTATTCCTCACTATAAAACATAACATTTGTATTTATATGTACAGAATTTCATACAGACTTCTGTGATATGCAATAAGAAAGCCATAAACTTTGGAGGCTCTTTTTATTTACCCGATTGTGTATGACGGCTGTCTGGATTATTTCCTGTGTACTTCTCCCCTTTACTCAGCCAAGTCTTCACCCATAAAAACTGCTGTGTCACCCGCAGCAAGCCAAAGTGTGAATAAGTAACCAAATCACAGCTTGATTCACTTATAAAGTGTTGCTTTTCTTTAATGAGTTAATTAAAGCGAGATCATAATGGCGGCTTTGTCTCTGTCCGAGCTTCACTTACAGATGGCTACTATTAAGTCTACACCCCTATTATGAGCGACAGGGCAGATGTAACGGCTTTCAAATGGATCTAGCCACAAAGACAGTATGTTCTCCTCACTGAGGACAAAAGTGTCCAGTCACACGTCTCCGTCCCCAACCCCCTTGACCAATTAGCCTTCGGGCAGAGAACAAAGCAATCCATACACAAAACACACATGACTTGCATAATGATAAACTAGATCTGTATCAGCAGTATCTGTGAAAGAGAGAAAGGATACATCAAAACCTCTTATTGTTCTCTGTGAATGAGGAAAGATTTAATGACACCATGAATTATAGTAAATATCCTTCCTTCAAAATGAAAGCATGCGAGACAGATTAGGCTTGAGCTCTTAGAATAACTGTTCAGGCCATGTTTATACTAAGCACATGTCCTTGCCACATGTGCATTCCATCTTCAGCGCGCATAGTAATTGCTGGCGGTTGCAGACGTGCTACTCTTAGACAGTTATCTTCGGCGCCGGAGCTCAAGTCTAAACTCAGGTGGAGACCTCACAACAGGTGCTGCGATTAACAATAAGACTACCTGGCAGACTTTTTACTGTGCAACCGTGTGCGCCAAGGGGTCAGAGGTCAGCTAAAAGTCTGAAGCTTTAGTCAGACATTTGTATCGTTCAATAATGAATCAGTATAAATTGGATGTTAATGGAAGGTTCAACACGGCTATTAAAACTATTAAAGATAACAATAAATAGAAAAATGGTGCATTTAACTTCCAAGAACTGACATTTTTGCGTGAAAAGCAAGAAATAATGTAGGACTGAACTTCGGTCTTAACTTTTATCCATTAGGATTGTGAAAAGTGGGCATTTTAAACTGAGCTAACTCATAACGCATTTTCACTCGAAGATAGCTGGGGGTTGGGGGAGAGATATTTCAAACATGACCACAGTGCTGTTGAATTCTCAGATTTGAAGGCTGTGTTGTTAAGTTGAAATAAGAGTACACCTGTGAAAGTAGTAGTGTAATTCAAAAGAAAGGTTAATTAATGCACTTCTTCTAGTATGATATCGTTTCTATAGCATGAGCTCATACACAGGAACTTGTATGGTAGCCACCTGATCTAAGCCTAATTATAAACAGACAGATTTCCATATGTAGATGTTTCTTTGACATAGAAGGAGTCTCCAGTGTGAGCACTTTGTAACTGTCACTATGTTTCCCTGCCTTTCTGTGGTGTTTTTCTTTTTTGTCTCATTAACTAGAAAAGAGAGAGAAAAAGAGACGCTGATAACAGTGACTGTTTATACTATAGCTGCTATAATGTAAGTGACAACAGGAACTTAGTTGTCTCGTAGACATTCCATAACATTAAAAGTCACTATTAATAGTTCAAAAGCATAACGTGTTATTCATTAATAAATGAAAAAAGTGCAATCACTGTGGTGTAAGAGGAATAAAACACTTGGAGGCATGCTGTTATAGGGAAATAATCCGCTTCGGAGTGGTAACTGTAACCCTGCTTTGCAATGAGCCGTATCACACCACTGTGTCATGGATTATGTTTCTATAACAGCAAACAACTCTCTGAACCTTGTACTTGTACAGACCTACATTCCTCTCATAACTGCATACCTTTTCCAATTAGACTCACTTTAGTTTTTAATTTTTCCCCATCCAATTATTGACATCGTACAAAAATTAGAAGCATTCGTTATATAATTACGTCTTTTAATTGATTGACACTCATGAGCTGTGTATAATATGAACTAAAAAAAAGAAGAAAAAAAAAGGTTAGTTTTGATTTCAGGTTGCCTTTAAGGGAGAACCTGCTTCACTGCTCTCAGAACCCAATATTTCAAGCCTTTCCACTGACAACAGATCATATTTCTCATCGCTTCCAGGCCAGTTGGAGAAAAAGATCCAGCCCATCCAGTTCATCACCACTGATGGCACAGACAAAACATGCCTCGACTCCACCAATGCAAACGAGCAGATACAAATTACTCACAGACTTCCACATCAAAGCAGGAGAATGTGGGAATGCAGGACTGCCAACACAAAAGCAGAAGGACTGGGGGCCAGAAAATGAGTCGAATGCAGAAAGTAGGGTCTGTAGATCCAGTCTAAAATCCTCCCAGCACAACAAGCCTCACCTATGGACATTTCCCACCAGCTCAGTATCATACAATGGTAATTCAGTGCAAAAAAAAAAAATTCCACCAAGGTGTGAGACTCTGGCGCAAAGTTACATCATTAAAATATATATTTTATGGTCTGTCTGGAAGCCTGAGGCTGTTCATATATCTATTCTATTCATTCTAGGAAAAAATACACACACACACACATGCATTTCTTTTGAAATCTGTGTGATGTTTTCCCTCATCAACACAACTAGGGAGCAGGCGAAATGACGGCAATGATGTTGCAAACTCCGGTCACACCATGCTTTTCTCTCATATTGTTGGAACTGGAAATGGATATTTCGGGAAAGAGTACTGAGATGTTAGAAAAAGGGCTGGGCAATATGACAAAATACTACTGATGTCATAATAAATGATGTCACAATACTATTTTCTGAGATATTGCGAGTATTGTCAGTATTTTTATTCAAATTACAGTCTGACTAGAAGCAGCTAATTAGACATTACAATTTTGTACTTATTAATTAAAGCTGTATAATATTAAAATGCACATTTACCTTCTTTAAAAATATTTTTATATAACTTTTCTCACAGGTTATTTACTGGCAATTTCTCATCAAACCAATACACTGTGATTATGTTGTATACTATAGACAGTATATTAGGTTTCGTAGACGTATCGTGTGATGATGGTCAGGTGTCCACATACTTTAGGCCATATAGTATATGTGTTAATTCTCCCTGCATCAAATTTCAAATACATATGTCATTAACAGCACTTAGTCAACAGAGGAAACATGAAGCTATGAAACAAAATATATCGGTAACCTTAATGGCTGTAATCGCTATTCAGTCATGTTAGTTGCTTATCTTTACCTTCGTAAAATAAGGAATTTTATGTAAATGGCCCTGTACAAATTTTTATTCAGTACCCCTGACATAGATTGTTAAGAAGAAAAACCATAGTCTTTTTACAAATGGCACTGTTGTTCTGGTACTTGGTGTCTGTTATCAAAGTAAATATCAAGACATTCATGAAAAAAATTATTTAAAGTCTGTTCCAATAAACCACAAAATCGGGGGGACCCCAGTTTGATTTATGAGACCTAATGGACCAAAAATATGGACATCTATTACACAAGTCAACAATCTGGATGAGAGCGTCTGTGTACTCATTAATCTCAAACTTCCAATCTCGCATAGTTCCACGGCTAAAGTGTAGCAGATCTTGTCGTGTTGTCTGTTAAGTGCTCCATCTGTGTGCTCAGACTGAACATGAATTGGAAATGCTGTCTGAAGCAAGGCTCCTGGCTATCTCGCTCTCTCCACTGGCATTCCTACTGAGAGCCATACATGGAGACGTGACTTACAGGAGAAACAAAGACCATCCCATTAGAAAAAAAAAAGCCTTTAGTGCCGATGCGCTGATGTGTTTCTG
This sequence comes from Ameiurus melas, assembly GCA_012411365.1. Classification (NCBI taxonomy): domain Eukaryota; kingdom Metazoa; phylum Chordata; class Actinopteri; order Siluriformes; family Ictaluridae; genus Ameiurus; species Ameiurus melas. The sequence goes on from CM022764.1 coordinate 10,233,694, forward strand.
TCTTCATTAAACTTTCATTCAGATTCATTTGTCTCTTGGAACATCGTCATCTTAAAAGCAAATGTAACAAAACACATTTAGACAAATGGACTTTGGCGTGTGATTACTGCTTTCAGGAGCCAGTATCTCCCTCAAACCAGTATGGTTTATGGCTCTGAGGCTTTGTGCTTTGGTGGATTTGAATGCTGTAAATGGCACTATATATTTAGTGTGTGTGTGTGTGTGTGTATGTGTGTATGTGTGTGTGTGTTTGCTTTTCTGTAATTCTGGTGCATTTGACAGTCCAGCTTGGAGGGGAATTTTGAGAGACAACGTTACAGACAGAGTCATTATTTGGACATTTTACAGACGCTCAAGACTGTGGGAAAAGTGAAGAGATGCTATGTGTTGCCCTACAGCGTGACTTCTGTGAACACGTTTGGGAAACAGACTATTTCACAATCGCACCATTGAAAATAATGTATTTCACCATTGCAATGTCTCAGAAAAAGAGGAAGGCAGATATAAAAACACCCAGCAAGAGGCAATTAGACTGGGGATATCTGTGCTAGGCAATCTGTTTCTGCTTTGTGCAAGCGCCCCTCGGTTCAAGCAATTGAATAGTTCAGGGCTACAGTCGGAAATGGCTACTTATGGATGACAATAATTCATCTGTGCTGAAGGCATTTTAACAACAGCAGACAGGAAAGGATCTGCTGGGTCATGCTGTAAGGATCCAAAAGTGTGAAAAATGAAATGTCCTGTTTGTCGCGAGTCACATTATGGCTGAAGATTGGGAAAGTAATGTATTACAGTCATGCTGATTTGGACAGTTCAAGTCCCTAATAAAATGCGTGGAAGAACAACTCGCTCAGCAGGGCCATATGCAGACAATTATAATTTTTAACTGATGTACATATGAGATGATGAAACCCTGAGCAGTTAGACAGATATGGAGCTCACATATCTTTTAATAAACGTCTGTTAAGTGTTTTGAGCTGTTCATTTATGCCAGTACAAGATTTGGACTCAGGTCAATACTATGACTTTTACTGTATCATTAATACTATGAGAAAAAAGCATCTGGTAAAGCTTGAGCTGTAAGCCATTTAGCGTTCATCTGACATGTATCTGATTTTATTGAATATTTGTGCACTATACCCTAGATCCTATGAAAGACCAAACATGCATATAAAGTTACAAAAGTTTTCAGGCTATTGGTGGATTTATGCCAAGCTGTGAGTTTAGAGGAATGCACATGGAGCCTACAGACATATGACAAATGAAAGTGACTCTGTTATGCTGTGAGGAACATTTTAGTGGTACAGTTTGGTTCCGCTGCCAAATCAATATAAAGTTCTTTTGACGGATCATCTTCATCCTATGAGGAAGTGATTTCTTCCAGGATGAACCTGCCGTCATCCAAAGGGCATGGGGATTTTTTTTGATGAGGATGAAAAGGATGTAAATCATATGCTATGACCTTTGCCGTGACCAGATCCCAACTCAGTTAAACACATATGGGAGATTCTGGAGTGATGTTTTAGACAGTGCTCCTTACCACCATCATTAAACAACCAACTAAGGGAATATCTTTTGGAAGAAATGTGTTCATCCATCCAGGCCACTTCCAGAGACTTGTAGAATCCACTCCAAAGTGCATTCTGGTGGCTTGTGGTAGCCAAACATCTTACTGTTCTTACTGACCCATCTGTACATTGGGATTCACACTCTCCTGCATGCCTTATTCTATCAAATATGAGCCTGGAGGAGAACTACACAAAGAGAGTCTCAATTATCCCTCCATTATCCTCTTTCCCCCCCTCATTTCCATGGGTGAGGGGGAAAAAAAGGATATGACAGATAGCCTTTTCTCCATGCTAGGATTTGCTCTGACTTCAAAATCTCAAGTGTGCCATTGTTGGCTATCATTCTGCCCTGGCTCTGACTTCCTGTTCTGGGTTGTCATAGTGATAGGCGGAGTGGTGGAATCTGAAAAGAGCTCGTGCAGGCCATGTTCAGGCAGCTGGACTTTCTTTGACAAGCTCGCAGTCATGACTATGAGACATCTCACCAACAGCCAGAGTATGGCTGAACTCTCAGTCTTTTCACTATACAGTGCACTATTTGATGAGCTTTACCATTTTTATCCATGTCTAAAAGCATACTGGAAAATATCCACTGCATTCATAAAATGCAATACAACAGGATAGTGATGCAGGAACAGGACACACTTAATGCACCAGTTTGGGACACAGAGATGGTTCCTATCTGTTTTTTGAATTGCTTTGAATATTTCTATCACATTTCATGCTTTCAGTAACCACTTAAACTCTCGGAGCTCACGATTGGGTCCAGACATCCATTCCTCACACTAGTTACTACAAACACTTTCCTATTAGATTCCCTGTGGGACATACAAATAAGTGAGTAATAAGCTTGGATTTTAAGGGGCTAACTAGATATTCTGGTTTTGAAATTGGCAAAGTAATCAACCTCTTGCTGTTTTTGTTTTCCTTTGTCCAGATGTTCTGTTTTAGATGCTTGGAGATGGACGTGTGCTGCTCCATGTATCCACACTGCAAATGAAACCCCGGTCTTTAAATACACCATCAAATGACTCAGTGCATGCTTATCAGAAGGGAGGAGACCAGAGAGATAAGAACACATGATCTCATAGAGTAACCGTAAACAACGACTCTCCCGTAAGGCGCAATGGATTCAAGAAAATCCAGCATGCTTTAAAATGTGGCATATCACAACATACAAACTCTAATCTAATACGCGGCTATCTTGGTCAGTGTTGTTTCAGCTCCACGGCCATTAGCGGCCTGTGCTGCTTACACAGCTGGGACCTCGGCTCGGCTTGGACAGGAAATGTGTAAACAGTGCCATTGGCCATGCAAATTGGCGCTTTCGTTGTCTCTGCCATCTCAGATCTGCAGCTATATAAAAAATCCAACCCTTTGTCCAAAACACAAGTGCACTGAGCTGCTTTTTTTCACTTAGCCATATTCAACAATAATCCAGGCCTGGAAATGTATTTTTAGTTCCTGGGTTTTTCCTTCAGTCAGGCCACGGAGCGAGAGAACTGCCAGACATTCTTATGCCACAGATGAGAAGGGATGGAGTTCACAATCTTTCATCTGTAAGACTGGAAGACTCCAAGATATAGGGCGTTTCTCAAATATCAATAATGTAATAATATCTTTTGCTTCAAACCAATAGATCAATAGATGAGCCCTGTTCACTCAGTACTGTCATAAACATCAAGAGCAATTATCTCTGAGTACGCAGCAGAGATAAAAATCTATGTGATGCAGTTTGAAATGGTGCAGGCTGGTCCATGAGAACCCTTTTTATATGCTGTGTGTTCATGCAAAGTGCTCCAGAAACGGAGAAACTTAAGTAAATAGAAAAGAGGTAGAGTAGGAGAGGGGGCGGGGGGACGGCAAGCCTGGAGTCTGAAAAGTTAGTTCTGTCTTAAACACTTCCAGATGTGGTACATGAGAAAGGAGTGAAAACGAGAGTGGTGCCCGTTCTTATGAACGAACAATCCAAATGAAAAACTGCAGGAAGGACGTTGCTGTAAGTGGAATCAGTTGCCATGGCAGCGTATAATAAAAAATCTCTGGCATTAATAAAATCTCAAAGACCTTGGTCAAACCAATAGCAATGACAGAACAGCTTGTGAGTGTTTTGGAAGTGAACGCTGCTTAAATGTAATGAATGTCATTTCCAGGACGAGTCTGACTCAGTAGTGCTGATTCATGTGAAAACTGTTTCTAGAGGTTTCCGCTGTACTTTATGGAGCACAATTGATAAGCAAAATGGATGTCCATTGATCACAATGGAAGGTGTGTGTATGTGTGTGTTCAGCACTTTACTGACTAAGCCCAGCTAAAAGCATTGATTTTTGCATGCTGTTTGCAGATGGACCTAAGGTGACTGTAGCCAGAATGTGAAAGTGTGCGAGGCCTGCACTCTTTGTGCCAAAAAGTACTCTTAGATAAACTACTGCGCAAGATCTGACAAAAATCCTTCAAATACTTCCAGGATCTAAACGGCTTCAGGGACTCCAGGCCAGCTTGCTGATTTGTTATGTTATAATATACATCATTGAGTTGACCTCATGGTCTAACCACCTTCACATATACACACTAACACAGAAAATCTGGGATTGTTTTCTTTCCTTGTACAGGAAAGTAAGCTTGTGTAGCCTAAGATGGAAACAAAGCACTATTGTACGCCTGAGAAATCCATGCAGGAAAAAAACCAAACCCAAAAACACTGACACATGTTAACTGCAGTGTGCCATGTGGAGAGATGGGAAGTGAACCTACAGCTGGAAATGAGCAAGTCTGCACAAGTCTAGGTGAAGAGAGTGAGACCTGTCATCAGTGCAGGGTTGCCTTTCATGTTTCTTTAAAAGCCGTCCACAAGGAGTATACGTTTCTACACATATACTCACCTACCATATAGGTGCACTTTGTAGATATATCATTAGTGACTGTAGCCCATCTGCTGCACTATGGATTTCTTCGTAGTCTTTTGGCTAAGATCAAGTGTGGTGTCTGTTCTTAAGCTCTGGGTTACTGATCAGAAAGTCAGGGGTTCAAGCCCCAGCATCACCAAGCTGCCACTGATGGGCCCTTGAGCGAGGCCCTTGACCCTAACTGCACGGCTGATCCTGCACTCAGACCCCAACTGGGTTATATAAAATGAGAATTTTAATGTACTGTAATGCATATGTGACAAATAAAGGCTTATCAGCCCTCGTGGAAATCATGACCGGAATGCCATTTTCTGGACACCGAGATCGTAGTGTGTGTTGTGCTAGTTTAAGTGTATCAGATTGGTATAGGTCTACAGTTTTTCTTACACAGTGTGTCTAGCCTTCACCACTGTCAGTTTCTCAACACAACACTATTTTTGGATGGAGTTTATTTATTTATTTATTTATTTAAGCTGGGGGACTCTTTCAACCCAGAAGTGATGCTGCATCACACAGCACACAGTACCATCTCTGCTGTCCTGAGAATGATCCACCACCCTTATAATGCCACCCTTATAAACATCAGTGGTGCCTTTCTATTGAACAATGGGGAACATGGGCGAAGTGAAAAACTGTGCTGACCAGATTGGGCATGGTCAGTGATCGTGTGTGGTAAAAGTGCATCTATAGGCTAATCATCATTAATATTTGCATAAAGTGAAGCTCACCGTTTGCGTTTTTCCCACATATGAGATGTTCGTAGGGCTGCAGGACCCCCCAGAGTTCGGCGTCATTATTAACAACTCCGTCCAGAGCCTCTGCAGTGATGCGGCCCCCTGTGGCCGCGGCGTCCGTGCACGCACCGTGTTGCCGCTCGGCTATCAGCACGCGCGCGCCCACCTCCTCTACAAGCGCCTCGACGCACGCGCTCAGGCCGATCGCCGCGTACTCGTGCACGCGCACCGAGACCCGAGTGTCCACCATCCAGCGGAAGAAGCGGCCCACGGACAGCGTGAGGCCGCAGCGCGCCGACTTGCCCTTGCGCATCAGTTCTCCGGTGCTCATGTCGTACATGGAGATGGCCCTGACCGTAGCCGCCACGCAGTGCTCCGCCAGCGCCCAGCTCAGCACCAGCCGGATAGCGCTCTGCACCTCGAAGCGCGTGCATCGACAGTGCATGACACTGAGCCGCTGCGCCTCGCGAGCTATGCGGATCAGCGCGCGGCGCATCAGCACCGACAGCCTGCGCACGGCCTCTCCAGAGAACACCGCGCTCTCCCCGGCCACACCGCACAGCACCTTCCCCACGTCCTCCTCCGTCCACGGGAACTCCTCGAGCTCCGGTAAGCGCGGGCACTTAGAGAAGATGTCCTCAGGGTCCTCGTTGAGCGCCGTGTTCACTGTATCCCAGCTGTTGTTCCGGCTGTTCATGGAGCCAGAAAAGTACCACCAGTTGCCGCGGTGCGGAGCGCTCGTCAGTGCCTGCGAGTTGGACCTGCAGGAGGACAGACTGAGAGATTTGCACGAGTCCCCGGCTCCGTAGCCCGAGTCCAGAGTCAGCTCCTCTAAAGTCTTCATGGCTGAACTGCTGCCTCCTGCCATGGCCGCGCGCGCAAACTAGAGAAAGCAACGAGAACTCTTCCGCCGAGCTGGTTGGACTGGTTCTCGCGAAACTCTTACATTCGCGCGTCGCTTTTGAAGTGGAGTAATGTCGCACCGAACCCGACTTTATAGTGCTAATGAGCAACTTTCTCAACCAAACAGCACTGTTCTACTTGTTTACATGTCAAACTCGTCGGTTTACTTTTCCGCACAGAGAAAGTGGCGTCTCAGGTTCCTGACTCTTAAACCCGATCAAATCGAGATTTACGTCATCGCTGTCTCCATTAAAAACAAGGATAGAAACCTGTGACATTGCTCATGACACGCGACACACCTCCTCTCATCCCCGACTCCTGACCTGTACTGAAGTGCACACGCGTGAGAGAGACTGAGTGGGCAAAGCGCGAGCTGACACTCGACCAATCAGATTACGAATCTAGTTCACGTCACCAGTAAGACCAAGTGTATTCTACATCTTCTTTTCTTGTTGTTGTTGTTCTTCTTCTTCCACTTCTTTTTCTTGGTGTTAAATTTACATTTATTCACTTAGCAGACGCTTTTATCCAAAGCGATTTACAAATAAAAAAATACAAATACATTGTTGTTATCGTTGTTGTTGTTGTTGTTGTTGTTGTTGTTGTTGTTGTTGCTGCTGTTCTTCTACTTCTACATTTTCTTCTTCTACTTCTTCCTCTTCTTCTTCTTCTTCATCTACTTCTTCTTCTTCATCATCATTTTCTTCTTCTTCATCATCTTCTTCATCGTCTTCTTTTTCTTCTTCTTCATCATCTTCATCTTCATCATCTTCTTCTTCATCATCATCTTCTTGTTCTTCTTGTTCTTCTTCTTCTTCATCATCTTCATCATCTTCTTCTTCATCATCATCTTCATCATCATCTTCTTCTTCTTCATCTTCTTCTTCCTCATCTTCATCATCTTCTTCTTCTTCTTCTTCTTGGTGGTGTTGTTGTTTTTCTTCTTCATCATCATCATCTTCTTCTTCATCATCTTCTTCTTCTTCATCATCTTCTTCTTCTTCATCATCTTCTTCTTCTTCATCATCATCTTCTTCTTCTTCTTCTTCTTCATCTTCTTCTTCTTCATCTTCTTCTTCTTCGTCATCATCTTCTTCTTCTTCTTGGTGTTGTTGTTGTCTTTCTTCTTCTTCTTCTTCTTCTTCTTCTTCTTGGTGGTGTTGTTGTTTTTCTTCTTCTTCTTCTTCTTCTTCTTCTTCTTCTTCATCTTCTTCTTCATCTTCATCATCTTCTTCTTCATCATCATCATCTTCTTCTTCTTCATCATCATCATCTCTTCTTCATCATCATCATCTTCTTCTTCTTCTTCTTCTTGGTGGTGTTGTTGTTTTTCTTCTTCTTCTTCTTCATCATCATCATCATCTTTTTTCTTCTTCTTTTTCTTCTTCTTCTTGGTTGTTGTTGTTGTTGTTTTTCTTCTTCTTCTTTATCTTCTTCTTCTTCTTGGTGTTGTTGTTGTTTCTTCTTCTTCATCTTCTTCTTCTTCTTCTTCTTCTTCTTCTTCTTCTTGGTGTTGTTGTTATTGGTGTTGTTCTTTTTCTTCTTCTTCTTCTTTTTCATCTTCTTCTTCTTGGTGTTGTTGTTATTGATGTTGTTGTTCTTTTTCTTCTTATTATTATTTTTCTTCATCTTCTTCTTCTTGGTGTTGCTGTTATTGGTGTTCTTGTTGTTGTTGTTGTTGTTCTTCTTCTTTTTCTTGGTGTTGTTGTTGTTGTTCTTCTTCTTCTTCTTCTCCTCCTTCTTCTTCTTTTTCTTGTTGTTGTTGTTGTTCCTCTTCTTCTTCTTCTTATTGGTGTTGTTGTTGTTCTTCTTCTTCTTCCTCTTCTTCTTCTCCTTCTTTTTTGTGTTGTTGTTATTGTTGTTGTTGTTGTTGTTGTTGTTGTTGTTGTTCTTCTTCTTCTTTCTTCTTCTTCTTCTTCTTCTTCTTCTTCTTCTTCTTCTTCTTCTTCTTCTTCTTCCAGGAAAAGTTTTACAGTCACGCCTGGGTGTAATCTAATCAAATCAGCACGAACGTTTTCACCCACTATCACTGATCGCATTCAAACACACTGATTCATTACAGCCCCCCCCCCCCCAGTCTGCCTGTAGGTCCCATTGTATAGTATACACGCGCTTTATTTCTTATTACAGCACATCATGCAATTATAACATGCTAGTGAAATTAAGTGACTATCATTTGAAATCAATGATGTGATGGTGATGATGCTATAAAATGATATAATATTTCACAGTGTTTCATAGAGAAATGCTTGTTTTCTTTGTTGTAAAATCTATCCCCTTAATATATCCCTTAGCGGCAAACCTTGTATAAACATAGGCCTACATCATTGTTTATACTGTATATCATTAATACAAAAGGTGCTCATTATAATAATGTCGGAAACTCCATAAAATAACATTTATACCACAGTGTTGTTGAATACTTGATTTGGATTAGTCAGACCCTCTGACAGTACTGTTGGCTATAATTCAAATCACAGGTTTATATTAATACACTCATTCTAATATATTATTGTTTCTATAGTAACTCATTCACATGGACTTCTACATAATTTAAGACTAATAATAAACTGTTGAAAAAAAATTATTTAACAAAGACAAACCTCTATATACTGTATGTGTTGACATCGTGACGCTTTCTGTTAGGAGCTGTTTGTTTAAGATTTATGCCTTATAGCAGTCCCACCCTAGGAACATCATTAAGACAGAAGACTTTGTGCTTTTTGGCTTCTCCATAACATGACAAGGTGTGTTGTTTTTTTTTGTCTCATTAAGTTCAAGAGATTTTGAAAAGATTCTGGTGAGGAAATGTCTGTTTATAGTTGCTAAAAGCAAGTGATAACAGGAACTAACTTGCTTCACTGATGTTCCACAGCATTAAATACAATTATAAGCAGTTAAAAAAAAGGATAACATTGTTCAATAGTAACAGTTATGGGAAAATAATCAACTTTTATTCCTCATATGGGTTATTTTTCTGTTTTTCCATAATTATTTGCTTAACAAATACATTATATTTCTGTTGACTCATGGTCTCATGATGATCTTGTGGCTGTCCTTAATGTTTTTCTGGGTCACAATGTATACTTGCCCTTGCTGATGTTTGATGTTTTTCTCTTATCCTAGCCTTGGGGATTATCTATAATGTCTGCACGCACACACGGATTGGTATAAAAAGTCGACTACGTCCAGCTAAGGTTTAGACTACAGAGTTCCCAGGCTGTTTTTGTGCCTTTGATTATACCCTGGCTCTTGGTCGTTTGATTCTTCAGGCATCTTACTTCTGGTGACACTGCAGTATTTTTATCATCCAGAAAAGATTTACAACGCTTACCATTTGAATGGTACTGTTACCACATTGCTCCACCATGAAAGAAGAAGAAGAAGAAGAATAGATGTAGGGCTTCTTCACATTCTAAATCTCATAGTGTATTGATTAGAAGAAAAAAAAACATTTACACACATTTATCTTGGCAGCTGTAACAGGATATCCTCTCTGTGTAGCAGGTTTAGGAGAATTTAATTCCTATGAAATGCGAAAATGTACTCATTGTTTTTACTAGAAAGAGTATGCACCACTACATGGTGGCACTTTTGATTTTGCTGGGTTGGCATGTCACATGTATAATTACCTGAGAGAGTGGGGGGGAGAGCGAGAGAGAACACTGTTTTGAACTGTCAAGACATGCAAGAGTACTCTCCATTTTGCATGTAAAGTTCATTTGTAATTACATAGGTATTAGATTAATTTAAAGTGGGATCCATGTTTCCTTTCATACAGAAGAAGAGCCAGACCAGTTGCAACTAGGAAAAACAAAAACTGGCAGCTGACACGGACATGCCCTAACTAGCTGTGAGTTTTTATTTCACAGCCATAAAGCCAGAGTAAGCATGGGCGGGTCTCACTGTAGTCCAATCCAACCATTACACTACGTCTTATGTGTTACATCAAATTTATTACACATCAGCATATGGAATGAGAGAGCAGACTGACTGTACACACACACACACACACACAGTCCCAACAAACAGAAGGATGAGATCACAGTCAATCTCATCTCCAGTGTTTTACAAAAAAAAAGTCTGCTACTTTTGGAGGTCTATGCTGAATGCAGATGTGTTGTCATGTTTAAATAGTGTTGATTCAGTTTAATGCATTTTGTTTGGCAATTTAGCTGTTACAGGGTGTACAGGTCTGACAGAGGAAATGTGACCTCAAAGAAAAACACAAACATAGGCACGAGAAGCCCTCGATAAAACAAACAAACCGTGTGCAAAACTGGAACTGAAATGACTGCATGTGTTTAATCATCAAGGAAGTCACCTGATTTTCAGCTGCCATGTCATCTCATGAAGACGGCATGATCGAATATAGCAATTTCATAAGAGAGTTTTCTGCCAGAAATATTAACTACAAATAGTTCAAACAACTTCATTAAAAATATACTATATTTTCAAGTTAATTAAAATGTTTTTAATTATGTTTATTATTAGTAGTATATTTCTACACTCAATGCTGCTACACTGCTACAGTACTCAAGGCCAGGAGAAATAACATTTCGTTCCAATGTACAGTCATAACATTGATCCCATCTGATCAGCCATAACATAAAACCACTGAAAGGTGAAGTGAATAACGTTGATTATTTTAATTGAACAGTCATTTCTCGAAGTTGATGTGCTGGAAGCAGGAAAAATGGGCAAGCGTGAGGATCTGAGCGACTTTTGACAAGAGCCAAATTGTGATGGCTAGACGACTGGGTCGGAGCATGTCCAAAACACCAGGTCTTGTAGGGTGTTCCCGATATGCAGTCGTTAGTACATACCGAAAGAGGTCTGAGGAAAGACGAACGGTGAATGGGAACAGGGTCATGGGCGCCCAAGGCTCATTGATGCGTGTGAGGAGTGAAGGTTATCCCGTCTGGTCCGATCTCACAGAAGAGCTACTGTTGCACAAACTGCTGAAGAAGTTAATGCTGGCTCTGATAGAAAGGTGCCGGAACACACAGTGCATCACTGCTTGCAGCATAGCTGCAGAAGGGTCAGAGAGAGCCCATATTGACCGCTGTCCACCATCAAAAGCACCTACAATGGGCACCTGAGCATCAGAACTGGACCACAGAGCAATCAAATAAAGTGGCCTGCTCTGATGAATCATGTTTTCTTTTGCTGGGTGTGTGTGCGTCACTTACCTGGGGAAGAGATGGCACCAGGATGCACTATGGGAAGAAGATGGCAAGAGTTCAAGGTGTTAATTTGGCCTCCAAATTCCCTAGATCTCAATCTGATCGAGCATCTGTGGAATGTGCTGGACAAATAAATCCGATCCATGGAGGCGCCACCTCACAATTTAGAGCACTTGTGGGGTCCATGACTTGACGTTTCAGAGATGTTTTGGTGGCATAAGGACCTACACAATATCAGGCAGGTGTTTTTAATGCTATGGCTGATTGGAATATGACAATAAAATCACATTGGACTCAACATGACTTGCTTGAAAAATTTATTGCGCATTTAGTACCTACAGAGTGTCTCAGTAATGTGTTGGGCCTTTGTGAACCACCAGAACAGCTTGCCATGAATTCCACAAGTCTCTAGAACTGTACTTGAAAGATATTCCCTCATTTGGTAGTGGTGGAAAGCGCTGTCTAACACATCTGTCCAAAATCCATAGGTGTTCAGTTGGCTTGGATATGACTGTGAACACCACAGCATATGATTTGCATGATTATATTATCCTTATTAAAGTATTTAGTGAGTCCTTGTGCCAATGAATGAGGAAATATAGGTTTCATCATAGGATAAAGGTGATGAGTCAGAAGAACTTTGTAGTGACTTGTCTGTCTAAGAAGACGAAGGTGACACAAACCCTGCCGGCAAAATAAATAATTGCCCCCTGTAGTATAAGAGAGCCACAAGTGTTCCTTTAATTCGTCATGGATCTGTAACCTGGTTTTCTCACTAACCTGGATTATATATATATATATATGTTAAATATAACTGTATTCCATTTTGGTTTCAGAGTGAAGAGTGTTCTTTTGAAAGCTTTGTCTATTCTAACCAAGTCTGTGTCAAATATTTAACAGGAAAGTAGTTGTAGATAGCATTGGCAAATGATGTGTGACTAACTCACAGTGCATATGAAACATGGTTGCACTACATTGAAACCAAAACGCTCTATGGAAATGTTTAGAAATAACATTCTGAATTACACTTACACACTGCAGTACAGATTGAAAGTATAAGTCAATATCAGAGTTCAGCATAAAACTTTATTCTTCCAAAAATAACCAAAAAGGCTGAAAATGAAAATAATACAATACATTCTTAAATTTATCTACACGACAATTTCACAGAAATTACTTCGAAATATAGATCCCTGTTTGAATTCAAAACCATTCGGTCTCGTCCTTTCCTAAACAGGCAGAGTCTGCAGGATTCGTTCTTTAAGAGAGGGCACAAAGAAAGCATCGATGAATTTGAGAAAAGCAGCCGCGGTGACCGCCTTAGACGGATGCGGCAACCTTCGCAACAAGCAGCGTACCAGTTTGAATACATCAGCGTGTAAACAGAGTTAGATGTAAGGTATGGAATGACACAAAGCAGAAAATGTGCTGATCGCTTCTACACATCTTTAGCACCTGAGTCATTCCTGTCAGTGTAAATACTGCTTGATTTTGAAATAAAGGGCATAAAACTCTGCAGTTACTGTATCAGTGTCATCCAGACAATTCCAGTGATTTTTCTTGTGAAACTCCGACATACATTCCTCCTCCTTTACACATTACAACAGAGAAGAGAATTTCCGATCATTAAATATCAGTTAAAATCCCATTAAAAATCCAGCTTGCCACCGTCTGCCAAGAACACACCAAAAACAAAGGCACACGTGGGAGACAACAAAATTTGCCCACTACAAAGCCTATAGACTACAGTAATGGCTCACTCTAAAACTATCTATAGCTACAGAAGAGTTTCTCAACACAAGACAGAGTGCATATTGTATTCGAGAATGTAACGTTTATGGTGTCTATCCAGGGCAAAGAGAAACAAACGCATACAGACAAACAAAAAAACACACACAAAAAAAAACAAATGCAATGCTTAGTCAGTTTCAATCTCAAAGAGGTCCAGTTTGAATGAAAGTCAAAGGTCAGCAGGATTTCTGAGCTATTCAGTGTATTTAGGAGAAGGCAAGCCGGTTAGCCAGCTACAACACTAGTGCATGATTGACTATATATGTGGTGGACAACATGACAGTGGGCGAAAAGTGAAACCGAAATGTATCTGACGCTCTCTAGTGGCTGGAGTTGTTTCCTTGTCTTGTGTTTTTCCATACTGTACTAACCTCCCCAACGCAAGGGTATATAGACTGATCTTACTCTCAGTCCCTGATCTAGTGAGCTAGCATTTTTGATAGAGACCCCAAAGCACAGATAAGGGTGTCTGCCAAATGCAATCAAGGTAAATGTAAATGCTTTGGAGCCTGCCCACATCCACACAAGTTCAATCCTGAGAATCAGACTACTATGTGTTTGTCTTGGTTTCCTACAGGTACTCTGGTTTCCTTCCACATCCCAGACATGACCAGCCTGACCACAGGTGTGAACGTGTGCATCCTATCTGGTGTGTATTTCCTGTCTCGTGCCTGATCCTGACCCTGACCAGGATTATACAGTTGTTCAAGAGAAATAATATTTATCAGAAAGGTGTTTAATGAGAGGATTGGCAGGTTAACGTTAATTAAAAGCTAGAGCAGATGTGTGGGCGCTTCCTGTTACGTGACAGCTATAAAGGTATAGTCATGGATTTAGTTGAACTGATCTCGTCTTTAAACACATATCCCAGATGAACAATCCATAATTTTACAGTATATAGCATAGTGTATGTAAAAACCCATTCAGTTTAATGTAACAGTAGGGATTTGCTTCTTCCTCTCACCAGTCACAGCTATTATTAAAATTATTGCATTTGACCTCATTTCTTAAGTTCATGGCTTTCAGCAGACGCTCCGTCAGCAGCGATCTTACTTAAATCTCGTGTTTTGAGTTATGACTATAGTGAACTATGTGGTGTTTATCTGCAGGATATATTTGCATGCAGGTGGAAGGGTAACTGACTTGTCCTGACGTATTAGCGTCATCAGAACGTGATAACGGGGAATATCCATATCGAATATGAGCTTTCGCTGGGCTGACACACTCCCCCAGCGTTCCACCTCTACTGCTCAAACATGAACACGATTTGTCTAAACGTTTCAACAGCGCCATATTGTCCACAACATATACACTGATTCATTTCTATCAGCATTTCAGTGTCACCCTCTGCTGGCAGATATTAGGACATGTATACAGATCAAGGAAAACATACATATTAGCCTGCACCTCAACAGGAATCAGTGCTGTGGATTTAAAAAAATAAAAATAAATCAACAACGTCTTATAACCATAGAGGACAGATTTACCCAGAGTGCTAAGCTTCTACACAATTACCTTCATATTTAACAGCATGATGAGGTACACATCAAACAACTTGTCTAAAATCTCCCCTGAAATCTAACTCGATATCATTAAGGTCTTCTTGCACTAGACGCTTTCTCATTTTAACTTCACTTGTAGTAAAAATTTCCAAGCATGGTTACTTCAAGTATAAAAAAAATCCTCTCTTAACAAATAAAGAATCTCTCTCTCTCTCTCTCACACACACACACAGACATACACACACAGATAACGCACAAAGAAGAGTCCAATGAGTGCTCTTGGATTGGACTGAAGTGCATACACAAAGGTAGCCAGGCCATGTCCGAGTTTATCCCTCCTTTATGGTTCATAAGGTCATGACTCAGAGGTCATGTGACTGCTCAGGACAGCCCATTTTTTTAACTGAAGTCTCTCTCTTTCAGTGTATAAATATCTGGACTGAGTCTTAGCCTTTTGAGCTCTTCTTTATCTGGGAGTTCCACATGCCCCTTTTAGAGTGATAGTAGTGGAAGAAGTTCCGTAATCTCAACCGCTCCACCTCCAGGCCGTTCTGTAACACTCTGAAGAAAAAAGAGAGAACGGGAGGGTGGAAAATGAATCACTTTAGATGTTAGAAGGCAAACCTTAAACCAAAATTTTATCAGCTTTACACCGCCATTACACAGAGTACAAGCAGATTATTTCGCCACCATTCACCTGTCCAGCAGTTCCCAGTCCTCTCCTCCCCAGCGGTCTTTAAACTCCTCTGTGTTCATGCCACCGATTTTGTCAAAGTCAGACTTATAAATTCCAAACAAGCCAAAGCCATTCACCTCCCAGTAACCTGCCGAGAAACGGGAAGCAGAAGTGGCTTGGCTTTCAAACATGTGCAATTTCTAAACATAATCTTGTGTTACGGTAAAAAGCTTAATTTCTTATGTAGGGTCCCTTCCTTCATTTACTTACATTAAAATGCCAATCAAGTCTAAGCACACTAACAAGCTACAACACAGGAAGCAGTGGTCTGTATATAAAGGTGGCTATATTGGGCTAGCAAAAAAATATATTTCTTCCCATTATTGTTTACGTATATGGAAATAGGCTGTTAAAAAAAAAGAAAAGAAAGAAGCTGCACATGCATTTGTTTTTAACTAACCAAAGACACCACAGTCTCATCCACTTATTTTCTATTGACTGAAAGAACTAAATGCACATTTCTCCCCTTTGCATCAGGCAGATCTGATTTGTATATGGTCTGCTCTGCTATCTAAAACAGTAGAAAATCATAGTTTTGGGAGTAAATAAATGGCAAATTCTATGGCTAAACCATAAATCCTGGCACTTCTTTGTATACATTATAAAGTAGAATGTATAAACTCTGGCTACTAACGCCTTATACCGGAACTTAAAAAAGCCGCATGGTGCACAACCCCGTGCCGACTAACGGTCACCGCACACTCACAAGAAGGGACATCAACAACTCGTCACATGCTTGTGTGGAAACATACAGATATTTTGGGAAACTAACGTTACAAGCCGACATTCAGTTTCGGATGTTTTATTTTCGTAAATAACTACTAGGCCTTTCTAAATCAACATATTCAGCTACTTTCTTTTGCTAACATGGAGAGTGGATGGCGAGCTGCAAGAGGTTTTACTAAGAGGTCATTTAAACTGTTTGGAAATGCTCTTTGCATCAGAAGCAACAAGAAACTGAAATTAATTTGATTTAGATTTGTTATCTGATGGTACTGGTGAAATGAAAGACACACTATGTTGTTTAATACATCTGTTAAACACAGCAACCCTGATGAAGAACACTACATCTCGGTTTTTTCGAATCAGTCCTCGATGTTGTTGAGCGGTGGTACTCGGCTGACGACCTTGCAGCTGACCTATGCTATATAGAACCAGTGGCAACGAGCATGCATTAAATGATTCAGTGGGGCATGCTACATACAGCCTTAGTCACTGGGGAGACCTGTGTGGTTTTAATTGTGTTAGGCATGGTGGCAAGGCTGAAGGAAGAGCGGTAATCCTATGGGTATCGAAGGAGGTGCGACAGGCAGTGAGACCATAGCAGGTCAGCATCTACTGTATTTGTGTGTGTGTGTGTGTGTTACCATCAGGGTCTTGCGGCGAGCTCCCACAGCCCAGCCTCATGACGATTGGAGCGAAGGCTAGCCTGCCTTCCACACAGTGCTTCCTGATGCCCTCCAGGATGTTAAGTGGAAAATGAATGTGCAGGTCACACAGGAACACAATACTGTGACTGTCCTGGGAAAAAACCATGTTCACATTTAACACTTCTTTTCTTAAAAATTGGCCGGTTGAGTTGATCTTATTTATTTATTTATTTAGAACCTCAATAGTGTCCACTCCAATCTGCAATCCAGCTGAGCGTTCAAAATTCCCCTCCCGCCTCAGATAGTCATACCTGCAATGCAGCCCAACAACAAAGGAGTTTGATTAAGGTGAATTTAAAAACATTAGCATACATAAGCGGGTATGTGCGTGTACCGTGGCACAGAGCTGTCTCTCAGAGCCTGCTCTATGTCCATGTCATCACTCTGGAAATCCACAATGATGATGTTGAAGTTCTCGTCTTTGGTCTCGTGGTGCAAGAGCTCCATGTCACTGATGAACTGCTGGACCCAGCGAGCCTGGTTCTTCACTGCAGAGACAGATAAAAGCACAGACCACGTCGTCATCATCACAATACAGTCCGTACAGGATTTCAGAGTTTTTTTTGTCCGTGATTTTGTGTTCATTTCTGAGATCGCAAAATCACTCAATCCTGGAGGGTCTCGGGTCAACTCCGTATTCGAACTCCCAGTTCCCAGAATACACCACAAACATAGCGGGCAAAGACTACGATTCCCAGTTCTGCACACCGGCACGTTCTCAGTCTCCGGAGATATAATTACACAACTTTTGCCAATCACACACACACCCCTTTAAAAGGGAGCTTTGTTCATTAGGTCTTTGAAAATAACGCAACTGAGCGTCCTACTTGACTTCCCAAGCCATTGTTCACAAATTGCTATTGTGGTTTTTTACTCTGATTGTTTACTGGTATTTGTATGCTGGTTTTCCTACGATATCCTGTTTGCTGATTGCCTGACCCTTTGCCTGCCTTGACTCTGATCTTGCCTTACGTATTAGATTTGTTTGCTGGGCTTTCTTTAATAAAACTGCTTCAACTATATTTGCATCCGTCTCCGCCTTTCCGTTATGACAGAAGGACTAAAATATATGTGCAGTAGATATGTGTAATATGTTCACTAGTACCACATTTCTTACACACCCTTTTACTGTTTGTACAGTTTGTATAAAATATGCTATACACATCATATGTTATCATACCTGACTTATTATGAATTATTCAAAAATAATGCACACTCGAGGTGGTAATGTTGTCACAATGCAAAGAGTTTAATTATTCCGCTTATACCACAATTACCACACCTCAAGATACTGTTCCAACATTGATAATTATGAAATGTCATTTTAGAGCCAGTAACAGAGGCTGGATAAGCAGCTGTTAGAGAGAGAGCACGAGAGAGAGAGAGAGAGAGAGAGAGAGAGAGAGAAGCGTCCTGAAGCTGTCATTTATTAAATAAATTTCACTTAGTGTGGACTTTAATGTTGTAAATTCCTAATATTTCCGGTTTTTCTTGAGTTAATACCAAAGTCTGGTGAAAATTTCATGTGAATAACCTCAGTGGAAATATATTTACTGAAAAAAATGTTGATGTGTTCAATACTTATCATTAGGCAAATGTTTCAAATCTGACTGGGAATTCCACCACTCACCAGGCACCACAAAGTGCACCATGACATCTCTTTTCCACTGCAGCATGACCGGCTGACAGAGCAGTGGTTTGGCGTAGACCGTCCCGGGACGTGAGGTAGCACGGCCGGTGCGGGTGAGCGGCTGAGAGGAGGCAGAGGGTCTGGGTGAGATGGGAGCGGAGGGAGGTGAGCCAGTCATTCCATCGCTAGTCTCCAGACTATCCTCAATCCGGCCACGGTGCAATAAGAGGTAGATGTATTCAGACAGACGCACTACATTCCTGCCTCTCTCCATAAGCTCCAGCTCAATCAGGTAGCGGTTCCCTCTCGCCGAGTCGCGCCTCTTCTCCACGTTTATAATCCGCAAAAGTGTGTAGATACTGTAAGGGAGAGGAAGTGTGTTTGTTTTAGGCTACTGTTTGAAAATGATGCCTATTACACCATTATCATTCTACAAGTGGGCATGATCACAAAAGCTTATACATTCCCCCAAACACAGACTCCAGACACACAAACAAAAACTAAATGTCCCCTCACCCTCCATTGCGCTCATTCAGTTTCTCCATGTACTGCGCAAGCACATCCACCACCTCGCTCTCAGGTAGTTGCAGGTTGCCTGAGACGTTACACCTTAGATCATTCCAGTCAGAACGCAAGGTCTCAAAGTCCATACTGTTTACGGAAAATGTCCTCTGCCAGTTAATGGCCTCTTCGGCCCAACCTGGCCGTGGCTCTACGTCCTCATAGCTGTACTCTGATAGGTCACCTTCTTCCTCCTGCTCAGGCTCCATCTCTGCTCGATTCACTTGTGTCTCAGTGATCTCAGTGGTCCGGAGGTAGGAGGTGAACCGGGGAGGTTCGGTAGGCAGAGCGTTTTCCAAAGATATATTGTGAAAGGAGGGAGGAGTAACAGGAGAAGCAGGCTGAAAGATAGAACTAACTGGGGTAGCTGCCAATTTGCTCTTTTCTGTGTGACTCGTGAGCACCGCCCTGCTGGAAGCCGGGTGAACCACACTCTGCCGGCTGGAGTTTGAACTCAAAGGATAGACTCTGTTTTCTCTAAGAGGGGGCTTGACGAGGAACTGAGAGGCCCCGAGGACGCTTTTTCTCACCTTGGGCTTGGAATTAAGGTTCATTAGTTTGGTGGTTTTCCCACTGTGATAGAGGAAAACTCCAGGGAATACTTCTCTGGGTTGCTGTGAGGCAGTATTTTTTTTCTCATTCCCAGACCGAGGTCTAGTGATGTAGATTTTATTGTCTTTCTTGCGTTCCTTGTTGGTGTTTGGGTGGGGCTTTGGATTATCACGATGAGTATTGTCTTTACGGTCAATATGGGCAGAGTTGGTCAGTAGCTGCTTAGCTCGGTTGGTGAGTGCTGTAAGGGAGGATTTCTGTGGGAACAGGAGAGAGGATCGACTCAATTTCGGGGCATGCTCCTTTCTCTTCACTCCTTCTTTGTGTTTCTGAATCCAGGACAAAGAGCGGCCATGCACTACATTGCCATTCAGGGTGTCCTTAGTCTCAGCAATCTCAGGCTGTCTGTCAGGATCCTCTGGCCTGGTCCCTTTCTTCCAATCCCTATCTAGTGTCTTGTCCTTGTGGAAGTAGTGTCTCTGTTCTCTCAGTACTGTCTTTTTTAGCTGCATGCCTTCTTCCTTCCTGGTTGCCACAGACCCTGATTTAAGAGAAGGGCTTGAGGTTTGACTCGTCTGGCTGGGGCGTGTGACGCGCTTTGATGGCGGAGTGCCCACGATCTCTTCTTCATCTTCAGTATCCACGCCTTCCTCTTCTTCAAGAAAATCTGTAAGACCAACAGAAGAACTATTATGAATTGTGAAACAACACAGATTCACAGGTGTGTTAATGTTCTTTTAACTGGCAGTTCCCTTTCAAAGGGAACTTCGACGCTGCATTTAGCAGAATGGGAACGCCTTGCGGGTGACCGGTATCTGAAGCTTGTGTAAAATCATGCCTCTACTTATAGGCCTGCCATGATCAGGTGACGTGGCAATTAAGCGCGTCGCATGATATATATATGGCACCTGTGAACCACGCCGCCAGCCTTATTATCTTCAGCGAGACTGCATGTCTGTTGTTTGTGTGACAGAAACGCTTAATTTCTACTCGATATTTTCTCAAAATCTCTTAACTTTTCGATCCCTTTTTAAAGAAAAGGAGAGGTAAGTAATGAGCGAGAAAGAGTTAAAGATGTGTGTAACGTGCTCCCGTTTCATCACGGGGGGAAACGTGCACACTTTCTGGGTGAAGTGTTAGTGGTGTAGTATGCAATGGCAACCTCGAGAGGCTGCGCATGGTAACGCTACATTAAGCAGCTCAACTCGCGCTCTTCTCTAAAAAAAAAACGGAAGCCGAGCGAGTTGGGTTTCAAAGCCTCGTGGATCTGGGCCGGCCGCTGCCGAGGCAGCCAACCGTCTCAGGTTCGGGGGATCTCTTAAATCCGGAAGAGGAGCTGGAGACGAGCGCTGCTCTAGCTCTCTCTGTCTTCCGGGTTCAGCTCTCCGCTGGATTTTGGAGTTCGCGTCACGACTCCTCCTCACGCTATGGAAAGCCAAAGGGGTAATAATCCCTCTCTGACTCCGAAGAGTTAGAAGGATGTGTTAAAAACTGAGCGCAGCGTAAAAAGAGCTGCTTGAAGTGATTACCTAGTGAAAGTAAATACTTCACACTGCAGGAACTCCCCTGTCTTCCAGAGGTTATGACAAAATCTCACTTCTGGGGGAAAACCATGCTTAAGCCATAGTCATAACTCCACGATGTTGGATTATTTGGCCATTGTGGGAATGAATGGCATGGCTATTTAGCTATGCCCGAGGTGGAGGGGGCGCTTGCTAGCTACCTCACTCCACTGACGGCAGGTAATTACAGGGGCCGGCTTGCATCCAAGGTGGCATTGGTGGGCAAGCCTATGCAGTAGTAGTCTTGCTTGTGGGTCACTGCAGACAATGACAGGCTTGTAGGCCTACCAAGCAGACCTGCTGAGTGAGCTCGACTTATGGCAAAAAAAAGATGTCTCAAGCTCATCCGGGTGTCCACGAGTGGAGCCTGGGCCAGCACTAGTATGGGGGAAACCCAGAAGGCAAGTATGGCAGCCCGCCAACCCTCGCAGACAGCCAGGGGAACCGGGCGGCCACAGTTGCGGTCTGCTGTTAGGTCTGATCTGAGAATGGTCATAAAGGCCAAGCAGGCAAAAATGAGCGGTCCTGAGGTGCTGTGGATGGATGTATCCGGGGACATGAGGTTGTTAGGGCAGGTAGCCCCCAGTGCTATTGTAGGGCCTCCCCTAGCCATGGTGGTCCCCAAGTTTTCATGTTCCCTGGTCAGCAAGCTGTCACAGGGCAACGGAAATCTGATGCTTCTCTCCAATAGAATGTGGAATAGCTAACGTCACTAGAAGACCATCGGGCAGCGTGCAAGCTACGGCCAAATGTGTCTCCATGGGTTCTGTCTACCATAGAAAGTGTTACCGGGTCCAGTTATAGCTCGACCCCCCCGTTCACAGGTGTGCTCACCACAGAAGTCAGCACAGACCAGAGTCCGACGTTAGCGCAGGAAGTAAGTACCCTTTTGGACAATGGGGTCCTGAAACATGTACCCCGTTCCCTCAGGGAGGGAGGTTTACAGCCTTTATTTCCTGTTCCGCAAAAAAGTGGGAATATGCGGCCAATTTTAGATCTGCATCGTCTGAACCGTACTCTTCGGACATACAGGTTCAGAGGCTGATGTTCAAACTTATCGTGCCACAGATCCAGTTCGAGAACTGGTTTGTGGCGATAGGTCTAAAAGGTGCATGTTTCCGCATAGGAATATTGCTAGCTTTATCCCCTCGCACCTTCACAAAGTGCATGGATGTCACTCTGGCTCCATTGGGACTCCAGGGCATCTGTGTACCAAGCTACCTGGACGACTGGTTAATTCTAGCACGATCCAGGGAGCTGGCGGTTCAACATTGAGATGTTGAGGGGCTCAGGTTGAATCTCAGAAAAGTTGGTTTTCCCCGGTGCAGTGGACAACTTTTCTAGGGGTTATAGGATTCTACTACGATGAGGGCGTTTCTATCCCCAACAGGCGTAGTGTCAATCCTATCAACACTGAGCTAGATAAAGCTGTATCTTGGGAGCCTAGGGTGGAATCCACACATGTGGCTGAGGTCACATCTGTATGCTGCCCCCCCATCACTGCTCCGACTAGCTCTAGCAAGAGTTCCCCAAGATAGCCTGCTAATAGCACCTTTTTGGCAGCTCGAACATGGTTCTGAGTGATAATATATCTGCAAGATGGCACTCCTTGGGAGATTCCCGTCCGCAGGGATTCACTGTGGACCCAGTAACTGCGCAATAGCTACAGTCCTGGAGCTCCTATAATAACATTTCTCAGCGGGGTGAGCTCCTTCTACAATCAGGGTTATGTGGCCGCCATTTCGGCTAGCCACGCCCTGTTGAGGGAGCCTCTGTGGGGCAACATCCTCTAACTGCGAGGTTCATGTGTGGTGTCAGATGGCTGAGGCCTATCTGCAGGCTGTGCATACCTTCATGGGACCTTCTGTGGTCCTGGAAGGTCTGTCAGCTGCCCCTTCGAGCCCCTAGAGTGGATCCCATCTACAAGGAAAATGTATGCGCTCAAGTGGCGCCTTTTTGTCTGGTAGTGTGAGGAATGTCAGCTACACCCAGTGAACTGCGCAATCGCTACAGTCTTGGAGTTCTGACAAGAACATTTCTCAGCGGATTGGCTCCTTCTACTATCGGGGTTACGTGGCTGCCGTTTCGGCCAGCCCTGCCCCTGTTGATAGAGCCTCTGTGGGGCAACGTCCTCTAACTTCGAGGTTCATGAGTGGTGTCAGACGGCTGAGGCCCATCTGCAGGCCGCGCATATCTTCCTGGGACCTTCTATGGCCCTGGAAGGTCTGTCGGCTGCCCCATTCGAGCCCCTAGAGCGGATCTACTGTCTCAAGCCGGAGGGCTGATTTATCACGCTCAGCCAGAACTCGGCAACTGTGGGTCTGGCCCCTGAGGGGCACCAGCTCATAGATTCGGGTCTCACAACTGAGATTGTTGAAACCATGTTAAAAGCTAGAGCACCATCCACAAGGAAAGCGTATGCACTCAAGTGTCAGCTTTTGTCTTGTGGCATGAGGAACGTCACCTAGACCCAGTGAACTGCACAATTGCTACAGTCCTGGAGTTCTTACAGAACGTTTCTCAGCGGGCTGGGCTCCGTCTTCAATCAGGCTTCAAGACAGTGCTATGTTTTCCATAAAGGAGCACTGATTGTTCTTCCAGGCAAACTGGCGCTCCTGTGTGTGAAAATACAATCAATCACTGCTACTTGATTCCTGGATCTAAGCCATTATATCAGCGTGCTATACCCTAACTAATGAAACACCTTGAGTAAACACTGCTCTAACAGAGCTCATTTTGTTTTTGGATCACTGAGCTGACTCAATATAAAGTTCACACACACTCACACATACGTGTGTGTGTATGTCTTACTATAGTAGTGAAGACCTTGATGGTTATTCTTGTGGCTAATTAATGCTATGCCTACACCTAAATCTATCCCTAACCTTAACCTCATTAACCAAAAGGAAACATTCTGACTCTTAAAAAAAATAAAAAGCGGACCAAAAAAATGTAACAGATATTTTTTATTCTTGTGGGGATATTTGACATCCACCAAGATATAAAAAGTCGCACATACAGACACACACACACACACACACACACACACACACACACACACACCGTCAGGGTTGGGGAAGAAGAATGGCCTGTCATCCTCCTCTTCATCCATTTTCATGTATTTGTAGAAACCAAACCTGAAAAACAAAAATCCCAAAATAAGAAACCATTAAATTACAGGTTTGAACTCTCAATTCAGACTTGCCTGCATTACTCAGCAGACTGATGACCTGCACATTTCATTCAACTCTTACAATGCTTAATGCTTCTGGTTTCACACACTCTCAAGCCTAGTCAAGAGGTACGTATCCACTTTGTCGGCTATTCTTTTTTAAAACAGGCTTCCTGAATTATTTTCCTTCTTAAAAGCATTCATTTCTTTTTTTTGGTAATCTCTGATACAAATCTTACTTCTCCAGATAAATGGGCGACTCCCGGTAAAAACACTTGTTCTCTCGTTCCATGTGCGTTAGCCGGGTGAAATCATTGGGATAGACAAAGGAAAGATACACCTGCGGAAAGAAGGCAATCAAACACACATTATTAAAAGGGAAAAAAAATATGCTGGTTTTCTGAAAAAAGCTAGAAACATTTCTTCTGAGGAAAAACAACCATATTTAAGGATGCTGATGTATAACAGAAGAATAGAAAAAGACTGTAATATATTCCAGTTACAAAAAACCCAAATATTCATCAGGCTACGGTGCAAAACCGTGATAGATTGCTGTAGGTTTGTAGTCATTTCTAGAGTGAATGCATTTAAAACTAAAACTAATCAATACAAATCTGGTCAGCATGAGAGAAAGCATAAGCAAAGGACATGAAAAGGACATTTCAAATGCATCCACTGCTGCAGTATATTTAACGCAGTGAGCACATGCTGACTGACATATAACAAATGATACATGTGAATGTAGGCACAAAATGTCTCTAAGCACAGCCCAATCATGCTTTGGATATCGGGCGTAGCTTTATATGACCAGCTGTATAAGGTATAAGAATTGGTTTATGTGTTTGTCATACAGCCTTATGAGCACTGCCCTTAAGTCTTACCAAATAAAGGAAAAAAGGAATTGGCTGATAATATTTATCAGTGCTTTGGATTATATCGATATGCTAAGGAAGGAATAAAACTATAAGAGGGTGCTGTTATGGGAAAATAATACACAAAGGGTGATGTGGTGCAACCATAATGCAAAATGGATTCTTTTCCTATAACAGCATGCCTCGAAGAGCTTTATTCCTCTTATACTGCAGGAATTTGCCAAAGAAGTTTATTAAAACTGTTTATTTATTAATGAGCGACGCACATTGGGTTTACCTGTTCATAGTAACATTTAATGTTGTGGAATGTCCGTGTGATAAGTTAGTTCCTGTTCTAACTTATTTATGTCGTTGCCTCACCATCCTCCCTTTATTCCCTCACTCTTGAAGGTAATAAGACAAAAAAATAAAAAAAGAGCGCTGACTGGAGACATCTTCCATCTACTTACAGCAAACTACACTATATCAACAATTATCCTTTTTTCCTCTCTTTGTCAAATAACAAAAATTTGGCCTGTTTATTATTATACTATACAAGTACATGTGAATCAGCTTTTAGTATAGAAACAATAACGTAATGAAGAAACACATGAATATAAACCTGTGATGTGAATTACAGCCGGCAATAATGTCAGAATCAGCACTTTCTGACTAATCAGATTCGAGAATTCAACAGCACTTAATATAAATGCTACAGAATAATGGTTTGATTGCAATTTCTATGCGTATATTCGCAAATCATCAATCCATCTCATCTGCACTGCTGTGTATGGACCAGACAGGGGCAGCACTGCTTAATATCTGTTCAGACATTTCACAGGCAGTCACTGAGAGCACACTGCAACAGGTGCACTTAAAAGGCTCCTTTGTTTCTCAGATACTGCATCGAAACACAATACAACAGCATTATTCCCATCTGCATAATGCACTAATTTTGATCAGTGTCCGTCTGTACATGTGTATGTGAGGAACTCACAAACTGCAGGCCTTGGTAGCGTGCGATGGGGAAGTCTTTAACCACATACGTGGGTGAGTACAGACAAGGTTGCAGCACGTTCTCCAGCCGAGATTGGTCGATCATCGGTGCTGCAGAGACACAGAGGCAGAAATAGAGAAGAGATAATGCTTAGACTTCATCACATAAATGTGATCCGTTCAGTGCACGACTAACACAGCGAACAGGAAAAGCGATAAAGAGTGTCAGATAAAGGCTCACTCCTGAAGAAGGTGTCGCGAGGGTCGGGTTTCAGCATGTCGGCGCCGTGCTGCCTGCTGGTCTGAGTCTCCACAGGGAGTCGACTGTGGCTGGCCAGCGTCTGAGGGATGTGATCCACACCGTTCATCTTCAGACCGCTCTCATCTTTCACAAAGACACAGAGGGGCAGGGGGATACAGTGTATGCTGTTTTAGTTCATTATCGATGAATGGATAGATTCAGTTTTCCATGAAGTACCAGCCACAGTGCAGTCCTTTGGGAGAGATGAGAGAGGATTTCAAATGCATTTCATACGAGCGAATCGCCAATACGCGTGAGTACGACCCTAAATCACTGTGGGTTTTCTTCTGCTTCATGTCGGTGGGAACTGACAGATTAGTTAGATTTCAGTTGGAGAGTGCTTCGCTTCCAGGGCTCATGTATGCAGTTTAATTTTAATAATTTGTGCCTTAACGATTGAAAGAGTGATCGATTACCTGTTGCTTGCTGAACAAACTCTGCTTCCTTTAAAGTTTTAATCAGAAAGAGTGTGGGCTTTAATCACAAGCATCTATCAGCCCAGCCATGCGTTCATCCATTCATCCATCCCAACATCCATCATCCATCCAAGCTCTCTTAGGACATCTGATTTATGTGTGTGACACTTTGCTGTCTAATTGGAGGATGTAATTAAAAGGAAAGATAAATCAGTGAATGCACAGGGAATTCAATGGGAACACTACATTTGTCAGCATTATTTACAAAATCTGAACAGGACAACTGAGGAGGTAGATCCTCTCCTCTTGTTAGCAGAGCTAGGAACTGGAATAATCAGGCCTACCTGAGGTGAGATTTGTAGTTGATTTGGGTAAAGCTCTATAAAAATCCTTCAGATAGCACACAAAAGTTTGCACAATGTGCAAGATTTAGCTCAACAAGACAACTGCAGATTGTTTGCTAAATAGAAAGACCATCCATCCATCCATTTTCTGTACTGTTTATTCTACACAGAGTCAGGGGGCGCCTGGAGACAATCCCACGGGACGTGGGCACAAGGTGGGGGAATCCCTTGATGGGGCTGCACACACATTCACACACTATGGACAATTTAGAGCGGCCAATCAACCTACAACGCATGTGTTTGGACTGGAGGAGGAAAACGGAGTACCCGGAGGAAACCCCTGGAGCACAGGGAGAACATGCAAACTCAGAGCAAACAGGGCAGAGGTGGGAATTGTAACACCCAACCCGGAAGGTGCGAGGCAAACGTGCTAACCACTTAGCCACCATACACCACTAATTGGGAAGACTATTGAGCACATAATAGTCTGTGGCACAATGGGTAGTGTTGCTGCCTCACAGCTTCAGGGTTTCCAGTTTGATCCTCTGCTCGGGTATCTGTCTCTCTGTACTTTCGGATGTTCTTCCAATCCATACAAGGGTTTCTGGAATGGTTTCCTCAGGTTTCTTTGGTTTCCTCTCACATCCCATAAAACATGTTGGTAGGTGAACAGGCACTTCAATATTACCCCTAGGTGTAAATGTGTGTGCATGGTGCAATATGATGGACTGCCATCCTATCCAGAGTGTAGTCCCAACTCTCACCCGGTGTCACTGGGATAAACTCCAGATCCATCGCAAACCTGACCAGGATGTTAAGAAGTGAAGTGTTTATTGATCATGTGCTCTCACCAGCCTAAACAACTCTTCTGTGCTTAACTGGATACTTTTTTAGGCCATCATTTAACATTTAGTTCACTATGGTAAGGAACTACATTATTATACTGACTGATTTTTGCATCAAGAATATTAATGGAGCCCAAAAATTGGTTAACATCAAGATTACAATAACATCAAGATTAGTAATTGAGCTGTATGGAATATTTTCAAGACCCAGTTTGTGTGCAGCATGCCCGAGGGCCATCAATGTAAAAAATAAATAAATAAATGTAAAAAGATAATGAAATAAGCAAAAACATTTCCCTTTCTGTGGAACATTTGTGTTCAGGTGAGGTCTAGCTTAATGTATTACATGCATACACCAAAACCAAAACTTTCAATCGGTCCCCAGAAATCAAATAATAGAGACTACAACTAAGACATATACACTAAATGAAACAAAAAGGCAAAAACTAAAAATAAAACCTGAAATGATGTAAATATGTAAACTAATTGAAACATTGACACTACAACAGCACAGGCTCTCACCGAGCAGGAAGGATGACGTTTTCTCTATCTGTCTCAGTGGTGCAAGCTGAATGATGATGTCTGATAGGTTTAAACCTTTGTGTAGTTAACAGCCTCTCTCCTAAACACATCAGACACTCATTTATATAAATAGAGGCTAAAAATGTGCATTGACAGGCCATGCATCACGGAGGAATCATGTTAGCCATTATAGCTATTGTGTGATAGGGAAACTGCAGCAGATCCTGGCTACAGTGATTTGATTAAAAGCATCATTTAGCATAATGAGAGTGTTTCCTATTTCCATCTGGGGGGATTCAGGGTCACTGAATAGCTTGAACTGATCATCACAGCCATATTTGAATTCACGTTAAGGGACCATAAAGCAGCCGGAACAGAATGGATGAGAAATGGACATAGAGGCTGAAGGATAATAAAACGATGAGTGAGGTGGACAATCAGGCGTACGAAGGAGTTCCTAAGTATTCCGGGCTCTGGCAAGAAAATCATATTTGTTTGATCAATTTCAAAAGCTGCTGTGTGCCTCTGGAGAGGAAATGGTTAAGCAAATGGAAAACTTGGGCTTCTGCTGGCTGTGGTTGCTAAGCAACCTATGTCCCACAATCCCTTTCTCCCACCCCCATCAAACCACTGTGGAAATTGAGGCATAAACACAAAGCAAACTGAAAAATGAATGGTTTAGGATTCTCACAATATTTACAGACGAGTTCATCAAGCTTCCGAGGGCAATGACCAAAAGAGAATTTACACAGAAACTCAGACACAGCAGTCAGAGTTTCATCCCCATAGCAACGACATGAATGACACTTAAGACCTGCAGTCTGAGGAGATTTGTGTATATAAAAATTATGTCTTTTTAAGTGCCTGATGATAACTCACTTGAGGAACTTTAATTCCATGTTTAAGCAGAGACACTTCAGGTGAATAGGGCTATTTTATACAACAATGCAACAATCTCTGCCAGTTAATTGCTAATATTTCTATATGAATTTTTCTTGTATTTGAATTGTAAGGCTAAATTAAATTTGACAAAAAAAATCTAGTCATTTCAATGTTTATTTTGCTCTCCAGACTTTTACAGAACAGTTTGTTGGAATATCACTTCTTCACTGTTTGCCACTTGCTGTTATAAAACATGTTATTATTATACAAGCTAACAGGAATCCGACAAATATCGATATATCGAAAGTTCTTGTAATATTCTTCGAAATAAGAATAAGAATGAACATCTAAAATTTCATGAATGTCAGTCATCTAGAAACTGAGATTTTTGGCTCTGAAATGATATGAAAATGTGATTTAATCAGCTTGTGGGATGCCTTCTTATGATGAACTTTATTTTTCCTTCTAATGAGCCCCTAGTGAAGACAGTATGGAGATGAAGTGATGAAATGAAAGACTCTTCTGTCTGACACATCTATTATTTCATGATTGCTAGAAGTAATTAAACATTGTTCAGATACACACATCAAAACGAATAAACACTATGTGCAGCAGCAGCAGCTGTCAAAACAAAATTCCCTTGAGGATAGAAATTTGGGATAGAAGCAGCACCTCTAAAAGACAGAATTGTCCCATCCATCCATGCGAAACTAATAATGTCTGAAAAAGCTCTAAAAATCTAGCTTACAGATGTAAGACAGCATCATTAAGTATAAAGGCAATCCTCAAATATTAAAAAGTCAAAATTGCTGCCTCATTAACTCTGTCATTGATCACACTTATTTCTTTCTCTTCCAAGAAAATCCACAAATGTTGTTGTCGCTACAGTGTGTCCTCTATTCGACCAGTTTTTTGAAGGTTGAAACTTTGTCCTGAATGGATGCAAATGCAGGTTTAATGGCAAAGCAGACCAATACAAATGGACAAAGAGAGACAAAGTCAAAGTAAAATACATGCCAGGGTTCAGATGATCATCAAATGTAGTAGGCTAGATAATGCAAACTCAACAACCAAATTCGTCAAGGTCCAAAAACGAATAATGAGCACACTAAAATAAAGGCTTGCTAACATTGGCCAGTGATGAACTATGCATATGTAGTAAACTGTGATTAGAAGTCCAGGAAATGAGAGCAAGGCAGTGGGTTATGTGCCGGAGTCAGACTTGTAGTGGAGGATTCTGGGAAATGGAGTTTGCATTTACAGACAGGATTGGTATGAAAACCTCCCGGTACACTCACTCACTTTCAGTAAACGCTTTATCCTGGTAACAATGAATCCGGATCCAATCCGGGAATGCACCCTGAATGAGATGCTAGTCCATCACAAGACAACATGCACACACACAGATAAATATCTAGGGGCAAATGATCATAGCCAATCCATCAACTGCAATGTTTTTGAGAAGTCAGAGGAGACCATAGATCAGGGGTCAGGAAAATATGTCTCGTGAGTCATATATAGCTCTTTCAGTGATTGGCTATGGCTGAATGGCAGGGGAAAAAAGGAATCACGAAAGTCAGCGTGTCAATTCAATTAAAACTCTACGTATGACATTTGAAAATATTACATAATTCATAATCAATGCCCGTTTGTCATGTATACACTAACCTGTGGAACAACAAGCTCAAATTTCACTGGACAAAGTGAAGCAGAGCAGTAATTTCCGTCCAATCGGTCATAAATCAGTTTGAAAAAAACAAATACAAAGAAAATAGTTAAATGAAAAAAAAATTTAAATACATGTTCTATTAGGTGAAGTGCAGGTTGTTAGGTCAAGAAGATGTGAAATCTCAAATGGCCTTTATTACATTAACGCTTTTTATAATTATGCAATAATAGTAAAGATAATAACTAATAATAAGAATAAGAATACATATATAAAAACATTTTAAAAGCTTTTCCCTGGGTCTTTAAAGAAAAAAAAAATCATACTTTTTTTGGATTTGATGGCCCTGCCAGCTGAAAAGGTTCCCGACCTCTGCCATAGATCCCAGAGGAAACCCACACAGGCAGCCATCCAAGCTCAGGATTGAACCAGGAACATTACTCTTTCCATTAGTGCGCCTCCCGATTCATCCAATGGGAATACCTACAAATCAGATATTCTATCTGATAGAGATGCACCGATGTATCGGCCAATTTATCTAATTTACCGATTATATCCTGTCACTCAAAAGAGGGCGGGAAAACATCGATTTCGTGCTGTGTGTAAAGATGATGTCTGTTGTGTGGAATGACAACAAAACTGCAGATTGTAATCTCTGCAATCTCTGCACTGATAAAATGTTATACGCTGCAGCAGTTTAAATAATAAAATATAACAGACAGTGCTGTTATAGGAATATTATCAATAATGGGGTGGTGTGATGTGGCTCGATGCAAAGAGTAGTTATTGTTAGCTCACAGAAATTCATTGCTTTCCTATAACATCATGTCCCATATCATCTTGTCAAATGTTTAATTCCTCTTATACCATGGTCTGTCTGAATACTCGATTCTGATTGGCTGGAAAGTGTGTGTTCACTGTTAGTACAAGCATAGGTAGTTCCGGTGCGTTTAATCACCGTTCTAAATTAGTGCTCTCCATATAAACGACTGACTGTAGCCATAGTAACATACAGTTACAGTAACATAGAGTAGTCCAACTCACAGCTTCATTATTAGTAGAGACGCGGCACAGACGCAGGTAATTCACACGCGCATCTCTCTCTCTAATAACTGTTTATTATAATTAATTCAAATAAATGTAATCTTATTACTATGTCTCTGTGTATGATTAGAGCGAGTGGAATTCTAGCTCTAATGACCTGTATATAAAATAACCAACAGACATTTACCGTTATTTTTATCTTTTCAGTCAAATTTTGCACATCAATGACTGCTTTCACTTCTCAATACTGGAAAGTGACGCTGGTATAAGTGGGATAATGCACGGCTAGGTGTATGTTACACCATTTTATGCACTCCGTGGAGGGACCACCCTCACCACGTCATGCATTACAATCATGCACACCTAGCTTTGGATTATCACTTACTTATTCAACAGCAATAATTAGCAAGAAACCAGAAAGAGTGAAGACCTCCGTCATGATGCCTTTCCCATGGAGGAAAACTTCCTGACTCTCATGAAGTACGTACACTGGAGACTCCTTCCATATTTTCACATTAGAGAAAAGCTCAACATATCAATTATGATACAATTTTGTTTGGACTGTTACTATAGAAACAATAACATATTTAAACAAGCACATTAATATAAACCTGCAATTTTATTGACAGCCTGCTCTACAGTTAGATAATTAAGGGGCACTGCCATGGTATATAAACCGAGTGCTGCTTTTCCCACATTGTTATCATTAATGAAAGAATTATGACTGCACTACCTTCTGAGTCCCTAACCACTGATGGCATCTACTGTCAAATTAAACCCTGCCTAAGAGGGGAATCGTGTTATATTTGAAAAATCTGATCTATCATCATCCTGAGAACATGCAGTGCCAGTTCCCTGAGCACCTCTGAGCTAGCACAGAACTGAAAGGCATGACCAATGAAGAGTCGCACGGAGTCATGTGATGGAGATGGTATAACAGCTGATCAAGTAGTTTAAAGTGCTTGTACATTGTGTGTGTGTGTGTGTGTGTGTGTGTGTGTGTGTGTGTGTGTGTGTGTGTACCCAGAGGAGCTTACCTGTGTACAAGGAGATGTATGCAGAATCAATGACCTCATATTTCAGGCCTGGCAGGAAAGGTCGCCACTGTAGGGTAGAAAAGAGAGACGTGCAGATAGAGAGAAAGAGAGCGAGAGAGAGAGTTAAAAACTTCAGAAAAGGGCATTTCCACAGGAAAAGATGAGTCTGGTTACCAGGAAGGCAAGATATCCACATTATCCTTCATTCATCTTACTCTCAGCATACAAGGTCACCGTTCATATGTGTGTCACACACAGACACACAACATCTCATAGTGATGACCCACACACACACAGATCTCTGGCAACTCCACAGCTGACAGGCTACAAGTCTTTTAAAGACATTCAGAAATTACCACGTCGCTTCTTGTTATCCTTCCACTAATGAGAGGTGACAAGGTATTTTCCACACTCAGAACCGAGATGAAACACACACACACACACACACACACAGACAGGTACAAGTCCAAACACTATACATGGACATGAACCATATTCTGTGAGATTACACGATTACACAATTCCATGTCCCCACAATTTTTTCCTGAGTTTTATTGCGGATAACGGGGACACAGCTGAAGGTGAACCTGAAGACAGACTGCAGGATGCAGGATGGAGACAGAGCTGCTGTGCGCTGGGACACCACTGTACATGCAGGGCACTTCACTACACACTATCAACACCATCAATCACTGCTGCCTCTCTAGAGCTGCGAGACATCAGGTACCGTGAGCTGCGTGCTCATAAGAAGGCTGAAGAGCTATATGAGCCTGGGACTAAACCCTGGGTTTGTTATAAGCTTTATTCAAATAACCTGTCTCAAATATTTAGTTGCAGAAATTAAATTTTCAAGACTATAAAGCATAAAGCATTTTTGTTACTTAACTTGTTTTATTTGCCTTCTTAAGCTGACTTTTGTAGAGGTAATTTAGTAATTTCTGTACCAGATCTTTGCTCCAAGATTAAGAAAAAAGCCTGTGGTATACATCAATACAAGCTGCTTTAGTATGCGAGACCAGGTAAGATAGCTATAATGAATAAATTCCACCTAGCTAATCCTATCCAATGCGACTGTGAAGTGATCGTTCCATGAAATAAAACTGCCAGGGAAATTAATAGAAAAAAAAGACTAATTATTACATGAATAAACTTATCTGGCTCACTAAGATATCATATGACTTAAAATAATCAAGACATTCTCAAATGCTCAGGCAGCTATGAGAATTTAAAAGTCAATGGAATCCAAAAAGCTATCACAAAGACTTTTAAACAGAAGGTAGTGACCTATATCAGAACCAGAGAAGGGTATAAAACGATATAAAAGTGTTTAGAAACACCAATTCCAACACTGAAACACTTTATTCAGGTATAAAATATATGATCTAGGGGGATAAATGGAAATAAAATGCCAGAGACTCCAAAAAAATCCAGCGGAAAATGTGATTAAATCTGTAGAGGCAAGTTAAATAATACATATTTGTAACACATTTAAAATTTAAATTTCGATTGTTTCACTATTAATATCTTAACATACATATTTTTGTTACATACAATTGTTGTATACAATTAGCTAATCACGTGCTAAAAGAGCAATACCTAATATCATGTAGATACACGTCAAGAGGTTCAGTTAATGTTCACATCAAACATCAGAATGGGGGAAAATGTGATCTCTATGACTTTGATTGTGACATAGTTGGGCTGGTTTGAGTATTTGAGAAACTGCTGATCTTCTGGGATTTTCATACACAACAGTTTCTAGAGCATGGGTGTCAAACGTACGGCCCGTGGGCCAAAACCGTACCGCTAGAGGGTTCAATCCGGCCCGCAGGACGAATTTTGAAAGTGAAAAAAAAAAGATGCATAAAAGACACGAACTTGTCAATTTTTAATAAAATGCTATTCCTAAATTATCCGCTAGGGGGAAAAAGCGGCACATCTCCGGGACTGAACAGCAGATGGCAGCAATGCGACGTCTGCTGTTTGTTATCACAGAGTAGCCTACTCTATTTTCTACTCGTCCTCACACCCTCATTACCCAAAATGTCTGCCAAAAAGCAGAAAAGTGGATACTGAGTGTAGAGTTTTCCATGAAAAATGGACCGCTGCCTATTTATTCACAGAGATGAATGGGTAATAGTTTTTGATTTTTGTTTTTTAAATGTGCAATTTGATGTTAGTCAACAGCTTCAGTACAAAAGAGTTTGGTTTGGTGGAATCCTATTGTTCATGCAATGCCATAAATTTGAAAGTGAAATACTATATTTTTAAGTTCCAAATACCTGTGAAGTTTTTTTTTTTTGCATTTGTACAAACACTGTGAGCAGTTGTAATGCACATATATGTGAATGATAATCAGAAGCAGATTGCACATGTTTGTCTTAAGAAATCTGAGGTTGTTCATGATATATTTTATAAAAGGATATTTCATGAAATATAAATGTCTTTGCATGAAAACAAAGGTTAAAACATGGACTTTTTTTATTTAAAGGTGATTATACTATGATTTTACTGGCCCGGCCCACTTGACATCTAATTAGGCTGTATGTGGCCCCTGAACTAAAATGAGTTTGACACCACTGCGCTAGAGGGTTCAATCCGGCCCGCAGGACGAATTTTGAAAGTGAAAAAAAAAGATGCATAAAAGACACGAACTTGTCATTTTGAATAAAATACTATTCCTAAATTATCCGCTAGGGAGTAAAAGACGCGGCACATCTCTTGGACTGAACAGCAGATGGCAGCAATGCAACGTCTGATGTTTGTTATCACGGTGTAGTCTACTCTATTTTCTATTTGTCCGCACACCCTCATTAGCCAAAATGTCTGCCAAAAAGTAGAAAAGTGGATACTGAGTGTAGAGTTTTCCATGAAAAATGGACCACTTCCTATTTATTCACAGAGATGAATGGGTAATAGTTTAAAAAATGTGCAATTTAATGTTAGTCAACAGCTTCAGTACAAAAGAGTTTGGTTTGGTGGAATCCTATTGTTCATGCAATGCCATAAATTTGAAAGTGAAATACTATATTTTTCAGTTCCAAATACCTGTGAAGTTTTTTTTGCATTTGTACAAACACTGTGAGCAGTTGTAATGCACATATATGTGAATGATAATCAGAAGCAAATTGCACATATTAAGAAAATCTGAGTCTTAAGAAATCTGAGGTTGCTCATGATATATTTTATAAAAGGATATTTCATTAAATATAAATGTCTTTTCATGAAAACAAAGGTAAAAACATGGACTTCTTGTTATTTATAGGTGATTATACTATGATTTTACTGGCTCGGCCCACTTGACATCTAATTAGGCTGTATGTGGCCCCTGAACTAAAATGAGTTTGACACCACTGCTCTAGAGTTTACACAGAAAGGTGCGAAAAACGAAAAACACGGAAGGATCAGCAATTCCCCATCATCTGGCCTTTTTTCCCTCAACTGTAGCCTCAGATTGCTATTACTGACTGACAGGAGTGGAACCCAATGTGGTCTTATGCTATTGTAGCCCATCCACCTCAACACTCAGCTTGTCTGCTCAGCACAGTTGTAAAGATTGGGTATTTGCGTTACCGTAGAACCTTCCTGCAGAGCTGTTGCTTACTAGATGCCCCCCATCCAACACCCCCCATCCAACAAACCCATTATTCATTATTAGTCACTATTGCAGAGACGCTCGCACAAGCCTGCTACAGCAATGGTATTAAATGTCACTGGAACCGTATGCACTGCACTTTTTAGTGTTCCTACTCTAGCACACCAAAATCAATTCATAGCAAGCTTGCTAATTAGCCTGTGATTGAAGTCATAAATGTTGAAAACAGTGAAATCAAACAACTATGATGTGTGTATAATCCTTAAGACTGGAACGAAGAGCTCATGTGCTGAGGGTTCTGTCACACTGACTCTCTCACACAAATGTGCATTTCTTCTATAGTTACGTTAAACAGCTTTACACATTAGTGGAGTCGTTTGATGAAACTCATTAGCAATTAAAAGCCCTTTGTCTATGATAAATTCTCAGTCAATGTAGGAAATGAATCTACTGGAGTTGTGCTATTTGTGTTGAATCTGAGACTCTATGTTGACAGTTGGTCTGTAAGAGATATACAGTGATGCATTATTGGTCTAAAACTTTAATCAGAAAAGGCCAAAAATCAATAACAAAGAGTAAAAGAATAAATTCTACCAAAAGAAGAACACCGTGCCAATGGCCATCTGCTATATTTCATCGTTTTTCGATCTGACAAGGGTGGATTTGTGACAATGTGATAGGGTTACTCTCTTCAGACACATATCTTTTCTATGTCAAGGGCAAATCATAAGGCTATATGCTTTTCAAACAGCATTCTTCTTTTTGTTGCCTCCAATGTTGCAAAATCCTCTGCACACTTTGTCACTGTCAGTTGCAAACCTTTTTAATGCCATGGAAAATCAATTACACCTTTCAATAATTCATTGTCAACAGGAGCTGACGCTGGTTTTGCACCCAATAAATTCTCAAATATTCAACACTACTTAATGATGAAGTCCAACGGAGTCCAAATCTTTGCAGAATAGTGGCTCAAAGCGATGAAATATGATATCGATACAATCTTTTTCAATTCCACAGGTGGCTCGCTTTCACTTTCTAGTACCGATTCAGCCGGAGAGAACACTATTTAGCTGAAGTGACCTTAAACTAGCTATGTTCCTCTTCAGCCACAGCATGACATGTCTCTTTGAGTCCTGTTCACTCGCACACTCCCGACGCTGAGTATGTGTTTTGTCTCGGCTCTTGACTTCAGACCCACCAATCAGAGCACACCAAACAGTGATGTGTTGCCATGGGAGACCTTCTCTGGTGAGGAGAGAGAAAAGCACACAAAGAGGTGTAGAATTATTCTCCCGATATTAAAACAGGGCTGGAGAAGTGTAATGAAATGGCATTTAGATTATACTTTTGGAGTTTACTCATTTGTTTGGTCACAGAAATGGCCAATAATACCACAAAATGGCCAATAATACCTGGCTTTAAGTATTCATGTTTGCAATTACATGCACGGAATTCTGCATTACTTGAGTTATTTTAGTGCATCGCTATCACTGTGGACTCGGTCCTTGCTGTTGGGCTTGTTAAGAAGCACTATGGCTGTTATTTTTGGATCCTAATGTGATTTCCCTCACAATGCTGATGATTTTCTCAAGCACTGCCCACAAAAAAGGGAGCATCGTGTCCGAAGAGCTTATCTCCTAACGCCAACTGACGCTAATTAGCAAATAAACAGATGGATGAATAAATGAGTAAATACAGTGCACACAAACACACATTAATAAACACCCAGACGTAGACAATGTGAATTCAGTGTTGTGTGTGAGACAAGGAGTGGCTGTGAAGGAGTGCCTGCTGTTTCTGCTCCTTAATAATGAAGTCATCAGATAAGACAAAGGCAAGGCAATGAGAGAGGAGATAAAATTGGGGCGGGGGGCGGGGGGCAGACGAGAAAAAAGGGAATGGGTGGAAACAGACACTCTGAACCCATTTACACCTGGATTTCTTTTAAGTAGCAGATCCTGATCTAAATAGGGATTATCCATTTAAAATGCAACTAGAAACACACCCACTTAAAGCTGACTTACATCCTATCACTCAAACTATTAGTCTAAGATGCATTTTTGAAACCATTCATTTTTCATTTTGGTAATTATTCCATTCCTACTTCATTGCTCCATACATTCCACCTTAGTTAAAAACTGGTTAGAATGAAATAAAAGAATGATAAATAACATGGTTTACTCATGATAGCTTACTCTCCTTATAGGAAACCTAGGGTATAAACAAAACAAAAAAACTGCATTTAAACAGAAACATGTACTCACTGAGCATTTTATAACGAACACTGTGCTAATACTGGCGAGGCCTCCCTTTGCTCTCAAAACAGCCTCGGCTCTGGATTCCACAAGATGTTGGAAACAGTCCTTTGAGATTCTGGTTCATGTTGACATGATTGCATCATGCGGTTCCTGCAGATTTTTCAGGTGCACTTTTATGCTGTGAAGCTCCGGTTCAACCACATCACAACAGCGTTCTATTGGATTTAGATCCCATCACCGAAGAACACTGAACTCATCGTGTAGTTCATGAAACCAGTTTGAGACTACTGTGGATTATCATTCTGGAAGTAGCCATTAGAAGATGGGTAAATTGTGTCCATAAAGGGATGCATGTGGTCAGCAATAATGCACAAATTGGCTGCATTCAAGCATTCAAGCGATGATTGATTGGTATTAAGATTCATCACACCAGGCTACGTTTTTCCAGACTACAGCCGTCCTGTTTTGGTGAACCTGTGCCCACTGCAGCCTCAACTTTCTGTTCTTTGCTGACAGAAGTGAAACCAAACATGGTCTTCTACTGTTGCAGAACATCTGCCTCAAGGTTTGATGTATCCTGAGATGTTTTTCTTCTCACACCAATTGAGTGGTTACCTGAGCTGCTGCAGTCTTTCCATCAGCTCGAACCAGTCTGGCCATTCTCCATTGACCTCTCTCATCAACAAGGCATTTCCGTCCACAGAACCCCTGTTCTCTAATGTTTTTTCTTTACTGCAGAATTCTGAGTAAACTCGAGACAGTTGTGTGTGAAAATCCGAAGAGATCAGATCAGTTATAGAAATACTCAAACCAGCCCGTCTGGCACCAACAACTATACCACAGTCAAAATCACTTAAATCACATTTTTCCCCATTCTGATGGTCGATGTGAACATTAGCCAAAGCTGCCATCCTGTATCTGAATTAGTTCATGCATTGCACTGCTGCCACACAATTGGCTGATTAGATAATAAAGTGTCCCGTGAGTGTATATTTTCAACATGTTCAGCTCATCTTTCAACTTTGCACTGTTAGTTCTTTCTTACAGAATCGTAGGTAAAATACTTTCTACACAGAGTTTCTTGCCCCTTCCCCATATTTGATAACCAGGACAGAATGGCTGTCAAATATCATATCTTCCTGTAGCCAGGCATGCAGTAATTGATTCACTCTGGAAAGGAATTTAGGCCTATTGGGAAAATGTCCCAGTTTAGCCTATACGTCCTTGAAATCTCTCTGAAGTGGAAAAATAATGTTATGAACCGGTTAAACACCTTTTAAAAGTAAAGTTTTCAATCTGGAACAACTTATAATAATTTTGTTCATGTTTTTGATTACGTTCAATGAAAAGTTTTGTTCTTTTTTGTTTTTGTTCCCTGTAATGATTCTAATCCATGATTATATTAATGAAATTTTGGCAGATAATTAATTATCATATACTCAATTAACAATGTAATCACCTTTTCGATAGACAGATAGATAGATAAAATGTTATTAATCCCAAGGGAAATCTGTGTAAATTTTATGACATAACCCTAACAGTAATAAAATAAAACTGGGGCAAAATACATACACCTAGGCTATAAATATTCAGTCTCAGTTTTTCCACACAATTTATGTTAGCATACATTTCTTTTGGCAAGTCAATTAGACATTTTTACAACAATCGATTATAGACAGCTTTAATTCACTATATCAGAATTCCAGGGGGTAATAGGTTTACATAAACCAAGTTGATTGTTCCTTTACACAGTCTAGAAGATTCCAGAAATTGAGGTAATAATATTTCAAAGCTTTTGACTGGCCAACTGTCAGAAAAAAAAAGCTGTTAAAGACCCTACATTTAAAGACAGTGTATTTGTGCCCTTGACACCATACGGAAATTCAAGCAACTCAGGCAAGACCTCCAGTGGGGAACTCGACAAGTCCATTTCCAAACAACTGAAAGTACCATTAGCATTTGTACACACAATTGTATGCTAATATAAAACTCTTGGGACCACAAAGACCATTCAGTAAATTCAGAAAGCACAAATTCGAATCCAAAGTATATCATCCCAACTGTGAAGCATGAAGGTGGCAGCATCATGTTGTAGGCGTGTTTTGTTGGAAAAGGGACTTAATAAAATAGATGGGATCTTGAGGAAGCAAAAACTACGCAACACTTCTAGACATCAGCGAGACCAGAAAGTTAAAACCTAGTCATCCTAGGCATTCCTCCAAAGTTGTGACAAAATGGCTTAAAGACAACAAAATTAAAGCATTGGAGGGTCATGATAGATCCTTGACCTGAATCATATCGAAAGTTTGTGGATTAAAATAAAAAACAAGCAAGGAGGCCCACAAACCAATTTACACCAATTATCTGAGGAGGAATGGGAAAAAATTCCTAACTGACTTAAGAGGTACTGTATTTTAACATGAACATTTGTAGAGTTATGAAAAACTGAGTCAAAGTTTTAGCCTCAACTGTACAGTCTGGTTCCACAGAGACACATTTGACTGTGAGTGTAAATTCATGTGGTTACAATATTATCAGCAAAACGTCCAGACACAAGACCTGTGAAATGAGAAGGTGTAAATGTGGTGTCAGACACTTTTACTCCTGGTGCAAATGTACAATATAGCGCTGTCTCGTTTGCTACAGAGCTGCACTCATTTTCACAGTAATATCCACAGAACCAAAGCACGTCTCCACTTATTCACACATTTCTCCCCGTCCTCTCTACCAAAGTGATTCTCAACAATTCATGCATGCAAAGGATAAATGGAGTGATTTTCTATTTCCATTTACTTGTCCAAATCCACTTGGTCTTCACTCCATTTTCCATTTCCTACACAGGAGAAAAAAATCAATTGGAGGACGATGTTGCAGAATCTCCCTCTGTCTCTGAAAGGGCATGGCTTCTCTTTTTCATCACGTTGGAGCAGCCCAGGCATTTGGCATTATTATGCGGTGTCTTTTTTCTTGTTGTAAACGAACCCCTGAATCTTTCTGCTTTATCACCTACATGTGCGAGCACGACTGCGAATAGACTCACAGTAAATCTGCTTGGTGAGAGGATCTAAATCCTGATGCAGCGGGGAATGAGAACTCACACAGGTCACACACTCTGTGATTTGTTACTCAGGTTTCACGGTTTCATTAATATTTTCTCAGAGGCGCCAGTCGGCAAGTGCCACTGCTTGCTAATGCCAATCGGCTCATTTCCACTTCTCGTTTCACATAGATAGAAACAACTGGAAATTTGATTCCAGGATGTTAGATACGGATCCGGGAGAACCGCGATTGTGAGGATCATAACTGTGAAAGTGAACGTCTCAAGAATGAATGTGGCCGTTCTGGAA
Organism: Ameiurus melas; assembly: GCA_012411365.1. Classification (NCBI taxonomy): domain Eukaryota; kingdom Metazoa; phylum Chordata; class Actinopteri; order Siluriformes; family Ictaluridae; genus Ameiurus; species Ameiurus melas. Next base: position 10,276,031 of record CM022764.1, read on the forward strand.
ATATCAACCTTGGAATTGCTTCAATCATCCTGCTTTGCTGCCTCTACATCTCGACATTTTGGGTTTAGATGGTGAAACTGCACTGACTTTATTCTCACATATTATTATTCTCAGCATTATATATATATATATATATATATATTCAATGTCTGGTGTTCCCTTTGTTATTGTGGTGTGTGATGTTATCATGCAAAGATCTAAAGAGGCCTTCAAAAATAAAGGTTGTGGATGCCTATGAGCCTGGCGAGAGATTTAAAAAGATCTCCAAATTATTTGAAATACATCATTCCACTGTAAGAGAAATCATCTATAAATGGTGCAGCTTTCAAACAACTACAACTGCTAATTTATCCAGGACTGGCAATCCCAACAAATTCAGTTCAAGAGCAGACCATCTGATCCAAAAAGAAGTCTCCAAGAACCCCAAAATTTCGTCACAGGACCTGCTAGTAAGTCTTGCAACTGTTGGTGTTAAAGTGTATGCTTCTACAATCAGAAAGAGATTACACAAATTTGACCTTTGACTCTTTGCTGACAGAAGTGAAACCAAACATGGTCTTCTACTGTTGTAGAACATCTGCCTCAAGGTTTGATGTATTCTGAGATGTTTTTCTTCTCACACCAATTGAGTGGTTACCTGAGCTGCTGCAGTCTTTCCATCAACTCAAACCAGTCTGGCCATTCTCCATTGACCTCTCTCATCAACAAGGCATTTCCGTCCACAGAACTCCTGTTCTCTAATGTTTTTTCTTTACTGCAGAATTCTGAGTAAACTCGAGACAGTTGTGTGTGAAAATCCGAGGAGATCAGACGGAATTGGACGTGTGTCTATATTGGCTCAACACACTGTGAAGAGGATGATTTGAGTGGCCAAAAAATCTCCAAGGATCACAGCTGGAGAATTGCAGAAATTAGTTGCTTCTTGGGAAAGTCTCAGAAAGTCTCCAAAACTACAATCTGAAGTCATCTACATCACCACAAAAAGCCTTTGCTCTCATTCAAAAACAAACTCAAGTGTCTGCAGTTTGCCAGACACTATTGGTACTTCAAATGGGATCAGATTCTATGGTCAGATTAAACTAAAATAGAGGTTTTTGGTTTGGCGCACACAGAATGGTAACCATATGGAAAAATACCTCATGTCCACAGTTAAATATGGTGGTGGCTTTGGAATGTTTCAGGGCTGTTTTCTGCCAGAGTACCTGGACATTTTGTTAGGATGCATAGCATCAATAGATATTCAATGAAAACCTGACTGTCTCTGCCAGAAAGCTTAAAATGGGCCGTGGTTGAATTTTCCAGCAGGACAACGATCCAAAACATACATCAAAATCAACACAAAAATGGTTTACTGACCACAAAATTGAAGTCCTGCCATGGCCATCCCAGTCTCCAGCATGGACCTCAAAATTTGAACAATCTGGAGAGATTCTGTATGGAGGAATGGTCTCAGATCCCTTGCCATGTATTCTCCAACCTCATCAGGCATTATAGGAGAAGACTCAGAGCTTATATCTTGGCAAAGGGAGGTAGCACAAAGTATTGACTAAAAGGGTGCCAATAATTGTTGCACACCTATTTTTAACAAAAATATTTAATTTGAATAAGCCTGTGTTTTGTTTGCAATTGGTTGAGAAGAGAGCAGAGTATGTTTATGATTTAAACAGCCTTCTTTGCTCATATTTACCAAGGATGCCAATATTAGTGGAGGGCACTGTAGGCAAAGACCAGGCCTTTTGGAATAATGCGCTCTAGACAGATGAATTAAAGATAGAGTTGTTTGGCCACAGTAACAGCAGACATGTTTGGTGAAGACAGATTTTCAGGAGAAGCACCTCAAACCAACTTTGAAATGGTGGTGGAAATGTTATGGTTTAGGGTTGCTTCACTGCTTCAGCGACTGGACAGCTTGCATTCATTGATTCAACTATGAATTCTGCATCATATCAAAGAGTGTTTGAAGATATGTGATGTGAAGGCATCTGTCAGAAAGTTTAACTGAAAGTGGATCTTTCAACAAGATAATGATCCTAAGCACACTAGATAGATAGATAGATAGATAGATAGATAGATAGATAGATAGATAGATAGATAGATAGATAGATAGATAGATAGATAGATAGATAGATAGATAGATAGATTGATAGATTGATACATACATACATACATACATTCCTTATTGATCCCCAAGGGGAAATTCAAGAAACTATCAAATCCACCAAGGAATGTCTCACAAAGAAGAAATGAAGGGTTATAAATAGCCTCATCAAAGCCTGGATTTGAATCCCATTGAAATGTTGTGGGGGGATTTGAAACTGGCAGCACATGCAAGAAAACCCTCAAACATCTTGCAACTGCAAATATATTACATGGAAGAGTGGTCAAAAAATTCCAGCAAGCATGGTGGAGAATTATGTAAAACACCTACAAGTTTTTCTGCTAAATGGGACAATACTAGTTTCTGAGGCCAAGGGTATACTTACATTTTCCACAGAAGAATATCACATATATTGATATTTATCTTGAATAAATGGTTGAAAAACTTTCCTTGTGGTTTTGTTCAAGTATATCAACTTTAGTAATTAGGCACTGTTTCAAAGATGATCAAAGGTTTGCTGGTCCAAATATGTCAAAAAAGTCAACATATTTGGACAATTATTTTTTTCACACGAATATATAAAAGTGTCACGTGTGAGTGAACTCATGGCATTACTCACAACAGTGAGATGAGAGTTGACGGACAAAATCTTCGAGACCTTGAGAAATCCTCGATTACTAAAATCTCACAATAGACCCAGAAGCTCTATACTGTCTTTCATTCAACAGCGCTCCTCCACAAACCATCTTAGGATTACGCCGAGACTTGAGGGGTTGCCACAAATAAGGGTTGCTTTCTGACACAATACAGTTCAGACACTGTGACTCACCCCAACCTCCACATGATCGGATCCCTTGTCATCCTGCTTGTGCAGAATCTCAAAGTAGTACCTTCTGGAAGCGATGAGACTGAGGAGACACAAAGAAAAAAAATACCCCATCTTAATAAGTTCACTTTCACATGCAGCATCTACTGTACAGTATATAACACTTTGAGTTTGATTGGTTTATACTGTAAATGTACAGTGTCCTCCAGTTTTATTGGCACCATTCATAAAAATGAGCAAAAATCTTTATTTCATTTTTTGGATTGTTTATCTGTGTTAAGAAAAAAAATCCAATACTACTTTTTTAATCAACATAATTTTCTCCCTAGTATACAGTATATGTGCTAAAATCATTGACACCCCATAGGTGTAATATTTATGATCTTATATGTTGTAATGTTCTTTTATATTTATTATTTAACATTTTAAATGATCATTCTTAAACATTTTAAAGTAGTTTACTCTCAGTCCCCAGGAACTGTTTGCTGTTTGTACCTGGGGTACAAATATGAGGTTGCCCAAAAATCCATTTGTCATCCTTTACTATGCAAAAAATTTAATTCTCCAATGAACTTACAACACAATAGAGATGGTTGTTGACCTGCACAGATATACAAACTTATATAAGCAGTAAATAAAAAGTTTCATATCTAATTTGCCAGGAGTCCAAAGATCAATAGTTTACTTAACTCTTGTGGTATTAAATGCCACATTCATAACAACAAGCTGTTTGAAGCTCCTCCTGACAGCATCTCATAAAATGCAGCGCCTTAACTTTACCAAGTACTGTTGTTGTGTTGTGTGTCAGATGAGACCAAAATCAAACATTCTGGTCAAGCCAAAAAGTTCAGCAACAGGTTGTTTGGTGACAGAAATGAACTGCATACAAGGAAAATCACTTGAGAGCCAGTGTAAGAGATGGTGGTGGATCAGTGATGCTTTGGGGCTGTTTTCTGGCTGGTGGTTCCTGGGCGTATTGCAACATATGCACTGCTTGTGGAAATTTCAGCCAAAAACGTAGTTTGCCTCTGCCAGGAGGTTTAATGATCAGTTCAGTCTCCAAATTTGAACCATAGTGAAAACCTGTAGTCTGTATTAAAGAAAATATAAGAGCTTAAAATGTTCACAAGAAGACATGCATTGTTTTTATTCTCTCCAGGACAGGTGTTATGAATTATTAATCATTTTGAAATCAGTGTTTTGCTAAAAAAAAAGAAAAAAAAGCCTGCACTATATAAAAAACCTTTTTGTTTTTGAAAGGTTCTTATGATATGCTTAGGGAGGGTGTAATGCAGCGGAGTTGGAGGCAGATGCAGGTGCAGATTAAGGTCTTTATTAAACTTAAATACAAAAACTCAAAGTAAACGTGGTTCTCATAGGCAAACAGGAAACAGGAATCGTGGCATAACAAAAACTCTCTGAGCATCAATACTAGCCCTATGACTGCTTCAACTAATACAACCAGTACTACCGCTAATGCAAACAATAACAAGCAACGTGCTCAGTAACTCAGGTGTTTAAATAGCAAGTGACATTAACTGAAAGTACACACACCTGTGAACACTCAGCGCTAAAGCTTGCGCTAGTCCGGAAGCGAGCGAACAAAACAAAGTCCATTCAAATGAAGCGACGCAGTGCCCTCTGTCTGCGGTGGCGTAACAGAGGCTATGATTTCTTAGCAGTTCAAGCAGTTAAAGCAGCAAAAGCACAATTTTTCAGTATTATAAAGTATTATTTTGTGCAATAAATACAGTTTAAAACTCTGCACTTGCCACTTTCTCTGATAATTTGTGAAATTTGTGAGCTTGTGAAAATTTCGTACACTTTTTTAAGAATAAGATTGTTACTATAAGATCTACTGTTTTCAATTGTAATCTGGATCCTGTTTATGATCAAAATCCTCCGGATTCTTCTAGTTCTGTCAATCTAGTTAAGTTTGAGCCTGTCACTTGGCTTAAGCTGGTTTATTGTTCAGATGATGTCTTGTAATTCAAGTTTTGGATGTTGTTGGATCTAGTCTCTTAGCAATAGTGATCAATACTTTACTAGATGGTACAGGCATATTCCTATCTTATTTTAAGCATGCCGTGGTGCAGCCTCTTCTTAAGAAATCTAGTCTTGACCCTTCAATTTAAACCGATTTCAAGATGACCTTTTTTATCAAAAATAATGGAGAAGGTTGTTTTTAATCAACGTTTTGATAAAATTTAGTCAGGTTTTAGATCAAAACATAGCACAGAATCTGTACTTCTCAAAGTGTCTAATGACTTGATGTCGGTGGACTCAGGGAATTGTACTATTTTAGTGCTTCTTGATTGAGTGTGGCCTTTGATACTGATAGATCATGTGATTCTCCTGGCTCGCTTAAGTCAATGGATGGGGATTCGGGGCCATGCATTAAAATGGTTTTCTTGTTATTTGAAGGAGAGAACATTTGCTGTTGAGTTAGGGAACGTTATTTCTGCCTCTGTCTGCATCTCATCTGGGGTTCCTCAAGGCTCCATTCTTGGCCCTGTTTCATTTTCTTATATATATATATAGTCGCGACGGACTGACACTCGGTGCGAGAGGAAAGGAAATCGCTACTTCTCCGACTGCCGTACCGGCACGAAGCAGGCAGCCCCGCGCTGGACCCCGCATTAACCGGAAAGGACGCCATGCCAGGGAGGACCCGCCGATGCCGTACCGTCCGGGGATTGGAGGATCGGACAGAAGAATTCCACCACTCTCCTACCGGATGGCGGAAATAAAAGGACGCCCTTCCCTTCCGCCCCGGGAAAGTTGAGTACCGACTCACCGGTTGTCGTCCGAAACGGATTCCAGTACAGGTATTCCCCCTGTACCCGCTTTAAAAGCTGACTAATCGCGCGCTCTCTCTCTCTCCCCATATATATTTCATCGTAAGGCACCGACACGGACGAGGACAGCGCCGGCCGAGACGACACGCAGCGCTGAGGGACGGCTCAAGAACCCCGAGGCTTCTCACACACACACACACACACACACACACACACACACACACACACACACACACAGTATCATCTGCATAACAATAGAATTCAACATTGTGTTTTTGACAAATCAATCACATATATATATACGGATTGATTTGTCAAAAACACAATGTTGAATACCATTGTTATGCGGATGATTCCCAGCTGTGTCTACCTTTAAAATATAATGATAATTCTAAATTGTCTTCTCTGTATGATTGTCTGAATGACATTAAAAGATGGATGGATGAGACCTTCCTACAGCTTAACAAAACAAAATTTTAGTAATAGTGTTTGGCTCTCTTGATTAAGCTAAACAATTAATTAAACATCTTGGTCCTCTGTCTGTTAATTTAAATAATCATGTGAGGAATCTTGCTGTAATCCTTGATTCAGATTTCAAATTTGACAAGCAGATTAATGCTGTGGTAAAGGGTAGCTTTTTTCAACTCGGGGCCATTGCTAAAATAAAATTAAAAAATCTGTCTTTTAAGGATATGGAAATTGTGATTCATGCTTTTATTTCATCAAGACTGGATTATTGTGTTTCATTATCTTTGAGGCTGGCAAATAATTTATCACAGTTACAGTTAGTACAAAATGCAGTGGCTAGACTCCTTACTGGCAGTAAGAAATACGCTAGCATTCCTCCTGTGATGGCTTCCCTGCACTGGCTCCCAATTAAATACAGGGTTCAATATAAAGCACTTTTAACGGTTTTTAAGGGTTGCATGGATTGGCACCAGAATATATGACAGATCTTCTACAGCTATATCAATCTCCTAGACTTTAAGATCCACACAGAGTTTTTTTTTAAGAGTTTCAAAGTAAAATTTCAGCCTCCTGAAATTTAAAGGAGGTTTCGCCTTCTCTGTTGCAGCTCCCCGACTCTGGAACAGCCTCCTGGTCCATATTAGATCTTGTGATGAAACTGAATCATTTTAAATCGCTGCTGAAGACTGATCTTTACTCTGCTGCATATAACTGTCCTTAAATATGCTCAAGTATTATATTCTATATGGTTAAATGTGTGTGTATGGTACCTTTGCGTGTAAAGCAATTTGTAAAGAAATTGTAAAGTGCCATATAAATAAATTGTGATTGATTGATTGATTGACTGAAAGTTTCTAAAAATCGATCTATAAATTTGAGCCCGAAATATCACTTATTTTATGTTATTAGTTTCATCTATTAATCTTCACTCATTTGCATTAAGGGCACCAATAATTCTAGGCCACTATATTTCCATACACAACATACGCATGTGTCTTTTTCAGTACAGGACAAAATGATGACAGAATATAAACTGTATTCATTTGTAGCCTTCTTATTTTATTTTGTGTCAATGAGTCAAGCTGCTTCTTTCTGAATTTCCTCCTTTCCTTTACTCACCCACCCTAGTTAACATCTCAAACACATTTCAGTAAACTGGCCACATCTGCTGGGTGAGGCCCAGTATTAAGACTCTCATCCGGTTTCAAAGTGCTGTTACAAACACAGCAGTCAGCCAGCAGCTCGCATTTTCACATCACACGGAGCCAACATCCTGCTCCATTTCAGGCACAAAACACGCTTCAATTTTTTTTTCCAAGGTCTGGGATGAGGCTCCTTCTCTATTTACATATTCTGATTATTTTATTTGATTTGCTTGTGCCTGGGTAATTTGAGAGATGATATTTACAAGATGAGAAATCTAAAGAGTACATTTCTTATGCATATTCATGAGCGAGGTCAATGCATGAAATGGCAATGAATTCAGAGGTAAGCATGAATGACTTGTTTGTAGATTTGTGTGCGTGTGTGTGCAAGGCAAGAGGAAAGGGAAACAAAATAGGGCTCCATCCAATATAATATGCAATCCTGTTACCTTTCAATGCAGAGCTTATATATGAAAAATATTATATGCAAGGAATAACACATGATGGAACATAAACAAGTGAAATGTATTATTTTTTGTATAACAGCATGGTCCAAAGTGTGTTGTTCCACTTATACAACATACAATAATAAAAAAAAAATGTTAACTGAAAACACCTCACCAATTTGAACTGCATATACAGTGAGGGAAAAAAGTATTTGATCCCCGGCTGATTTTGTACGTTTGCTCACTGACAAAGAAATGATCAGTCCATAATATTATTGGTATGTTTATTTGAACAGTGAGAGACAGAATAACAACAAAAAAATCCAGAAAAACACATGTCAAAAATTGTTATAAATTGATTTGCATTTTAAAATAATAAGTATTTGACCCCCTCTCAATCAGAAAGATTTCTGGCTCCCAGGTGTCTTTTATACAGGTAACGAGCTGAGATTAGGTGCACACTCTTAAAGGGTGTGTTTTTTTTTTTTTTTACCTGTATAAAAGACATCTGTCTACAGCAAGCAATCAATCAAATTAAGATTCCAAACAAACCAATGGCCAAGACCAAAGAGCTCTCCAAGGATGTCAAGGACAAGATTGCTAGACCTACACAAGTCTGGAATGGGCTACAAGACCATTGACAAGCAGCTTGGTGAGAAGGTGACAACAGTTGGTGCGATTATTCGCAAATGGATGAAACACAAAAGAATTGTCAATCTCCCTCGGCCTGGGGCTCCATGCAAGATCTCACATGAGTTGCAATGATCATGAGAACAGTGAGGAATCAGCCCAGAGCTACACGGGAGGATCTTGTCAATGATCTCAAGGCAGCTGGGACCATAGTCACCAAGAAAACAATTGGTAACACACTACGCCGTGAAGGACTGAAATCCTGCAGCACCCGCAAGGTCCCCCTGCTCAAGAAAGCCCCCCTGCTCAAGAAAGCACATATACATGCCCGTCTGAAGTTTGCCAATGAACATCTGAATGATTCAGAGGACAACTGGGTGAAAGTGTTGTGGTCAGATGAGACCAAAATGGAGCTCTTTGGCATCAACTCAACTCGCTGTGCTTGGAGGAGGAGGAATGCTACCTATGACCCCAAGAACACCATCCCCACCGTCAAACATGGAGATGGAAACATTATGCTTTGGGGGTGTTTTTCTGCTAAGGGGACAGGACAACTTTACTGCATCAAAGGGATGATGGACAGGCCCATATACCGTCAAATCTTGGGTGAGAACCTCCTTCCCTCAGCCAGGGCATTGAAAATGGGTCGTGGATGGGTATTCCAGCATGACAATGACCCAAAACACACGGCCAAGGCAACAAAGGAGTGGCTCAAGAAGAAGCACATTAAGGTCCTGGAGTGACCTAGCCAGTCTCCAGACCTTAATCCCATAGAAAATCTGTGGAGGGAGCTGAAGGTTCGAGTTGCCAAACGTCAGCCTCAAAACCTTAATGACTTGGAGAAGATCTGCAAAGATGAGTGGGACAAAATCCCTCCTGAGATGTGTGCAAACCTGGTGGCCAACTACAAGAAACGTCTGACCTCTGTGATTGCCAACAAGGGTTTTGCCACCAAGTACTAAGTCATGTTTTGCAGAGGGGTCAAATACTTATTTCCCTCATTAAAATGCAAATCAATTTATAAAATTTTTGACATGCGTTTTTCTGGATTTTTTTTGTTGTTATTCTGTCTCTCACTGTTCAAATAAATCTACCATTAAAATTATAGACTGATCATTTCTTTGTCAGTGGGCAAACGTACAAAATTAGCAGGGGATCAAATACTTTTTTCCCTCACTGTAGACACATTTAATGTTATAGAACGTCCAAAGACTAGTTTGTTCCTGATATCTCTTATTTTCTAGCAGCTATAAACAGCTGTTCCATCATCAGCTTCTCCTGTATTCAGTCCCTCCAAGATTTCCTGATTTTGTGATTGCAGAAACGCATTAACTACGCAAAATGTGCATCATGTCAAATCAAAATCAAGCATTTTTTGCTGCAACAATCACAAAAAAAACCCTCCGCTAAATCCTGTAGGGACTGTGTATTCTTTGTCTTGAAGTTAATGCAAGAAGTGAATGCAAACTTATTTCAGAGAACAAAATAAACATTTCACAACACATACTCGATGCTTGCCCAGATCTATAATATGAGCTTCTCACATGGTCATTATAGAGACCAAAAAAATAAAAAAACAACCGTAAAACACTGCAGCTTTTGATGTGACTGAAAAACTAAAAAATGCAGTCTTCTCTGTCCTGAAGACTGTTCTTTTTCAGAAAATTTACACTATTACAGAGCGCTGACCCATGAGACTCCATTAATAAGTACAGGTGCATCTCCTGATGTTGTAAAGCTTTCTTTAAGGATGTGTACAGGTGCATCTCAGAAAATTAAAATATCGTGAAAAAGTTTTTTCTTTCTACAATTTTATTTATATTCTAGATCATATATTCTAGATTCATTACACATCAAGTGAAATATTTCAAGCATTTTTAAAAATTATTATTATAATCTTGATGATTACGGCTTAAAGCTCATGTAAATCAAAATTCCAGTATCTCAAAATATTAGAATCAGAAAATTAGCTCAAAACACCTGCAAAGGTTTCCTGAGCCTTTAATCTCTCAGTCTGGTTCAGTACACACAAGCACAATCATGGGGAAGATGAAAGTCAATTTTGCATTTCATTTGGAAATCAAGGTCCAACACAGTGGACCAAACTGGCTGGAGGAAGAGTGGAGAGACACAGAATCCAAGTTGCTTGAAGTCCAGTGTGAAGTTTCCACAGTCAGTGATGATTTGGGGTGCCATGTCATCTGCTGGTGTTGGTCCACTGTGTTTTCTCAAGTCGAGAGTCAATGCAGCGTCTACCAGGAGATTTTAAAGCACTTCATGCTTCCATCTGCTGACGAGCTTTATGGAGATGCTGATTTCCTTTTCCAGCAGGACTTGGCACCTGCCCACAGTGCCAAAACTACTAGTGACTGGTTTGCTGACCATGGTATTACAGTGCTTGATTGGCCAGCCAACTCACCTGACCTGAACCCATAGAGAATCTATGAGACACCCCAGACCCAAGAATACAGACGAGCTGAATGCCGCTATCAAAGCAACCTGGGCTTCCATAAGACCTCAGCAGTGCCACAGGCTGATTGCCTCCATGCCTTGACGCATTGATGTAGTACTTTGTGCTAAAGCCCCGACCAAGTACTGAGTGCATATATTATCATACTTTTCAGGAGGTCGACATTTCTGTATTATAAATTCTTTATTCTAATATTTTGAGACACTGGATTTTTGATTTCAATGAGCTGGAAGCCATAGTCACCAAGATTAAAACAAACAAAAAAAGTTCCACTTTTTGAAATAAATTACGGGGAAAAAAAATACTTTTCCACGATATTCTTATTTACCTAGATGCACCTGTACATCTCCTAAAAGAATGCTTTACAACATCAACAATTACAGATTTTTCTTTGTTAAACGACACATTCAACAAACAACAAAGGACACTCCATCCATTTATTATTAGCTTTAGATTATGTGGGGAGCCTGCCATGAATGAGCTATTACTATAGAAACAATAATGTATCAGAACCAGTGCATTACGATAAACCTTGATTTAGCAGAATGTTATTTACACGTTCATGTTACATATCTGAGACTCTTCTTAGAAGTGAGGACACCAGAAATGTGTGTGTGTGTGTGTGAATGAGAGAGAGAAAGATTACAGGAAGAGATGCATTTCTAAGTGAGCAGCTGGTTCCTCATGTACTCTTTTCCTTAAACACACAGTGCTCCTCAGATATCCTCTCTCCGATCAGAAGTATTAGCAGGTTAGCCGCTGAAGGAGTCAGACCTTGTCTTTAAGAGAAGCAAAAGCATCTGGTCTCCAATCAATGGCTATATCTATAAATGGCAATGTCTGCAATCAGGTTTTGCAGAGCTTAATGCATCCATTCATTTGTTCATCTTCACTAATCTTTTAATTGACATATGGATTATTTAGTGTAGCTGGTTCACCTGCTGCTTTTGGGAGGTGGGAAAAGAATAACAATATACTATATGTTAATAATAATAATATTTCTAAATTATATTATATAAAAAAAAAGATATAAAAAAGTATACAATAAGATGTAAAAAAAAAAAAAAAAAAAAAAACCTGCCACATTCATCCATCAAAGTTGGTGAGGCAGCTCCACCAGGTCTGTTTTCAGATTAATGCATCAACTTAGTTCAAATTATTGCGCATTATTCAACATGGCTACACTAGAGGTAAACATAGAAAGACTTTCTGCAAAAAGAGCATGAAACGAATGTATGGAATATATGGGAAAAAGTGGATACTTGACCTTCACACGCATATGTGGTTCTTCCCCAAACTGTTGCCAGAAATTTGGAAGCACTAACTTGTATAGAATGTCCTTCTATGCTGTAACATTACAATTTCCCTTCACTTGAACTAAGAGGTGCAAACCAGTTCCAGCCAGACACTGCCTCTGTGCACAAAGTGAGATTTATAAAGACATGGTTTGTTAAGGTTGGAGTGGAGGAACTCGAGTGATCTGCACAAAGCCCGGATCTCAACCCCACTGAACACCTTTGGGATGAATTGGTTCACTGACTACGTGCCAGGCCTTGCAGAGTGGCTGAATGAGCCCAAATCCCCACAGCCAAAATCCAGTGGAAAGCCTTCCCAGAAGAGTGGAGGTTATTATAACAGTAAAGGGGGACTAAATCTGGAATGGTATACTCACTCACCAAGCACATATTGATGTGATGGCCAAGTGTCCACAAACTTTTGGCCATATAGTGTTCTTTAGAGAACAAAACGAAACTGCTCGATGCTCCCCCAGATTTATGATATGACCTCCATAACTGATATACAGACTATTATAGACTGCAGTCAGAAGTAAGACCTCAGATGCATTTTGTTTTTTTTGCCTTTTTTGTATGAAAATGCCAGTGTCATAAAAATAAAGCAAAGCTTGGAACTCCGGCTTCACTGCTGCAGCGTCCGGTGTAAAATTTTAGCAGTGCAGAGATTACAGAGCTTACTAAATGCAGTTTTGTCGTCATTCCACACAACAGACATCATCTTTACACACAGCACTAAATCGATGTGTTTTTCCGCCCTCTTTTGATTGACAAGATATAACTGGCGCTGATCATCGGATGGTTTAAACTTTCAGTCAATGGCCTATACATCGGTGCATCTCTACTATTAACCAACTTCATGCTGTTGATAAAGTTCTATCTAAATCAAAGTGTTGATGTAATTGAACAGGGTTTGCAGGAATCAGGCCTGGTTACGTCTAGTCCAGCTGAATCCCATTATGAATGCAGATTCATAGATGTGGAGAATTAGTAACTACGGGGACAAATACATTTTCACACAGGCCCAGTTGGTATTGGATGACTTTTTTGCTTCAGTAAATAACTGAATAAGTAAATTAATAACTATATTTTGTGTTTAGTCAGGTTGCCTTTGTTTTATCCCTGATTTTGTTTTCATTTTTTAAACAATTTAGTATGAGATGTATACAAAAACAGAAGACGTTCACAGCACCATACATGAGCTCACTGCTGTCCATGACTGGTCACTTTGAGCTCTTGTTGAGTCCCAGCTATGGATGGACATGGCATTCTCGGGATTCGAACTTACATTTTCCTGACTATAGAATGATTTCTTTTTACATTCTTCTTCTTCTTCTCTTCTTCTTCTTCTTCTTCTTATTATTACCACCATCATTATCTATTGTTACAACATTGTATTATATGCAATACAATTTCAATCTCTCGCTCTCTCTCTCTCACACACACACACACACACACACACACTCACAAAATAGACCCTTAGTGATCTGACAGGCCATGAAAAGCAGAACACACAGCACACAATGAGAGCGAGACAGAGACAGACAAGTTGTATAGAGACAAACGTGGACTGTGTCAGGAAGTCAGAGATAAAGATTTAAATGTTACAACAAAAGAGACCAAGTGACAGAAGCCAGGACAAAGACACCCACCCAGATCGATGAGTAAAGTGGAAAAGATCTTATTACAGACTCATACTCCTCCATCCGTGAGGAAAAGTGCAGTGAAAGGCCACCGTGCCACAGTATGTACGATATCCCTGTCTCACTGCCTCTCCCAATGAAGACAGGAGCCACGTTTACACACGGTGCACATGATGAACAAGTGACAAGACACTAGTGGAAAAGACAGAGAGATAAACACAGAGGAAAGGCAAGCATTTAATTGCGTGTCTGTCTAATTGCAGACTGTCTTCAGAATTCGCTCTAATTACATGCTGATGTTGAAGCCAGCCATGTACAGATAATTGTGTTTGAGACTCAGCTTAACCCATTACAATCGAACAAAGTCCATAAGAGCATTCTCATTTCATCTGCAAGTCTACTGCAAGGCAAGCAACCATCAATCGCTACATCTTCAGATTGGGATGGGCAAAAAACATTGACATTTTGAAACCTGAGACACATGACAAGTTCATGCAACCACATAATTCAATACCGAGCCCTGTGAGCGCATGGCTTTCACACAAACACGCTGAAATCTACACCCGAGTTCACTTAAAGCAAACCTCAGACCACTTGCCAGTACTTGATGAGTTTTTATTTGCAACAAGCCATAATTTTGAAACACTTAAAAAAAAAAAAGAAAGTTAAGCCATAATTCCAAGTGACTGTCATTTTTTAAATTTAAGTGGAGTAATAGAGGACAAGTGTCTCTAATCTATATCAACAATTATTCATTTGTTCTTCTTTTTGAATCCTGCCGTGTAAATTTCTCAGTCCATCCTTTTCATTATACCTAGTGTTGATTTTCTCACAAATGTGACATAATAAATTTGACACTCAATTAGCATTAAACTTTTTTTCTTCTCCCTGCTGTTTCTCTTTGACATTGCCTCTCTAACGAACACGTCCAATCCTGTCAGCTCAAATTTCACTTCTCTCCCCAGAAGTGGTTGTGTAAGTCAAACTCAACACAGCTACCAAGAATAAACTGCACACACAAAACTTCTATAAAAAATGTATTATTGCCCAAATTTACATCTGACACCATTTACACAATTATTCTTTTTTAAATGGCCTGCAAAGCTCCCACTAACTGCATGCTACATAGATTTATTAGGTTGCTCAAGCAAGTGTATTCGGGATCTTAGTAAAATAGGTCCTCGATGTATGTAAGGGCAAGTATTTTAAAGCTATAAATCAAAATGATATTTTTGGATGCAGCAAAAAGCATTCAGAGCAATATATCAGGATCATTTAACATATTATTTCTATTTTCACTCAACTGAATAATTTGTGGACTTGAATCTACGATTCTTGAGAAAGAGCTTTATTCCTAGTCGTTTTTCAAAAAAGAAATCCTCACTGCAAATGAAATATTTAGTTTATTGTGATCTCCCCTCAAGATCAAATAAATATGTTTTAGTCTCCCTCAATTTTGCTTTGAAGAGTGTATTCACAAGGTCATGCATGAATAGGTTCTACTGTCATGCCTGACTTTAAGAGTTTGATTTAACTGAGGCAGCTGGTGCATTTCCAGTAATTTAGGTGGTGTGTGTATGATTTATGTTTATGGTGTCTGGTGCAGCAGCAGGAGACAATGTTTGGCTGGCACAAACCTCCATTCACTTTGTCTGCTTAAACTCACAATTCTCTCAATTTTATCAACTACTAAAACGTGGATTCCATCTTGCCTTCACCTCGTTTTCAACTAATCTCAATCTCGTCTCCTCTTGTAATTCTCCTTATTCTCCGCTTCATTCTCCACATTTCACCTAACATCACCTCTACTATATATTAAGTCAAGTACGCTCCACTAGTCACTGTGGACTCCTTTTACATCCAATACCAAAAAAGCAGCCCTTCTATTATTCACTTCACACACAGAAATACTTGAAAACAAATGCAGCTACGGTCTTGCATCTCTGCTGAGTGCTAATCAAAACTACACTATTAAATCAAATCAACGAACACACACCTTATGGTAAGTTCGATTATATTCATTTTGAACAGAATCAGTATGGACAAATGAGTGAATCAATCGTGTACGTACAAAATCTAGTGTGGTATTCAGTAGTGTTGTAGTTAAGTCATGTGTCCACTAGTACAGTATAAGCTGACTCCTAAATCAGCAGTTCAGCAGTCCCAAGTCAGCAGCTATAATGAGCAAGTCAAGTCTTAAGTCAGCAGCTCTCATGAGTGTGTCAAGATCCAAGTCGGCAGTTCCTACTGTATGTCCAAGTTGAGTCCCAAGTCAGAAACTTTAATGACCAAATCAAGCCCCAAGTCAGCAACTTTTAAGATCGAGTTGAGTTCTAAGACAGCACCGCTCAAAACCAGCTTACGCCACCACCACCATCACCCACAACCCCAAGCTATACGTTACTCCTGCTGTCTGATGAGATGCATCTGACTAATCCAGACTCTCTCTGCCCTCAGGACCATTTAATGCTCTGCTTCTGCTTGGAGCTTCTTTTTCTTGAGAATCACTTGCTGCTGTTAAGGATGGCCCCACAAGAACAGCCTTAAGACTTCTGTGGATGGTCCCACATGGATACCCCAAAGATCACACTTATGCCCAAATCTTATCTGTTCTTTGGTGGACAACTTTACTTGGATACTGGAGACTGGATCTTTGGAGAAAAAAAGAACCTAATGCTCATACTGAAGCTCCTTTGAACACACTCAGCACTGTTTGACTTACAGGAAACAGCTGCAGAAGAGTAATTACTGTTCTGTATATACAGGTTCCCTTTTGATCCTGGTTCTTCTCAAGGTTTCTTCTTCTTCTATTTCCCATGAAGATTTCCCTTCCTACTGTCATCTCAAGCATGCTGATTAGAGATCTAAATCTATATTTAGAGTTTTGTAAAGCTGATTTGTTACAATAGTAGTTGTTAAAATCACTATATAAATATAAATGAATTGATAGTTATAGCTGGAGTTTGATCAGCAACTGATTTAGTCCTCAGGGATACACTTAACGTACTGCTGTCTGTTAATTCAAAACTCTTCACTTCTCAGCTGAAGCCCTGGCTTGGTAATGACAGACTAATTCGTGCCATTTCTTTTTTCTTGGTGTGGTTTCTGTTCTCCAGAGGGCATCAGACTGGCATCTATTTTTGTGAAAGTCTGTTCTGGCTGAAATCCCAGAAGTGTAGCATTTCACATTGAGATGACTCACTACAAACGTACAACTTAAGCAGTATTCATTTGAATGATACCATAGCTCCCTAAAACATATGGGAGAAAGTCTAATGTATACTTTAGGAAGGGGCAGAGATTAGATTAAAAAAAAGAAGAAGAATTTTAGCACTGCAGTAGGGGCTTTGTAGTATTTGGCTTGAGGTAATTCATTTTAAACAGTATGAACTCTAACATGTTCAATGGAATTGTTTGTTAAGTAGAAAGACAAGCATTATTCTTTACAAAACATGTACAACAATCACAACACATGTTCCCCTATCCATACATTGATCTGGAGAGAAATATTTTTTTATTTCATCATCTTGGAAAGACATACTGCAGTTCCATCTACATTTCTAGTACTTCTCACTTCTTCCTTAGCAGTCCAGCTACAATGCCCAGTGGATCACAGAGCTTGTGAAGCTTATATCTGCCTCTGGCAATGGGGGGGGGATTACATAATACAGTATGGTTTGGGAGGGAATGGCTGTTAGCATGGGATACTTTGGATCTCTCTGTCTTAAAAAAAAAAAAAAAAAGAAGAATTATTATTATTTTGTTCAGCTCCTTTGGGATTGCAGAGTAATTAGCATGCCACAGGACACCATTGCTATTTTTACAGGAACGAAGTACAGACAAAAAATGGCAACAATCATGGATTTTCTCCTTTGAAAAATGGAAACTGGAGTTTCGCCAGTTTACTCAGATAAGACACTTCTAAAGTGGTAAAGAAAACGCATTAGTAGGAGACTGGTAAAGCCTAGCAGGTGGCAGCCAAAGACAAATAAGACAAGTTAGTCACCAGTCAATGTAGCTATGAACATATGGACAATGACAATCTATTTTGCCTCATCAGCTGGATATTTTAATATCACACGTTTTTGTAAAGCTGGCAAAATTTTGAGTGGAAAAGACAGCAGGCCTGGGACAAATTAAACCTCTCCCATGTCACATATTGTGCCCTTCAAAATACACTGTCAAGAGACAAACGTGTTTATTTTGTATTTGTGCATCTTTTCATATTCATTACAGAGACAGGAATCACTTCCATCTAAATCTGAATTCAAGCCTAACTGCTGAACTACTGAAAGCACAAGAAACAAAACAAAACAAACAACAAAAGCGCTGTGCCCTGATTTTCAGTCTAATTTTCTTCTTTGTTATAAATCTGGCAATATGTGTTTTATGTAGAGATGCACAAATGTATCGGCCGATGTTGATTAACTAAAGGCTATTTTTCCCCTGCTATGGGCTATCGGCCGATAGTTTAAAAACATCTCATGATCAGGGCCGATTATATCCTGTCAATCAAAAGAGGGTGGGAAAACACAGATTTCATGCAGTGTGTAAAGATGATGTCTCTTGTAGAATGATGACAAAATTGCAGGTCGTAAGTTCTGCACTGCTAAAATTTTACACTGAAAATGAGCAGAAGTGAAACGGGGGTTTCGGCGAGGAGTCTAATGCTGGATCTTCCAGCAGGACAATGATCCAAAACATACATCAAAATCATAAGTGGTTTACTGTTCACAAGGTTCTGCCATGGCCATTCCAGTCCCCTGACTTAAAACCCATAGAAAACCTGTGGGATGAAGTGAAGAGGAGAGTCCACCAGCGTGGACCTCAACATTTTAATGATCTGGAGAGATTCTGTATGGAGGAACGGTCTCAGATCCCTTGCCATGTATTCTATAAGCCTCATTAGACATTACAGGAGAAGACTCAGAGCTGTTATCTTGGCAAAAAGACGTAGCACAAAGTATTGACTAAAAGGGTGCCAATAATTGTTGCACACCTAAGATTTTTTTGTTTGCAATTGTTTGATATCCATGAGAGTAGAGTATGTTTGTGAATTTTTTGAAGAAAAAATCAAAAGGTTAAACATCCATCCATCCATCTTCTACCACTTACTCCTTCTCCAGGGTCGCGGGGGAACCTGGAGCCAAACCCAGGGAGCATCGGGCACAAGCGGGGTACACCCTGGACAGGGTGCAAAAGGTTAAACAATAAAGACAATTTTTCACAGCCTTCTTTGCTCATATTTACCAAGGGTGCCAATATTAGTGGAGAGCGCTGTATTTTTTCCAGAAAGGCAAGCCGACGGACATAGTGTGATGCTCTGGGCAAGGTTCTGCTGGGAAACTTTATATATATATCCTGAAGTATGGACACATCACTCCTCTTACCCAACTTTCTGTTTTTAGCCTTTTCTTGACATCTTACTCTCTTTCTCTCTGTCTCTACTCAAATTCAGAGTTCTCATTATTGTACGACATGGAACTCTATCACTACTCACACGGTATGTTCTCGATGTTGCATTGACAAATCAATCATCTGCCTCTATATGTGTATCACACTAGCTCACCTTAAACCTTGTAACATATTCATCACTGAATGTATAGTCCTCTGTTCCTAACCTGATCTGTCACAGGTCCAGCAAGGGTCTTCTAATGGCTGAATGAACAAAGAGCCCCAACTAGAGGCGAAAATGCTCATCATTTAATTGAATAATTAATAATATTTCATTTAATTATTAACTATTAATTAAAAAAATTAATAATTTGTCTAAATTGTCCATAGTGTATGAATGGGTGTGTGAGTGTGTATGTGATTGTGCCCTGCGATGGACTGGTACACTGTCCAGGGTGTACCCCACCTTGTGCCCAATGCTCCCTGGGTGTGGCTCCACGTTCCCCGCAACCCTGAAGAAGGAGTAAGCGGTAGAAGATGGATGGATGGATGAATTTAATAATTAATAATTGAATCTGTGATAGCATACTGAATTCACCACAAAGCTATGACTGTTTCAGTCTGCTCACATACCCTGACACTTTAAACCTTCAGTCAGGTGTATCTACTCAATAAAATCTGATCTAAAGCCCTGGGGCCAGTGAGCTGAGCAGAATGTGCTCCATATCCCGCTTTTATTTGTGTGGCAAACTGAAGCTGCTCTCCCCATTGTACTGTAGCCATTCACAGAACACAGCCTTCAGGAAGAGAGGAAGGAGAGGATACTTTTATTTATATATATATATATATATATATATATATATATATATATATATATATATATATATATATAATAAGTCAAATATAAAGAAGTCAAATGTCTATGTGTGTGTGTGTGTGTGTGTGTGTGTGTGTGTGTGTGCAGTCGGTCCCCACGGGATCAAAAGTTGAAGTTGAAGTGTTGAAAGGGATTTTCAAAATGTCTGGTGGAAGACAGTTTACACAAGCCCTGCCTTATCATAGTAAATAATTACTGAAGCACTCTAATGACATTTAAAGAGAGCTACATGAGCAGCTGTTCTGCTTCATTTATATTTAGAGAATTTCACTGTGTAAACTGAGATCATCAGATGAGCAAGAGCAGAATCTCTCATTAGCTTATTTATCACTAAACAAGAAGAGTATGTCTACGGTCCACTACCCAGTGAGCATGTCAAATACACTTCCTGCAAACCGGCATGGTTTTAAGAGCTTTTCTAAGATATATGGTTAGGCCCACAAATATCTTGACATAGACTCATAATTTCCTCATAAGATCTCATTATTTTAGCTGCCTACAACAATATATAGAAGTTGAAATTAAATCATGAATATTTGTTCAAAGTACTGCAATGAAGGCTTACTATACAAATGCACCCTGGAGGACACAGAGTACCTTTTCGTATATTGACTCAATTACCTGCTCATTTTTCCATATACGAACTGTACAGAAATCCCATAGGATCGAAATCACTACGGATTATTATGCAGTTTACATCCACTAAGAACATACACTCTACAGTCATGTGAAAAAATAAGTACACCCCGTGGAAAATGTTGTCTATTTTTAACATATTTATATTAAGAAGTTGATATATTTGAACAAAACTACAAGGAAAGTTAGCTTTTTCATTCATTTATTCAAGAGAAATATCAATAGGTGTGATATTTTTAGGTGGAAAAAGTAAGTACACCCTTGGCCTCAGAAGCTAGTATTGCCTCCTTTAGCGGAAATAATGTTTTGCATAATTGTCCACCAGGCTTGATGGAATTTTTGACCACTCTTACATATTCTTTCAGTTGCAAGATGTCTGAGGGTTTTTCTGCATGTGCTGCCCGTTTCAAATCCCCCAAACACATTTCAATGGGATTCAAATCCAGGCTTTGACTACGCTATTCAATAACCCTGCATTTCTTCTTTTTGAGACATTCCTTAGTGAATTTGCTAGTGTGCTCAGGACCATTATCCTGTTAAAAGATCCATTTCTGATTCAACTTCAACTTTTGGACAGATTGCCTCACATTATCTTCAAGCACTCTTTGATATGATGCAGAATTCATAGTTGAATCAATGAATGCAAGCTGTTTAGTCCCTGAAGCAGAGAAGTAAGGTCTTTGCCTATATGCTTATTGGCAAACTGTAGTCTTGCAAAGGCTTTTTCCTGTCACGCCTCCCATGCAGGTCAAATTGGTGCGATATCTTTCTGATTGTACAACCATGTACTTTAACATCAACAGTTGCAAGACTTACTAGCAGATCCTGTGATTAAATTTTCAGGTTCTTGGAGACTTGTTTTTGGATCAGACGGTCTGGTCTTGGGCTGAATTTGCTGAGACGGCCAGTCCTGGACAAATTGGCAGTCATTTAATATCTGCGTAGATGATTCCTCTTACAGTGGAATGATGTATTTAAAATAATTTGGAGATCGTTTTAAATCCCTTGCCAGACTCATAGGCATCCATACCCTTTTTTCCGAAGGCCTTACAGAACTCTTTAGATCTTGGCATGATGATACCACACAACTCAATAACAAAAGGGAAAACCAGACACTAGATATGAGAGGGATATAAATAAGACAGGTTCTACTTGTACTCCCTAAGCAGGTTCACTGGCATCCAATCTTGAACACCTGATTTTAATTTTATGTATTTGAAAGTGTGATAAATGCAGGGGTGTACTTACTTTTTTCCATGTGACTGATCTGTGATTTTTTGTTAATTTAAATTGTGAAAATTACTAAAAATGTCGATTTTATGTCATTTGATGGCATGTATCAACTTTATTAATAGGCACTGTTTCAAAGTGGACCAAATGTTTACTTGTTCAAATATGTCAAACAGGCCAACAGTTTACACTGTGGGTATTTTTGCTTATTTTTTCACATAACTGTAGATATTACAGCACAGTGAAATTCTTTCCTTTGCATATCCCTGCTTGTTAAGAAGGTAGGGTCAGAGTGCAGGGTCAGTCATGATATGGTGCCCCTGGAGCAGAGAGGGTCAAGGGCCTTGCTCAAAGGCACAACAGTGGTAGCTTAGCAGAGCTGTGGCTTGAACCCCCGACCTTCTGATCGAAAGCTTTAACAACATATATTTTTGCAACTGGGCTTTATAAATACCTCTAATCACTAGTGAGGGAGCTCAATTGACACGAAGGGGCCATTTTATGGACTGAAAAGACAAACTTGTAAAAACAATGTGCAAGTTTTTGAAAATGATGCTGTAAACTCTGTATAAAACTACAAAAAAGTGAATTTGTGAAAATGATGACGTCATGCATGCGTATTACGTGTGCAGACTATAGTCATGCTCACGAGTACTTGAAAACTACAATGGAGGACTACAGGACTGTGTATGTGCTGCTCAAGATTTTGAGTTTATCGACGCTTCACCAGCAATGTGTAGATTTACTGCATCACTGCTACAACCAGCGGAGACGCATTTGTTACCTACACCAAATTAATAACCCACATCTACGCGGCGAGGGGTATTCAAAATCTTATAATTATCTTTGTAATAGTCTGTTTGGGAGTACATCTGTAATCTTTTATTGCTAATAAAATATAGAAAGAAGACTAACTGCCAGTGTCTCACTATTTCATTTGTTTTTGCAGATTTTATGCCATTTTGGTACAATGATGGTCAATTATTAGTACTTAAATATGCACTATTTAGATTTTTTTTTCAGTATTTAATGATAAATGAACGAGCTTTATTAACAGATTTTTGATCTGGAGCACAAGAAAAACTAAAAGATGGGGTTGAATACAGATAAATCCATTTCCACAATGAAAAAACATTTATGCACATTTCATGTACATTAAATTATATTACATTAGGGACGTCTCAGGATTTATTAGCCAAGAAAAAGAAGCCAAATCTATGCTTGACAAGCATCAGTTTTCATGAAAAATATTGGGTCTGTACTTATATAGCGCATTTTTAACCGTAGCGGTTCTACAAAGCACTTTACACTGGTTCTCATTCACCCATTCACACACGCCAATTGGCCGGGAATCGAACCGCCAGCCCTGCGATTAGTGGACAACCCGCTCTACCACCAATATTCCAAGTCTAACTATCGAGATTCTAAGTAACTGGAGACAGAACTTTTTTGTACTACATTGAGCTTTATATCTAGAAAAAACACAGCTCCCCCGTTTACTTGAATTTTTTATAGGGTAGTCTTGTCTCAATAGTTATGTGCACAGGCGTGTAGTGTTTCTTTACAAAGTGACATCGCCTGCTACTGGCCTGGCACGCATAACACTGCGTTTTTAGTTGTTTTCTCGGATCCGTATGAACGGGGATCATTTTGACAACGTTGTCGTCTGTATGTGAAACTTTTCAAAAGCGCAAAAGAAAAACTTTGCCGTGTTTAGTTCATCACTGTCCTGTAAACATACCCTTAATCGCAAGGTTAACACATATGACCTGTTAGACCACTTGATTTTTCTTTTATTCCTGTATGCATACTTTGTGGTTTTGAAAATTGAAAACAAGCAACACTTCATGTGCACTTTGTGTGAATCAAAAGAGGAGTGATATAAGGAGATTGTAAATTATATAACTACAATTAAATTAGCAAGTTGCAAGTAAAGACCTCTGATTCTGCAAAACAAACTCATCATTAGTCAGCTTCCACACAATAACATCCATTAAGAGGAAATAATTAAAAGCAGTCCCATGCCACACAAAGGAAGCCTATTTCCTCTAATTGCCAGTCCAGTTAGTGGCATCACAGACTGAAAGGAGACCAACAATATGTGCAGGTGTTTTACTGGCACAGAAAAACTTAAACCTCAAGAATCGTAACACACAAGACAAACAGCATTGGAGATGAAAAGGCATGCAATTATCTAGTGTCACAAGCAGAAACATATTATTACCATACGCATGTGAGTGTTTGTGCGTGTACTTACTGGACTGACTTGGAAGCCTGAGACCTGAATTTGGTGAACTCCCCTGGTGCTGTCCATTCTGACCCCAACTGAAAGAAACAAAGGTGAAATTGACTATTCGTTAATGTACAAGTCAAATTCAGACTGTCAGAACAGCTGTCATAGAAAATTAATCATCACATTCTGACCAATCAGAATTGAGCATTAAGGGTGTAACACATTTTATTTAATATGGGGCGGCTGTATCGGTAGAGCGGGTTGTCCACTAATTGTAGGTTTTGCGGATCGATTCCCGGCCCACGTGACTCCACATGCCGAAGTGTCCTTGGGCAAGACAGTGAACCCCAAGTTGCTCCCGATGGCAAGCTAGCGCTTTGCATGGCAGCTCTGAAAGCATTTCTGTGTGAGTGTGTGTGAATGTGTGAATGAGACACATTGTAAAGCGCTTTGGATAAAAGCGCTAAATATGTGCAGACCATATTAGGTACACCTACATTATAGAGTATATACACTCATTAGCCATTTTCATGTGCACTTTGCGCGTACATAATTATTAGGAGTGTAATTTTCTGCAGTTCTAGGGTTTTAAACACCTCAATGTCACAGATAATCAAGGATGAGTAAGGAGAAGGCTGTGTATTTTAAACTGCAGTATAACAACTAGGGAGAACAAGCCTACAATACACAGGCGACATGTTGAGTAGTGTTCTAGCATGCTCTGTTCTCTCGGTGCTGTGCAGTGGGTTCATTTGGAGGCTAAGTGGAATGCATAATTATCACACCTGTCAGAGAATGCAGGAACTCTCTCACACACACACACACACACAACATACAGGCAGGTCTGGCAGATTCTCTGAGCAGAGCCTTCTCCAGAGATTTCACTTGTAACAGAGTTAACAGACACAAAGACACAACAAGAGAACAGGTGAGAGTGACAACAGTGATGAGGATAAGGTAATAAAAGAAAAAGAAAGGCACAAGACACAAGGCCTTTCTCCACTGCACGAAGTACCAGCACAATGAGACTCTGCTTTTTCCACTGATCTCCAGTTAGGGATGGGCGATATCTTATCTTCCTGCAATATACCGGTAGAAATTCTCCCCACGATGAATGAGAAGAATGAGTCTTCCCACGATGATTACGATAAATACTAGACGATGACGTATTTCTGTGTGCGATGGTCTGCGACCCATTCGCAGCTCACATGCAGAGCGAAAACAAGTACGGCGGAAGGTGGACGTGGAGCTGAGCAGGAGTTTATCGCTAAACGAGGAGCTACCTCTACAATCTGGAACTGGTTCGAGTACAGAAAATCAGTTTCACTTTTAGATCAATGTTTGTGTTTCTGAGGCTCTCAAGACTGCATGCAGCTGTCACTTGTAGCCAAAAACAGTGGGGCATGGTACTATATTTATATCGTCACTGATATCGTTATCGCAATAAATACCAGAATATATCATGATATAATTTTAAGTCCATATCGCTCATCCCTATCTCTAGTACAGGGACAGTGAGGGAGATGGTATTCAAGGGTGAAGCTAGCCGGAGTAGTCACTGAATGGTTTGGCACACTGTTTTCACACTGGGTGCTGGTGGTTCAATAGTTAAAGCTTTGGATTTCTGAACAGATGAATGTGTGTTCAAATCCACCAACACAAAAAACACCATACACACAAAAAAGAAATTCCACTGCTGCGCTGCTGTCATCAAAAGCTAATTGGTGTTATATTTTTCAACCTTGACATTAAAAAAGACAGAAAACAAACCATCGTGCTTATATTGTATGCCAGCTGGACTTTTAATTAATTTTGTAGAAATTTCTAGGAAAGTGGTTGACCAAATAATTCAGACAAAAGGGAATGGAGAAAGAGAGAGAAGGAGCACTGGAAAGAAAATGAAAGTAGAAAGTTAATGTGAGAGGTAGATAATAGGGAAAAGGGGAACAAAGTCTCAGTCAAGACTCTGTGTCTCTCAGTCAGGTCTTCTGCGTCCTTTCCTGGATTGTATTTGCAAAGGACCTCATTTATTTCTCACTGAGATGGTGCATCTAAAGCTCTACTTAAAGCCTCTGTACTCCTAATCCACGAAACAAGGAGCACTGGGATCCTGGTGGATCTGGTATCTCTTTAGCATTCCTTTTCAATCCCAAGCAGTTGTGAATATCGTACACTTGGATGAGAAATCACAAACGCTCCTGGTTCCACAAGCATGCAAAAATCATGCCATAAAGCCTGCTTTGTTCGAAATATGTGGGAATGTATACAGACTGAGCAACCATCAAAGACCTTATCTATACTGAGGACCAGCATACACTCTCATCATCAGGAGTGTATTCGCTGGCATGCAACAGATACACAGCGCCGCTGTCGGCATAAACACACAGTTGTGATCCTGGCCAAAACTAATTACTGCTGCTGCCAAGTACAGCTCTTTCTCTGGCTGGAATTAGTTGAGCGCTGTTGATGGCACACACTACTGCCTCATGCTCCTGGGGTGAAAGCTTCAGTACATTTCCACTTGTAGGTAAATATTATGCAAATCCAGAGGAGGTAAAAAAAATATAATATACTGATGGGCTACAGAGACTTCACTCACATGAAGTAAACTCTTCCATGTTCTCAACAAAAAGGCCAATGTGGAAAATTTGTGAGTCTAGAGGAGGGAAAAATATACGAATGGGCTACAGAAGCCTTGGTCAGTTTGCATAGTTTAAGTTGTTTTAAAATCTACCTTGGTTCATTTGGTTTAAGTAGAAGTTTTTATGCTGAGTACATTTTTATCTCTGCCCATAAAGTGCACAAAAGCAGAACATCATCACTCAGTACATCTGATTAAACTATGATAGTGGTCATCAAAACTCAATGTCTTATCAGATGGTGGAACCACAAGTGGACCTACAGCACACTTTTGGCCCGATACATATTATCATACCATGTAATATGGACAGGACCTGAATAATCACCTCACAACTTCACTATGGGATTTTCCCCGAGGTCAAGTCACGGTCCACTCATGTTTTCCATATATGCTACATTTCTAGGCTCAGTGACTAGATCTAATGGCTACCACTGCTACATTCAAAACGTTACTTCTATTTTGCTCTGTGGTTCCCAGAAGATATCCGATTGCCTTTCTGACATCTCTTCCTGGATGAAAACCCATCAACTGGAACTGAATCTTGAAAAAAACCTGAGCTTGCTTACAGGCTAAGAACTTCCCTATACTGGACCTCTCAGTAAGCAGTAATACCCTCACAGATCATCCCATACTGCAGACATAGCTCAATTCCTCAGATCAACCAGCATATCTAGGCCTAAAAAACTCACAAAAACCTCCAAATAATCTGTACAGTTTTAATCAAAATTATGCAGATTTTCAGCTGTTTGCAATGAACAAATCAAACAAAAGCAATTGAAATAGTTCAACACAATGAATGCTTCAAGTGGTTTCCCCATGTCCAACTGAAAAGGACTTCTCCACCCCTTCATGGCAAGTATTTTAGTACTTAGTAGATCACCCTTTTGCTGTTATGACCTGCTGCAAATAAGACGCATAGTCAGACACCAGCTTCCTGAGGAATATTAGCCCATTCTTCATGAGAAATGGCCTCCAGTTTATTCTCTAGTAATATTCTTGGGGTTGCGTGCTGCAAAAAAGTTAGGTGACTGTGATGGCCCTGTAGAATCTTCCAGGATTTCTTTTGCAAACAAGCCTTTGGTGAAATTTGAGGTATGCTTGGGAACATTGTCCTGTTGAAAGGTCCAATGACGCCCAAGCTTCAGCTTCCTCACAGATGGCATGACGTTTTCTCCTGGGATTTCCTGATACTTCAATGAATCCATCTTGCCTTCCACATGATGCAGGTTTCCAGTGCCAGAGGATGCAAAGCAGCCCCAGAGCATCACCAAGACACAACCATGCTTGACTGTGTACAGCGTGTTCTTTCTTCATTCTTCTTCTTCAAGACATACCGCTGATCCATCGTGCCGAAATCGCTCCACAAAACAGAATCCCAAAACGTCTGTGGCTTATTTCTATGATTGTAAGCCAACTTTTCTTGTGCTCTGGGTCAGTAGTGGTGTACGTCTTGGAGTTCTGGCATGGAAACCATCTGTATCTAGTACACACCTTACTTTCCTCACTGAAACCTCAGAGCCTGTTGCCACCAAGTCTTTCTGCAGGTCTTTTGCAGTCTCTCGAGGGTTTTTCCCAACCTGTCTTCTAAGAATTCTGGTTGCAGCCGTTGATAGCTTCCTTTTTCTGCCCGGTCCAGGTTTTTCATTAATTTTCTGTCCGCAGTTCAGGTATTTCATGTATTCCTGCTCAAGCACACCTGGTGTAACTAATGAAGCCCTTGATTAGTTGCATCAGGTGTGCTTTAGACGACACCTGTTTTGCATATTTGTGCTGTCGCGAGAGATTCTCAGGGGGTTGAATAATTTTGAAATTGGAGAAATATAAGTTCCATTTTCAGTTGAATTTGGGGAAACCATTTGAAGCATTCAATTGCTTTTGTTTGATGTGTTCATTGCAAACAGCTGAAAGTCTGTAAAGGTTGACAATAAATCTGATTTGCAATGGGGGCTGAATAATTTTGATCGCAACTGTAACTCTTGTGGCTTTGCATTGCAGGAAGAATCCATGTACTTATCCTTGCATTCCTGCAATTTAACATGGTCTTCAAATGAAAGCATTCTTTGTTAACAGTTTTCTAAACTTTGTGTTCGCTGCCAGAGAATTCGTTTACGCTCTGCAAGTTTACATTCACCATTCTGGCACAGGTGTGAGCAGGCTTAACATTGATTTACTTTCATTGGCTAGTGAGATTTGGATTGACAGCTCGAGTATCCAGCTGAGGAGGAGGAGGAGGAGGATGACATTAATGATGACACCGTGCTGCTCCTGGGAGCTCATCTCGAAAAAATCGTCGTATGAGACTACCCAAACCTCAAATATTCATTACGAACTAATATATTGACTAAGTAAGTAATTTCCACTACACAGTACAAACACTATGACTATACAGAGAACTGCATCCAGAACATTCTCCATAATTCACGACACTGAAGTCTTTAATTCCTGGTCAGGGAGCTGTCGATCCAAATCTCACTAGCCAATGAAAGTAAATCAGTTTTAAGCCCAAAACACATTTGTTTCCAGAATGTCAACTGTAGACTTGCAGAGCGTGAATGAAGTTTGAAAGTGTAAATGAAAACTCTAGCAACACATTCATCATCCATCATTAGTGAAAATGAAGCTTAGAAAAATGATACCAAAGAATGCTGTTTATTTGTAGGCCATGTAAAATGTTAGCCTCTGAGTTCATGGTTTTCAGTTTCAGAGTGTTTTTCTTCTCTTTCTCATTGAATATTTTAGTTAGTTTCCTGAAAATATACATTCAATACTTCTGGCACAAATTTAATTCCATACTTGTGCACGCCCACACTCATTTACATAAAGAAACGCCCCCAAACGGAAAAAAACTTTCTATAAATGGGTGATTTTTATCACTAGGTGTATGCAATCTATCGAAAACTTGCAATGGTGTTAAAATCTCTCATTATTCTTGCCCTTTACATTGCCACATTTGGAAATGTAATATAATGTATGTACGACATACTTGTGTCATTCTTCGACTCATCGCTGGAAAATGCCAGACTTGTCTCGAATTTCTCGCTGAAATGCCTTCGAGCAGAAACAATGTGCTATGTTATTGCTGCAAATTGTTAGAAACTTGCTGCCAGAAACCAACTAACTTCAAATAAAACTGACTGATGAGCCACTCATCAATTTTATCAAAGAGGTACCTGCGGTTCCCGAGGTTTCCTGCACAAAGCTGCACGTGCCAAATCTTCCAGCAAGGCAAGATCTGCCATTGTCTAGATCATCAGTATAAATCTTCAGATGTGTCTTCTACATGCCTTTACCTCTCATCTGTGTCACCTCTCTGCACCTCGTTGAGTCAGAAATTAGTGCCAATTATTTCCTTCTAATCAGTTTACACACCATTACACTTTCCAGCCACTAGGGGTTTCTGCACACACGTGCATACACAAGGGTTATGCACAAAACAGGGTTGATAAAAGATACCCCTGGGTCCCTTGGTTGCGCATAGCTTTCCAGTGTGGTTAGACGTATTACTCGGCACTGCACTCAAAGTTAGCGACGCCTGAATTGTAGGACTTTGACGGATGGCTTCATGATTGCACCCCTGAGTACTGGCACTCCAACCTCTCGTTTTTTAGCTATGTTCTTCCTACAGCTATTATACTTATTTTTCTGGTCCATTGGTAGAAACGTAGCCTTGCAGCACTTGTGTCACTGTCAGCTCCTTTAACAGCTCTATGCTTAGGATTTTATTCTGCCTCACTTGTAAGGCTCTCTGGGTAAAAGCACCTGCCAGGAGAAATAAATGTAAATGTAAAATGCACCCAGATCACTCTCCGCATTGTGGACTGCTAGAGGTAACCATTTTCCTGTGTGTGTGTGTGTGTGTGTGTGCGTGTGTGTGTGTGTGTAATGTATGTGAACTTTACCCAAACGTTGGACTATGTGGAATGAGAAAACATTCCAATCATTTCAGGTACAGCAGAGCCAGATACATTGCATAAAACTAACATACTGCTCCTCTCTCTCTCTCATCTCTCTCCCTCTCTCTTTCTCCCTCTGTCTCTTTCTCCCTCTCTCTCTTTCTCTCTCTCTCTCACGCTGTGTGGCCCATGTCCTTTTGCTTGCACTCCATTTTTGCCCTTAGCCGAGGAGCAAAGGCAGAATTGAAAAGAACGTTTGCCTCAGGAGTCATGCTATTTTAAACATAGACCAGTCTATTGAGACGCACGCCCTCCAGACACCTCTCCATTACAGAGCAGGTCGCCGACACGTTGCTGCCCGACGATGCTTTCTTGCTCTCTGCCCGACTGGTTTTCTCCAAGAGCAGCCGCTGGGGCTACAGGAAATCGCTAGGAATTCTGGACAGGCTGCAATTATTCACCCGAGACAAAGAACTGCGTGCCACCTCGTCTTTCCAATAGATCAAACACTTTCATGACAGGATATTGAATCCTCTGCTCCATGTGTGAGAGTGTGTTTGTGCGTAGAGGTGTGCTAAGACTTCTCTCAAGAAGAAATGATCAATACACCGACCTTGCATCAAAGCATGTACTCTCACACCCATGCAGGCAGGCACACACACACACACACAGGCCTCTGGGTGAACAACTAACTGCATGTTCACACAGGCACCGTTTTCTCCTCTTCACAGACCTTCATTTCTTTTCTTGCCCCTGTGGATCAGCTCCTTCACCAGAGGGAAGTTTAATTAGCAAGTAGCTGCTGGCCGTGCACTTTGATTAAAGTTACACGCACTACAAAAAGGCTTACGGCCCACAAAGGGCAACAGCCAAGCTAATATTGTACCATTGATAAGAGACCCTGGTGTACCATTGGCTAGTTCCCTGCAGTGTCCATGGAGACCATGGTGTCAGGGTAAATCTGATTGGACACTATTCTTCTGCACTCAGAGAAAAGGATATGATTAGAGCTCAAGAAGCATGGCAAAGAAGACAGAACTGGGTGAGACTTGCTAATATATAAACAAAGGAGGTCTTTCACAGGCAACACTCTTTGCGTTTTTCATTTAGCATTCATGGCGGAGGCTAATGGTGTACGCTTTGTGATGGCTTGATATCCGTATGTTTTCTCAATTCCAACATCTCCATCTCCTAAACCAACAGCATCCCTTTGGTAGAACAGCAGGAGCTCAAATGTGATGTTTATTCTCCCACATTATTTCTCGGGGGCCAAAATCTCTGTAAAGGTTTTAGAATGGGCTAGGAGCAGTCAGTGTCAGCATCATTATGCATAGAAGCTTCCAGAAAGTAATCACGCACCACATGTCCATGAAGATATTTCACTGCTGAAGCTAGCACTCATTTAAAGATATGGGACTCCTTTTTAATTAAAGTCGAGTCGAATTTAATTATGCCATTGGCCTAATTTAGCATAAAGCTAATTTGTTTTAACGCAGTCGCTTCCGAATGAATTGCACTGATCTGCATATCTATTTAAATATGCTGCTTGAGCCAAAGGTCATGAGTTCTTGCTTCAGAGCAGTGTATGTGCATGTAGGGAAGAGATGGATTATTGATGAGATGTGTGTGTGATGTATGTGAGGAAAACCTCCGGCTTGGTAATAACATGCAAGGTGAAAACCTGACCTTTCTACAGCACGGGAAATTCCTCTCGGGGTTCAAACATATCTCAGTAAAACGACAGGTGCCTTCAAACTAGCACAAGAGCATTTTGGGTGCTCTAGCGTGCTGGAGTTAGTGTTATACTGTGATCACAGAGGCAATGCCTTCACTGTGCGACTCATGTCAGAATGACGCCTAATGATAATTTCTTGATTTTTATTTGTAGAGTTTTAATTAGTGATAAAGGTGTGTTTCTGAGGTAGAAAAACAACTAACCTGGCCCACGTAGACCAACAAGCGGGCATTGAGTGGGCTCTCATCTGAACTCAACCAGAACTCTGCGTTATCGTCAGAGGCCACAGCAAACTGGAAATCCCCTAGAGATACAAGAAACAGACAGAAAATACAACACTTTAAGCATGTGAAACAGCTGGTAGAACTTAACAGTCTTCCACTGCTCTTCGTGCGAGTGTATAACGTGTACTGTACGTATATACAGTAAAATCCACGTATCCGCTGTTTCAGGTACAGAGGTTTCACTTAAAATCAAATAGAAAATTCGGAACGTTCACCATCCCTGTCCAGCGCATCCACAGCGTATGCACTACCCATTGTCACTGGTCACTTAGTAGCTGTGTCAGTTATCAGATCGACTCTCACGGTGTTGCAGTGCTCGTGTTCAAGTAATCCTTTGCTTAATAATGGCCCCGAAGCACAAGAGTAGTGATGTAAATCGATATGCCAAAATGAGTCGTAAAGCGCTTCGTTTAAGGGAAAAGGTGAAAATTGTTGATGTAGTAGGGAACATATTTTGTGGTTGCTAGGATGTGCGGTATCTGTAAAATTGTGAAAAAAAAGCACCGATGTATCAGCCAATAATCGGTATCGGGAAAAATAGAGGCAATTTGTCACTACTATCGGCCGATAGTTTACAAACGTCCGATGATCAAGGCCGATTATATCCTGTCGATCAAAAGAGGGCGGGAAAACACATCGATTTGGTGCTGTGTGTAAAGATGATGTCTCTTGTGTGGAATGACCATAAAACTGCAGTTTGTAATCTCTGCACTGATAAAAATTTACATCGGATGCTGCAGCAGTGAGGCCGGAGTTTCGGTGTTGAATGTTTTTTTTTTGCTCTGCTGCTCGAGCTGAATTAAAGGACCAGTACACCATTGAAAGATTTCAATGAAGATGAGTTGACAAAAAAGTATACAGTATCTCACAAAAGTGAGTACCCCCCTCACATTTTTGTAAATATTTGGTTATATCTTTTCATGTGACAACCCTGAAGAAATTACACTTTGCTACAATGTAAAGTAGTGAGTGTACAGCTTGTGTAACAGTGTAAATTTGCTGTCCCCTCAAAATAACTCAACACACAGCCATTAATGTCTAAACCGCAGGCAACAAAAGTGAGTACACCCCTAAGCGAAAATGTCCAAATTGGGCCCAATTAGCCATTTTCCCTCCCCAGTGTGACTTGTTAGTGTTACAAGGTCTCAGGTGTGAATGGGGAGCAGGTGTGTTAAATTTGGTGTCATCGCTCTCACACACCCTCATACTGGTCACTGGAAGTCCAACATGGCACATCATGGCAAAGAACTCTCAGAGGAACTGAAAAAAAGAATTGTTGCTCTACATAAAGATGGCCTAGGCTATAAGAAGATTGCATCAAATATTTACAAAAATGTGAGGTGTGTACTCACTTTTGTGAGATACTGTATATTACACAGAAAGATATATTTGTAGAGTAGTATATTTCATATCCGGTTAATGTCACGAATCGTAGTCGGAGGCGGATGCTCAATCGCGGAAGCGAGCAAACCAAAACAAAGTCACGTGGCCTGTCTGAAGACGAGCCACAGTGCCCTCTGCTGGACATACCATGACAATATATCACCATTTTGATGTTCAGTGATGAAACAGAAATGCTTTTGTTTGCGGTGAGTGAATGTGAGATTAACAGGAGGTTTTTTAGAATTCAGTCAATGTTAATATGAATTAAAAACATTCAATAAGTTAAGAAATCTTACTTTAATCTTCAGAATTGAGTTCATGTGTTAATGTTAATGTGAATAATGTGTTTTCTGTTTATGAGACAAGTTACTGTGAAACAACTTGTTGAAATGGAGAGAATAAAGTTTTTATTTGCATTTCTTTCAGAATTGTGGAATTAATTATGATGAATTTAAAAGAAGGGATAAAAGGCAGAACTATCTGTATCAGCCGATATCACTGAATAATCAGTTATTGGCTGAGAAATTTAGCATCGGTGCATCTCTAGAAAAAAGAAATAGAAATCAATTTATTATTTCTAAAAGTTATCATAGGCATGTACAGTATATAGTTTGCTACTATCCTTGGGATAATGGTTTTGGACCTCAATTGCACATGGACATTCTCTCTGTGGTTGCTGGGACTACGGTTGCTACTATGGCCTTAGGACTGCAATTACCACATGCAGTTTTGTACTCAAGTCTCCTTTAGTGAACAGTGGACTAGTTCAACAAACAGACTTCATATGAAAACCATAATGAACATTCTTTTACTTTCACACTATCTGTTATTACCCACATGAGGACGGGTTCCCTTCTGAGTCTGGTTCCTCTCAAGGTTTCTTCCTCATATCATCTTAGGGAGTTTTTCCTCGCCACCGGCTCGCACAATAGGGATAGGGAATAGGGAATTCACACACTTAAAATCTGTATCCTGTGTTTACATGTTTCTGTAAAGCTGCTTTGAGACAATGTCCACTGCAAAAAACACTATACAAATAAAAATTTTATAGAAAATTTATACTATCAGGCATATGCTGGGGGGCTTGAAACCTATCCCCAAGGGATATTGGGGTCCTACTGTACTATATATACACGATATATCCATATATCCATTAATGTGAGAGAGTAAGTCTGTATTCCAGACAGTGCAGGTGTGACAGAGTAAGGAGCCTCAGCTCATGCGCACAGCTGCTATCAGTTATTGCTACTAGTCATGTGCACTGGTTTCTAACACTCGATAACGGTGTGTACTCTGAGTCTGAAAGCTCTATTTTTATGATTGGCTGTGTGAATGAGGTATGAGAGTGTAGCGTAATTAAATGATTACCGTCTTTGTATGGATGAATGTAGCCAAATATTCTCAAGCCGTAGTTTTTCCATTTGGGAGCAACAGCCAGTTTCTTCACTACAGTTCTTGTCTGGGGAAGCAAACAAGAAGGAAATAACACTCATGATTTAATTCATTCATACACATGAACATGCAGACATTTATACACACCGACACTTACAACACAATGGCCTCATTTATCATTTATCATGTAGTAAATCTGTGTGTACATGTTTTTCACAGACAAAGCCAAACCGAACAAAATTAACACCAGCTTTCTTCATCCTTATGTACCCCGAGCACGTTCAGAATTAAATGTATATTAAGCAAAGCTCAGACACAGCTGAAAACAACGAAACTAAACCGCTTCTAAATGCAGCATGCACTAAATCTAGCAATGCAGCTCAGCCTTTGAAGCACATCGAGCAACTCTTTCTCCCTTTTTAAGATGCCATTTCTTTTGTCATAACTGAAAGGCTAGGCTTCGCGCATGCTATTTAAAACTGACATAAAACCTACCAATTATATGATTCGAAGCCTATAAATCAAGGTGCACATTACAATGACTCCTCATATATAAATTCACACAAACTCACGAGGGCCTATCAGGGAGAAATGATTTTCGGTACTAACTGGACTTTCATAAATGCCAAATTTCTTGTGTACATGCTCCTGTGAATGAATTCAAAATAAACGTTTTTGTAACCAGCTTGATAAATGAAGCACATTGTCTGTAATCATGTGGGAAGTGGCCATAAGGAAGGCGCTTTAAAAACAGTAAATTAAAAATCTTGCCAATGACAAGAACAAACATGGAGGACAGAGTGCCAGTGCTGGTCTTGTTAGTGGCCAAATATAAGGAGATTTATGACATATTAAAACGAATATATTTCCCTGCCTTGGCACTTTGCTATTTTTGGGACAGTCCAAGGTATGCAATATGACTGTGGCTGCATATAGTCAAGTCGCACAAGCAGCTCCCTTTCTCTTCATTTTCTGCCTCCAAAGCTACAACGAAGGCAAACAACCTCCTCATCTTTATATTACTGATAATAATAACTAGCAAGATAGCAAGCTAACCTAGTTAGTTAGTGAGATCAGATGATCATGACTTGGTCCTGCCATGCTGGGTCACATGCCACGATCCATTGTAAGTGCAAGGCTAAGGGCTTCAAACCACAGGGGCATTTAACATGTACGCCTTCCTACAGTATATGACCCACTAAGTTCGGAAGCAAAGAAATAAATGGAGTAAATAAATAAATTTCTCAAATAAATAGAGATTCCAGAACCCAAAAAACAACCAAACTGGCCAGTATTAAAAAATGAAGAGGAAGAGTAGTTAAAAGAATTAATTTAATTATTACTACTGGTCAGTGATATGTAAAAAAAAAAAACCCAAAAAAACATCATTTATAGATTTGCTAACAAACTGCCAGCAGAATAGTAATGCTGCATTTTTCATGAAAGTTGGAGTTTAGGACATATTTGATAAATGAATTATTTAACACTGGAAAGTACTACAATTTTTGAACATTTTACAATGTAAAAGATTTATCATACCGATTAACCTTTAATCAGCTTCCAATCAAAGTTTGTAATTTGAATAAAAATACTGATGATATCCAGTACACTTTTTCAATTTCTCAGAAAGAGTGTATCGTGCCAAAACTTCATCTGTCACGATTTCCCCTTGCGAAGTGAGGAAAAGCCCTGAGGAACCCGAAGCGTGAGCTCGAAGCATGAGCTCGAAGCACGAGACCGATGTGTGAGCTCTTGGGCTTCAGTGACATTATCTTTGTTTACTTTGGACACGTCCTTTTGTTATTGTTTATGTCCTGTCTCCGCCCCTGTATTGTCATTGATTGTTTCCCGTACAGTTGTCATTGTTTTCAGCTGTCTCGTGTTTCACCCCTGATTAAGTTTGTCATTTAAACCCCTCGTGTGATATCACCGTACCAAGCGTTAGTACCCTGTTCCTCATTTAGTTCCATGTTCTTTGACCTTGTTTCTTGTTTCTCGTTCTTGATTCTAGCCTTGTCCAGTTTATGCCTGTTTGCCAAGCGCCTGACCCATCGCCTGTTTCTTGACCTCGCTATTGTCTCCTGTTTTGGATTTGTCTGCCTGTCTCTCTCTAATTAACCTCTTATCTGCACTTGCATCTGTCCTAATCTTCATTATGTAAAATACGTGACATCATCAAAGTAACAACATTATACTATAGTATTTCCTAGCCCGAATTTGTTCATATTTTATACATGGTTATCAGCAATTCCCTACATGATAAAATATCTGGAAAAGAAATCATTTATGTCACAGGTCACTGGAGGATGTTTGTGGATATGCTCTGACATGAGCAGACAATCACACAAGACCAATAAAACTCACACACACCACTGGACTTATACTCACATGGGGAAAGAGAGGAAAATGAAGGTTCTTTCTGAGCTGAGCGGTAGATGAGCCACACCAGTCTTCAAACACATGCAGGTTTGTCTGACCCTTATACTGTGAGGGAAGAAAAGAATAAAATAGAGGACGAGAGAGAGACAGAGATGGTTATAGTTGACAGCGCAACACCGACTGCTTCGACTAGAAAACAGAAAAGAAAACAAACAAACAGAAAAGACATTGGAGAAACTTCTCCGTTCATATGGGATAAGATTTAGGAGATTAATATAAGCATGAGAGAGAGAGGAGTACTGTATAGAGAGCAGGGATAACCTGAGGAGAAGGAATACGAAGGAGGCTACAATGTTAGTTCTCCACTGATCTCTCTACTGGGACGGCTCACCTGCTAACCTGCTGCAGGAAGACCTGCAGTGCACAAATCCTCAGAGAACAGCTTAGACATTAATAATACAAGACTACAGTCCAGGGCCTGTGAGGGCCGGCATGCTGCAGGTTACACATACACACGCACACAGGCATTTTTTCACAGGCTATATATACACACACATACAGTATTGTGCAAAAGATTTTTTTTTTTTAGTACAGACTTTGTTGTAGATTTTTATTTTATGACTTCTACATTATCGAGTCAGTACAAAAACATTTCAGATTCCCAAACATTCGTTTTCCAGCACACAATTAACTGTTACAGAATTTTTTTTTGCATGTCAGTAAAGAAAGCAGCATATTAAGCGGTAAGACACGCTTTTCAAACAAACAAAAAAAACCAAACACAATGAAAACTGTTGGTTTTTCCTGCAAAAATAAGAATCGAGTGCGACAGTTAAAGTCTCGAGAAGAACCGTGATTAGTTCTGCAAGATGCTCAATAATACTTACAGCTCATTTCCTTATAAAACTGCACTAATTCTACCTGAGACAATTTTTTTAAAAGCAAAGGGTCGTCACACTAAATATCGCCTTTGTTTCATTTATTACTGTTTACTCCTCTTCATAGTATTTTTTTTTATGAAGAAATGTTTAATTTCATTATTTTGAAGGTAACTTTACTCTACGGCATTTCTTTGCATGTGCCTAAGACTTTTGCACAGTACTGTATATACATACACAGCTGTGTCTGTATATCTACACTCACCACCCACTTTAATAGGAACACCTATACATCTGTACATTTATCCAATCAGCCAATCACGTGGCAGCAAGTGCGATGCATACAATCATGCAGATGCAGGTCAAGCGCTTTAGTTAATGTTCACATTAAACATCAAAACAAGTCTGATCTCGGTGACTTGCTAATCAGAGTAAATCAGAGAACAGGTAACAGGAGAAGCATTTGAAAAAAATATTTGCGCAGACACATAGACCTTATTTAGGTGTGCAAACGTGAGTGTATTTTGTCTAACGTATATGTATTCTTTCGTGTTGATATATTTACGGGACATTGTGTCTGACAATTTCGATTTTATCTGACGTTTTGAGTTTTTAACAATCAAAAGCCGGTATTTATCGGCAAACGGTTGTGTGTTTATGTGTTCTCCCCAGCCATGAAAGTTGAAGGCTATCACACACTTTCTCCGAGTCATGCAAAGCCTGCTAGGCTTATCTTACAAACTGTCGCTCATGCTGCATCACGGGGCAGTGCAACACACATGGACTAAGGTTATCCACCACTTTCTGCATGTGTGTGCTCACAGATGCCAAACACACCTAACCAGAGAACATGGTCAATATTGCTCTCTTGGACTCCCGGTCATAGCTTGCTGTAGTGTTGTCAGGATTC
This sequence comes from Ameiurus melas, assembly GCA_012411365.1. Lineage (NCBI taxonomy): Eukaryota > Metazoa > Chordata > Actinopteri > Siluriformes > Ictaluridae > Ameiurus > Ameiurus melas. Next base: position 10,315,712 of record CM022764.1, read on the forward strand.
GAACTCGATAGCTTTCACTCTGTATCACTCGAGAGCCAGCAATATATTATTTTAAGTCATACTGGCACAAACTGGCATAATTAATATATAAGATTCGACATACCGTATGTACATTATTAATTCAAGCATTTAACATTCCTTGTTAAACTTAGCATTAGCATAGTTTAGCCTGTAATAAAGATATTAAAAAAAGAAGTCACTTTTTTCTCGAGCGGTGAATGAGCTAGACACTAATGTTTTATTGATTCCTGTTGGACCAGTTCTGGTTTGTGACTGAACAGGTGGTCAGATTAGACCAGTCCTAAACAGTGAGTATACCAGGACCATACTGAGATGCCTGTACCTTTGTAGATTCAAGAGTAATAGTAATCAAGAGCACCAAACTCCAGGATAAAGAAGAAAGTCCTCATCCTTGAGTCATGCATATGGATGGTTGTAATGTCTTTCCAATGTCGATTAAGCCAATTCCAATAACCTTGGCCATAGCGTCATGATGGCTCATTGTCAGTCCTCTGCATCAAGACATGATTTTCTCAGACAGGGGAAGGCCATCACTAAAGTTACTGTTTATTCTTTGCTGTTAACCTTAGGCATTGATTCCCCTCTCCCACTGCTGATTTCCCCAAATGAAATCAATAAAAGAAGATTAGAGACAGGCCATCCACACGCCTTTTCAATGTCCATAGCAGCGGACAGACGTTTCTCAATTAAACTCAATTAAACCGTGTTCATATGTGGTGACCTGCTGCTCTATTTCTGTCTCTACAGGGCCTCTGTTGCTAACCCTGGGTTTCGGTGTCAGGGAAAGTTATGTTGCCGTAATCCAGGTGGAGGCAGAACTAAGCCATATCCAGTAACTAATTCACAGCGCCAACCAATTGCATCACTTTTGCCCTGTAGCAGATCAGAGTGTTTTTACTCTGCAGGCTAAATTTGTATTTTATCCCATAGTTTAAAGTAGGCCAGAGATAGACACTGATATTGGACATCTATAAATACATCCTGTTCAAATCATGTTATTGTTTCTTCAGACGTTCCTTTTGATTTTCTTTTACAGAGAGAAAGGTTGAGAGAAACGTTATTGATCTTGATAATTACAGCACCCAAAGACAGAACACCGCAAGAATGAAGAACATTGTGCATAAAAATGAGCAGCAAAAAAATAGGAAGTGGCAGGATACTGATATCCCAGGGTGTCCACATACTTGTGTTATGTTCTGGCTCGTTTTTAGCTATGCTGTCTTCGCTAAAGACTTGAACGCTAATCCACTGAAGGATAAAAGTATACATAAAAATCAGGGCTCTTTCTCTGTTAAGCTATACACTGATCAGCCATAACATTAAAACCACTGAATATCATTGATTATTTCGTTACAGTGGGGTGGGATATACATATTTAGGCAGCAAGTGAACAATCAGTTCTCAAAGTTATTGTGTTGGAAGCAGGAAAAAATGGGCAAGCGCAAAGATCTGAGCAACTTTTAAAAGGGCCAAACTGTGATGGCTACATGACTGTGTCTCCAAAGTGGAAGGTCTTGTGGCTAGGACCTTCCAAAAGTGGTCCAAAGAAGGACATCCGGTGAACCGGTGACAGGGACATGGGCACCCAAAGATCACTGATATGCGTTGGGAGTGAAGGCTTTGAACGTTTTTAATGTTATGGCTGATCGGTGTATGTGTACTCTGTTGTTGAATATGACTCTGGTATGGATCCTGAAACACTTCCTCTCACATTTCAGACCTGCCTGGTTCATCCTCATACTTCTTCTTCCTCAAGCATCTGCACTTGTGACTCAATTTCTGCTGCTCTGGACAGTCTCACATAAAATACCATAAAGACATGCACTTCCAAAAAAAAGAAGGTTTATGCACAAGTCTTGCCCTTCCTTCAGAAGATAATCTGACCATGATACTGTAGATTTGTACTTCCTAATATCTGCCGCTGGAATCATAACGCCTATCCTATCTCCTTTCAACACACTTAGTACCGTTTGTAATGACAAACTATTCTACTTCTTTTGCACTACCTCACAAATTGGACACTAGAACTGTGTGCTGGTTGGCGCTACACTGTCTTTTACTGACCAATTGTCCTGCTTTAGTAGTTCCTGTACTGTTAACGTGCACTTTGTATTGGAATGTGCAGGTCTTATTTAGTTCTATTGTTTAGTCTCATGTAAGTGTGTTTTTTTTTAATGGAGGACTGTTTTTTTGTTCTTTATACTGTGTAGCTGTATATGGTTAAAATGACAAAGCCACTTGACTTGTATATTTTAATGATTTATAAAGAATGTATCCACTGTCACCCAGAAGAGGATGGCTTCCCTTTTAAATCTGGTTACTTTTAAGATTTCATCCTCATGTTGTCTCAAAGAGCTTCTTTTTTTTTTTTTTTGTCCCTTACGCCTCTGGCTTACTCATTCGGAAACTAAATCTAAAACCGGCCTTCTGTAAAGCTGTTTGGTGTCTATGTCTATTGTTCAAAACGCTATGCAAATAAAATTGAACTGAACTGAAAAGCAGGAAGTACTACAAAACTATAGATCAGAATAAATAATTAATGTGTGAGATTAATCATATATTTTAGGCAATATGTGATACACTGCTTGTTTTACAAGCCCGAGTCTTCTGCAGTGACTCTGTACTTCTGTTAAAGTTTCACTTCTTTGCAACAGATTCTCCCCCAACTAACTTCCACAGAGCAATGGGTGAAGCAACAAACTCTCTTTCTCAAAAATCTTTTTTTTTTTTTTTTTTTTTTAAAAAAAAAAATTTTTTTTTTTAAAAATAAAGTTTCTTATACATTATGCTAGCTCTCTTTATATCTGTCTCACTGGCTGTACGGTTGGAGTTATGGCTGTATTAGTCCATCTCTCTGGTTAACATGGCTGTGTGTGTGTGTGTGTGTGTGTGTGAGCCAAAAGCTCTGAAGACATGCCAACTGCTAATGACGCTGAGAAACCAAAGATGCACACACACACACACACACACACACACACAACGGAAAAGCGCACACACGTGTACACACAAGTGCACACACAAGCACACACACACACACACGTGCACACACACACACACACACACACGCGCACACACATGCACACACACACATACACACATATTTTGTGTAGAACAAAGGTTTTGTTGTTCATATAAGAGGTTCAGACCTTGAATGAATATTATTTCTAAAGCAAATCTGCCCTGAAAATTAGCATTGCTGGTAAAGAAAGAGAAGCGCAGACAAAAATATTTCCATGAAAATAAATATTCTGATATTCTGCTCCATCTCATTCCTCCTTGGTTTTGTGATCTCCAAACAAATTAAAACTGAAGTGAAAATCCACCTTGTTTATAATTTTTTTTTAATATCTTTTAGCAGCAGAACTGCAATGGCAACACTGTAGGACATACTACAGACGATCCTAAATTGGCAATTTTATGTTTGTTGCCATGGTGACATTCCAACAGGCTCACAATGGAAACAGAAAATAAAAGAAAATAAACACTATAAACTATAAAAACATACAATTATTTGTAATGTACAATGTATCCATTTCGTCTCGCCTCTTAATACTAGTAAAGCAGTGAGTATTTATTTTCAAATTCGATATTATTAGAACTATAAATACGGGAGGGCGCTGTGGCTTAGTGGTTAGCATGTTTGTCTCACACCTCTAGGGATCGGGGTTTGAATCCCGTGTCTGCCCTGTGTGTGTGGAGCTTGCATGTTCTCCCTGTGCTTCAGGGGGTTTCCTCCCCCAGTTCAAAGACATGCTCTTTAGACTGATTGGCATTTCCAAATTGTCTGTAGTGTGTGATTGTTCCCTGCAAAGGGTCGCCCACCATGTGCCCTGAGTTCCCTTGGACAGGCTCCAGGCTCCCCTGCGATCCTGTGTAGGATAAGTGGTGAGGAAGATGGATGGGTGGATGTAATATCCAAATAACCCATACAATATTTCAGAATAATTCATATAAAGTTTTACAAATTTCAGAACCAAATTCTAGTGGCCCGGTGTTGCACTGGTGTCCCATCCTGGGTGCATTCCCCCGGCACACCCAGTGTTCCTGTGATAAGCTCCTGATCCACCACAACCCTGACTAGGGTAAAGAGCTTACTGTTAATGAATGAATGAATACTAGTGGCATAAACATGACTCTAGACATTCATTTAGAACTGCAATAATATAAGGAAACAAGACACACCGCTCTCAGCCAATCACTGCATCCTACATGCTAGTGCTAAAGTTTATTTCAAAGGAAGGAAGGAAGTTTATAAATGGTATTTAAATGTTTTCTCCATTCCCTGGTGTGCACTGTTGGCTGAGTGATGCTCTCAGAAGATTGTTCAGTTTGGTTTCTCAAGAAACTGAGCTTCACTAATGCATGTACACTCTCTAAGCAGATATCTATATTTAACCTAATAGAGCTCCAAACATAGCATGTCTGTTTGTCTATCTGTGTGTGTGTTGCTCTCTCTGAGTGTTTGTGTGTGTGTGGCGATGCATAAAAACACCTTGCAAACACATGTCTACCAGGATGACAGGCCTCTAAAAAAACGAGACCTTCATACACAGAAAGGAAACAATGACACAATGACACCTTTTCAGTCACAAAGTCTAGAGCAGCTTCTTCTCTCAAAGTAGTTTTGATTTCAAAATGCTGACAATATGCCCAGATGACCTTGAACCCGCTCATCCAGGGTCGAGCACTGTTCGGTCCAGTAGATAATCAGAATCTCAGCAGTATTAGAAATCCTCCACAGTTCATGCACCTCAGCCAATTGCCTCACGCATCACGTCCCTCATCCCATCACTAGCTCTAAAAACACGTTGCCGTGTGACATAAATGTAGCACCACCCTTCAGAATGAGAAGCTGTCACCCATTTGTCACCCATAATCCCACAGGGCGTGTGGCACGAGCCTCTCAAAAAATTGCTGTGGACATCTAATGCACCTTTATTCCCTGAGGGCAAAACCTCAGATGCATTTTAACGAGTAGTCTCCGTCATAAATGTTCCATCAGAATGTGTGCTGGAGAGGATGTGGTGGTGCAGATAGGACTGTATATTACAGATGCCAGATAAAGATCATCTTCCGTCTGCACATGACCTTTTTACCCCGCTGTAATCGGTCCCCAGGAGAGAAGTGCAATATAGACCACATTCACTTTGATTGCCTGATGGTATGTAATGGCTGTAGGTAACTGCCACACCAACCTGTTCGTTATGAGAAGCTGAAAAGAGATGGAGAAAAACAAACAGAGGCAAGGAAAGAAAATGTTTATGGGGAAATAAAATAAGTAAAAAAAAAAAGAAGAAAAAAAAAGAAATGTAGTGCTGCAGTGTTTTTATTTAATGAATAAGAGAGACTTGGAAGACTGCGTGTCTCTTGTGCCAGATAGGCTAATATCTATGACATAGAAAGAAAGAAAGAAAGAAAGAAAGAAAGAAAGAAAGAAAGAAAGAAAGAAAGAAAGAAAGAAAGAAATGAGTGAAGAAAGGAAGAGGAAGAAAATTAAAAGGGAAATAGAGGGGGAAAATAAACAGAAAAGAATAACAGAAAAAAATATTAAATAATTGCTTATAAAATAAAGATTTTTATTAAAAAATGCAATATAAATATGAAGAAAAGGAAATGAAGGGAGTGGATGAGATGGGATGGGGAGGGAAAGAAAGTAAGTAAAAAATTCAATATAACGAGTGAAAAATGAACAGTAAATGAAAGCAATGAATAAAAGGAATAAAAACAAAGGGGAAAAAAGGAAAGAGAAAGAAAAAGAGCAAGATTCATTGTCATTTTCTTTTCCTAACAGTACAGAAGATAGTGTGAAGAGCTGATAAACTGGATCATCAATGTGAACCATTATTACGTACAAACATATCTCAATTGCTGAAATAGCACTTGAATGCTCATCATAATGAACTCATTAAGAACTCAATAATGACTTGTCTTTTATCTGTTTCCAGTAGGAATGTGATAAATACCTTTATTTCTGGGATTTAAAAAAAAAAAAGAAAGAGATGATGCTGAATGCCTGTGATAAGACCACGCCATAGACTATCCCAAGCTGCAATCCAATCACTCTGTTCTATAAAATTCATTGTGTCTAGTCAGACTCGAGTCAGATCCTGGTCATCTGTTTACCCATGGAGGTCAAGGGTCATCTCCGCTGTCAGAGGCGGGGCTGTGTCTCAAGGACAAGTCAAAGGAACTACAAAGATGAAAACTAACAAAGTACCTCGGGTCTGCAGAAGTGACCAAGACAACCGCAAAACAAGGAAAAAACCTCATTCTTATTATATGACATTTTTATATAACGTCATACTGTTCATGTCAGTGGATGAATTCATAATGTGAGATGGTGGATATGGTAAATCTGCTCTGTTCTGCCTAGCTGACTGGCTGGAGAGCTGGAAGCATGTGGTAATTAGCTGTGTCTTGCCGGCAGCAGGTCATTACTGCAGCATAATGGTATTTGGCAGACGGTGGCATTCATGCTCGGTGTGATTGCTCCGTGTCAGAGACCGCGCTGGCCTTGTGGCCCTTTCACACACACCTCAGATTGGCTCTTCAGCTGTTCTCACTGTGGTTAAAAGTTGGACTTGGCCAATAGCAGCTGCTCCTTAACTAATATAAAAGGGGTGATTTCTTTCCTGCGCCAAAAACACCAACTGAGTCAAGATCCTAATAATGTACTATGCATTCTGGACCGTGATCTTCACTATCACATGTCAGGGACTGCTCTCTCACTGTTTATGTATACTAACAGTAACACTGATTACCATCTGGGACAGACAAGACAATTGTTCATATACTGGTGAGATACGAGTCAGATGTCCATAATGTACATAAAGGTCAATAAAGTTTGCATCCACTAGCAGAAACTGCTTTCATGTACAAAGTTCACAAAAACGAACAGAATTTTCACAAGTTGTACTTCGCGAACAAAATTTCACAATTCTTTATGAATGCAAGTCATGTACTGAAATTGGTAATGATTATAACGTATTCAGGACTGTATTGGTTATTATTGGGTTTTATTTGATAAGATTAGAGTACTTAACACTACACTGCCATTTGAAGGTGTTACAATGCTTAATAAGGCAAATATGTGTAAGATATGTAGTTATGAGATTAAACAATATTGTCACACGAGAATTGTATGTAGTTAAGAACATAAGGTATAGAGTTATGAGTGTAAGGTGTAGAGTTATGAGTGTAAGGTATAAAGTTATGAGTGTAAGGTATAGAGTTATGAGTGTAAGGTATGGGGCTATGAGTGTAAGGTATAGGGTTATGAGTGAAAGGTATAGGGTTATGAGTGTAAGGTATAGAGTTATGAGTGTAAGGTATAGAGTTATGAGTGTAAGGTATAGAGTTATGAGTGTAAGGTATAGGGTTATGAGTGTAAGGTATGGGGTTATGAGTGTAAGGTATAGGGTTATGAGTGTAAGGTATAGAGTTATGAGTGTAAGGTATAGAGTTATGAGTGTAAGGTATGAGGTTATGAGTGTAAGGTATAGAATTATGAGTGTAAGGTATAGAGTTATGAGTGTAAGGTATGAGGTTATGAGTGTAAGGTATAGAGTTATGAGTATAAGGTATAGAATTATGAGTGTAAGGTATAGGGTTATGAGTGTAAGGTATAAAGTTATGAGTGTAAGGTATAGAGTTATGAGTGTAAGGTATGAGGTTATGAGTGTAAGGTATAGAGTTATGAGTACAAGGTATAGAGTTATGAGTGTAAGGTATAGGGTTATGAGTGTAAGGTATAGAGTTATGAGTACAAGGTATAGGGTTATGAGTGTAAGGTATAGAGTTATGAGTATAAGGTATAGAGTTATGATTGTAAGGTATGAGGTTATGAGTGTAAGGTATAGAGTTATGAGTATAAGGTATAGAATTATGAGTGTAAGGTATGGGGTTATGAGTGTAAGGTATAGGGTTATGAGTGTAAGGTATAGAGTTATGAGTGTAAGGTATGGGGTTATGAGTGTAAGGTATAGGGTTATGAGTGTAAGGTATAGAGTTATGAGTATAAGGTATAGAGTTATGAGTGTAAGGTATGGGGTTATGAGTGTAAGGTATAGGGTTATGAGTGTAAGGTATAGAGTTATGAGTATAAGGTATAGAGTTATGAGTGTAAGGTATGGGGTTATGAGTGTAAGGTATAGGGTTATGAGTGTAAGGTATAGGGTTATGAGTGTAAGGTATAGGGTTATGAGTGTAAGGTATAGAGTTATGAGTATAAGGTATAGAGTTATGAGTGTAAGGTATAGAGTTATGAGTGTAAGGTATAGGGTTATGAGTGTAAGGTATGGGGTTATGAGTGTAAGGTATAGAGTTATGAGTGTAAGGGATGGACTTCCCAAGCACTCCACCTTCCCTGACTACTGGCCCTTGCTGCATGTTTGGTGTTGTCTGACAAAGGTTTACCAAAGTATTCCCAAGCCAATGTCAGAATCTCCATTACAGACTCATGACGGTTTCAAGACAGTGACGTCTGAGGGATCAGAGATCACGCGCATTCAGAAGTCATTTTCGGTCTTGCCCTTTAAAATCCTACCGATTTGTCTTTGGGGAATGTTGTTCTCAAAGTGTTGGATTATTCACTGACGCATCTGTTGGCAGATTGGCGAACCTCGTCCCATACTTGCTCTTGAAGGACTACGCCTTTTTGGGAGGCTCCTTATATAATATGATTAGACGATCCCCTCCCCTGTTTCACATCATCTTCTTATTTCAACTTGTAACATCGCTTTTAATCCTAAATTGCCCCTTGCCCAACTTTTTTGCAACATATTGCATGCATCAATTTTAAAATAGATGTTTATCTTCAAAAAACTCTGCAGTTGATTAGATAATCAAGTCAAAGTCACTTTGACTAATACAAGTCAAAGTACATTTACAAATCACTCCTCTTTGTTTTATTAGCCTTTTCCATACCGTCCCAACTTTTTCGGAATTGGGCTTGTATACTGTATGTTGCCGTAAGCCCAGTTGTTAGTTTCAGCCTACTTCCTGTTTCTCTCTTGCCAAAACCTTAGCCTTTTCATTGTTTACTACGCCACTATTGCCAGTTTGTGTTTATAACTCTGTTATTTGGATATTTATCCTTGTATTCATTAAAACCTTCTACTTTAGTGTCCATCCACCGTCTAGTGTAGTTCAATACATCAGCTGACAAATCTCAGGTGTTTTCTGTTGTATCCTTGAGTACTTGCCAACTGAGGAACATTTGTTATGATAAAAGGAAGAAAAATCTTGGCTCTTGCTCATAGACGTGGCCATAATTACAAAAATATTGAGGAATGGCGTTTTTCTTTATACAGGAATGTAGCAGAATGGTTATTGGACCATTACTGGAGTAAACGGTTATCGGATCAGATATGACACCATTTTCAATCCAGTTCACTGGCATATTTTATGGCGTGTGAAGTTGAGTGACAAAGAACAAAAACAAATCGTCTTAGAGCTTGTCACTATCACACTCGGTGCATTTTATATAACTCAGTTTGATGTCAGTATCAAGTCCGTATCACGTATCAGCTAGTGTGGACATTTTCAGTATGAGACCTTTCAAATATATATCCATGCTGACCTCACACATACCCTTAGTACTGCTCTACTGACTAAATAAAAATAGCTTTTCCACATGATTTACAGACAGTTTGCATTACTTACCTTATTGCCTGAGGCAAATGAGGCACACCAAGATTATCTGTCAGTCATTCACCTAGAACTCGAGCAATCTGGCTTGCTGTAATGCTTCTTGAGTTCACAGTAGATTGCCGCCCCTATTATTTCAAGCAAGACAGCTAGAACTAGGCAACGATGATTAGAAAGGTAATTCCACAGCAGCACTATGCGCCTGAAATGATATTCCTCAATTGCAAATTGACTTTGAGACACCACTGGGTAAATGAAGTGTGCCTCTTCTGTCAGCAGCAAATTACACAGAAATCTGAAAAAACGAAACCTGGCAAAGATATCTTAATAATACAAGCCTGTAATGGTGCAGTTCATGCTGTGTGCCCTGCTCTAAACCAAGCCTGGAGATGTGACTAACAGAATACATGCACAAAAAGGGCAAATAATTTACAGATATACTTTCTGAAGATTCATTTTTAGTCATGTTTAGAAGTCTTTTTAGATATGTAATAATCCATCAATCCAGACATCTTCCATACTGCTTATCGTACACAGGGTCGCGGGGAGCCTGGAACTTATCCCAGGGAATTTGTGTAAGGAAAGGTCGTGTAAGGGACACAGGCGGGGGACACCCTGGACGGGGTGCCAACTCATCGTGTGAACAATCACACACACATTCACACACTACAGACAACTTGGAAATGGCAACCACTCTACAATGTCTTTGGATTGGGGGAGGAACTCGGAGTACCCAGAGGAAACCCCCGAAGCACGGGGAGAACACTCTTATTTGACATTTGGGAAATATGGACATGGAGCATGTACTAACTTATGATTCAGGCAGTTTATCTAGGTCTTGTATATAGACAATAAAAAGTGTTAATGACAGCTGAAACAAGGCAAAAATATCAAGAATCAACATTTATCAACATTTTCCACAGATGTGTTGGTATTTTATTTAAAAAAAAAAAAAAAAAACTTCCATATGTCCAAAAGTTTCACTTAGCATATACTGCTATCAGAATCTCAATGAGCTTCCCAAATTCTCATGTTAGTTTCTATTTCCTAGTTAATGTTCTTTATTTATTTGGGGTTTTTTTCAGGCAGCTTTTAAAACTGCTTGAGGATGCCACATACATCTAGGTAGGACCTGGAGTTATCAAAACACATGCATAAACAAGCCGTTTTATTTTAGGAATGTAATCATTATGGTGCCAAATTCCTAATCAAAGTAAAGAGCAATGATGCAAGCTAACCTCGGGTTTCCATGGCAACTTCTTGTGCTTCTTAGCAAGAAACTTCAAGATCTCAGACTGATCTCTGTCAGCTGCAGCAGCGTGAAGCTCATCCTCCTGAGAGAGAGAGAGAGAGAGAGAGAGAGAACATTAGGTAAATCATATGCAATCAAATAAATACAGATGCAATCTGTGGATGCACTTCAGTACCATTTTGATATGATAATGTGTTTTAACTCACAGTTTGCATAACCCTTGAGATGTTGCTCATATGGTTATATTATTTAGTAGCAGACTGTAAGATAATGTCATTGAACAAAATACTGTTTATCTCATACAGAGTATCTCCTCTACATGGAATACATTAGAGGGTTAAGCTGAAAACTGTTCTTTAAGCAAGAAATTGCAGATCCTAAAATAATCAGATAAAGCCCATAATATGACATCATTGTTATGCTCCGATCTCTTAATAACACATACTAAGAGGATGCACAGTTGTATTAAATGTTTATGAACCTTTTATTCTGAATGCATTCTAAAATGCGATCTGATCATAAGTCATAAATAATGAATAAAGCTTGTTGTGGCAGCAAGCCGTCAGCTGCGGAAGGGCGGAAGGTGTCACAGAGAACGAGTAGGAAATGAGTGTCTACACCTGTACATCATTGTCAACGCTAGTCTATTATGTTCCTATCATTCAATAAGCTTCCGGTGCCCAGAGACGTAAACCTGTGAAGCTGAACGGTTCTGTGCGAAGTCGAGCCAGCGACTGACCCAGCGACTTTTGTGTCGTGAATGATTTTGATCTTGAAATCTTGATCTTGGTGACCATGTAAAAAAAAAAAAAAACATCTATTTGACTTTCCAGCCAACCAGCCAATATCTCAACCACAAGAAATTTGGAGCATTGCAAAGTCCCTCAAATGTGAAAAGAGGAAAATGTGCATTTAAAGATTTCATTCCAGGTGTGGCACAGATGAGTCACAGACATTTTGACAGCTGATATCTGATTACAAACTGAACTGATTAGGCTTCTGTTCATTTCGCTACCTAATGCAGTTCTCCAATATTTTGATTAATGCCTGTGTGAGGAAAACACACTGAGCTATCAATGGTTTAGACATCTTTAGGCAGACTGACTGTTGTTATAACTGTGTTTGTTTTATTGGCTGCTTACCAAATGTGATCTTTGCAGATAGATGACCAAGGCAGTGCTATACATTCATTTTCCATACTGTCTATCCTATCCTGCAGGGCAGCCTGAAGCCTATCCAAGGGGACAAGCGGGGGACACCCTGGATGGGGTGCCAACTCACTGCAGGGCACAATCGTACACACACTCACATTTACACACTACAGACAATTTGGAAATGACAATCAGCCTACAACAGCATGTCTTCGGACTGGGGGAGGAGACTGTGCACAAAGCGTGGAGGTGGGACTCTACCCCCAACCCTGGATGTGTGAGGCATACGTGCTATCCAACAAAACAATATTTTGCCTGTTTGCCAGAATTCAGCCATAGCAACAACCAATGATCAGAACTCAAATAAATCTTTTATGGTGACTGATGGAGAAAATATGGAAACTCGTACTTCTCAGTTTTTAAAGTGAATTAAATAAACATTATTCGCAAAAAAACAAACAAACAACAAAATGTGTCTACATAGGAGAATTATGACCCATTCTTCTGAAAAAAAAACATTTTCAGAAAGTTTTATTTGAATAGCCTGCTTTAGACCACAAAACAGCATTTCAGTATGATCGAGGTCATTATCTGAGCAGTCAAAAATAATCCAATAATCTGGAATACCAAAACGAACCAAAGTTTTTTTTTTTTCTTCACGGCATATAAATTCCTTTATGGTTGATTTGGGAAACAATTCATCTTTCATGTGAATAATATTGTGCTTTCCTCATTAAGTATACAGTATACTCTTCACCTCTCATTTATGAAACAAGGTCACATGGGATGTAAGAATCCCCAAAACCCCCAAAACTTCCACAACTCATTTGCTTGTGTGCTGAAAGTTAGACCTCTTCAGTTAATTCATGAGCATTTTTTATTTCCTTTGAAGCACATTGTGTGGAAGATGAAGGCACATCTTTATTAATGTTGAGCAGGCGTTACCACAGACTTTCCTCATATCTGGCAACGTAAAACTCACAGCTCTTCTCTCTAGCTTACGAAAATGCAAACACCCACTTACCTGAGCTTACACTTTGCCTTTCTTGCTTTAATCAATTTCACTAGAAACAAGTGCAGAAATCAATGCTAAACTTATAAGAGAAACGTTTCCATTAGAGAAGAGCTCAATCATGGATTTGGCTCAGGGTCAATGCACAGTCCTTCCTCCTGGCTTCGCGTTGCGTCAGCGTCAGCATTTTTTAAAATGTTGTGCTAGAGGACATGATGGCATTAACAGGGGATAAAACCTCGCTACTGCAATTCACTGCTGTATTTGAAACTCATTCTTCATACACAAATTTCATATATCAGACTCAGTGCTTCATCCATCCATCCATCCATCTTCTACCGCTTACTCCTTTTCAGGGTCACGGGGAACCTGAAGCCTATCCCAGGGAGCATCGGGCACGAGGCGGGGTACACCCTGGACAGGGTGCCAGTCCATCGCAGGGCACAATCACATACACACTCACACACCATTCATACACTACGGACACTTTTAGACACGCAATCAGCTTACCATGCATGTCTTTGGACAGTGGGAGGAAACCGGAGTACCCGGAGGAAACCCCCGCAGCACGGGGAGAACATGCAAACTCCTAAATAACCTGAGATGGCCATTAGGGCTGGGCGATATGACGAAAATATCATATCACAATTCTTGAGGACATGTCTATGATACACAATGCATATCATGATATATAATTTAGCTAACAAATTGTCTACAGAACAGTAGTAAGCAAACAAACAATCCTTTAAACTGAGTTTTACAAGACTTTGCTTAGAAAGACGATTAAGTACAAATAAATTACGTCAAATTAACAGAATCCATTCAGCACCATTTAATTTGTAATGATTAGAATAAAAAATACATCACCATACCAATGATATCTCAGAAAAGTGTATCATGTAATCATTTATCACAATATCGATATATCGCCCAACCCTACTGCCTATATATATAGTTTCATGTAAGTCAAAAAGAATTGGAGCTTTTTTATATAAAACTTAAAAGTGATTAACTATCCTCTGGGGTAACTGAAATGCATGTGTCACTACTCCAGTGTTTGGAAAGGTGTTTATTAATCATTTCAAATATCTTCCAAAGATGTCAATACTTACTTACATTTACATTTATTCATTAAGGAGACGCTTTTATCCAAAATGACTTACAAATGAGGAAGTACAAGCAAAGCAATATATCAAGTGGAGAACAATACAAGTAGTGCTACCTTACAAGATTTATAATTGGGTTCTAGAGAAGCAAAGTACACAGAGTAGAGGTGTAAGAGCCAGAGTAAATCTTTTTTTATAGGATAATGTGGGGGTTTTAGGGGTTAGTTACATGCTCACGGAAGAGGTGGGTTTTTAGCTGTTTTTTTTAAGATAGTGACAGATTCTGCAGACCGGATCGAGTTTGGAAGTTCATTCCACCACTGAGGGACATTTATTGTGAAGGTTCTGGAAAGGGAACACTCTTGTACTTACTTATCTGCTCCTGTCCCACTTCCAGCTTTAGCCATCGTAAGCAAAACAGCAAAACTGGTTTTAGATTAGCTGATTAGTGCAAAGAGAATGTAAAGGGCTTTAAGATAGATCCTGGGCATTACAACGCACCTGGAGTAATACTAGGTATGGAATATCAATGAGGTTATTTAATTATCCTTGTTAAACCGTAAACAGGCTTGGTGTGAAAATGAGAGTCTGGGGCTCATTTTTCATGTCAGATTATCCACCAGCGCAGTACAAACAAGCCCCGCCACAAATCAAATTTTAATTTTCTCAAACTGGCAATATGTGTGATAATGACCTGAACGGGCTGGATCATCACTCTTGTACATCTCATATTTAAATCTTAAAACAAATGTATACAGTGTTTCATTGGACTCTAACATTTTCATACAACACTAAGTTGAAACAGTAGCACGGCAGCAGCAGCGGCAGCAGTGCAGGTGAGATCGTGGGACTATTACAAAAACGTTTCATTTCTTTACATTTTTAGATTTTCTGAGCTTGCTTTTATCTAGTAATGCTGAAATCAGATGAATGGCCCAGACACCACAAAGTGCTCTCGGTACTACAAATAACCACGGCCCTTTCTGGGCTCCAGTAAATACTGCAGACAGACTCAGCTGCTGTTCTTTTTTGCTTCTCGGCATGGGCCAGGATGCATGCCAAACTGACGGTGAATTCAGATATTAACTCGATGCATCAAGACTAAATTAGGTTAGCTGGACACTGACCAGAACAGAGAAAGCATTGGAGTGCAGTGTTCTGTTTGAAGACACATAATGTAGAATGATTCTGTAAAATGAAATTGCAAACCTCAAGAGAGATAATCTTAAATAATAATAATAATAATAATAATAATAATAATAATAATAATAATAATAATAATAATAATAATAATAATAATAATGAAGATAGCTGCAAGTAGCATTACCGGGCTCAAGCCAATAGTCGGCACCATGAGCAGCAAAAGAAGCTTTGTGACATGTTTTTATTTAGAGTTCGATGAACAAAGTATGAGAACTTACAAAATGTAAACTTTCAATCATAAAAAAACTAACATTTATTTTAAAAATAACTAAAAATAGCTACTTCTCAGAATTTTTGTCCAGAATGTGGTGCTGTTCTGAAACGGCTCAGGTAGCATCTGGGCATGATGCAGGAAAACCTTCTAGAGTTATAAGGCAAAAAAAATAAATTTTCGCTATGTCCTAACCAGTAGGGGGCAGTGTGCAGAATCTCTGCAGGTAACCTAAGGGCCCACTGGTGATTATATGTACTAGGTTTCATCACAATCCCTCAAAGCGTTGCAGATACAGCCTTATTCCAATTTTGCACATTCTTCAAATTTGTTGAAACTGTACTGTTTATCATAATTCTGTGAAGACATTTTTGTTGAGAGTGCATGTAGAACTCTAGGTCTAGGAGGAGTTCATAAAAGTAGGTTTTAAAAACATTTAAAAATAGCGGACAGGAAGTTTGCTCGACCATGACATAATTAGTATCATTGTTCTCGGCCTGAACCATGGAATCTATCAAGACCAGTCTCATGACAGTAGGCAAAAGGAGTCAATAGCTATTAGCATTTTTAAATATACCATTATAATGTTTGACACAAGGTGTCAACGTCCCCATGGGGACAACTGCTTCATCAGCGATGCAACTGAGGTTTTCTATTTCAGTTTATAACTTACTGAAATATTATCGTAGAAACATGAAAAAACCTTAGTGTAACACTTTCCCAGATTCGGGTAGGGAATGAGGAAGCTGGACGCAGGGCTGGAACAACTCAAAAGACCCTTTATTCTTCATCTTTCGCTCTTCAGTGGTTTTAATTTATAGGCACACATGGCTCTGAGCTGGTTGGCTCTCTCTGTTTATTGAGGCACCCGTCTCTGCCGCATTTATTCTCGCCTCTGCTCACTGCAAGACAGAACATTCAGTATAATTCCCCGCAAGTGTGCAACCATACCAGCTCCGGCTCCGACCCCCATTCATAAAGTGGCACTCGAGCACGACTGCACTTCCACACTTAGCCTGTTTAAACTCTATTGCCAATCACAATGTGAAACAAAGGACTAAAGAGGGTTGTCTGGTCACTATAGCTGCACAGCAGTTAACTAGTTGGCTAATGTAGCAGTTACTGTACCAGACGTTTCTGTGACTTCCTTCCAAATGGTTTTATAGATGAGGATGAGGATGGTTCAATAGATAGAGCTAGATTAGTCTCTTTAGTCTTTTTTTGTTGTTGTTGTTTATTTAGAGCTGCAACAACTAATTATCGATTAGTCGGTATGAGGTGCATTTACTCATTATGTTACTTCTCTTCCGAAAACATGCTTCAGAGAGGAAATACTAAAGTTGTGTCCCAAATGGCATACTATACACTTACACTATGCACTGTGTACTCTACCGTCTCAATTTTAGAAAAGTAATATAATCTCAAAAGGAACACCCGCGGGTTTTTTACTAACCCAGAAGTATAAGCCACTTCCTTGTCGACGGCGCATGACGTCATACGCACATGATGTGATGCCGCTAGCTTTAGCCTAACACCCTAATAGCTTTAGCATTTTTTCTGTTTACTGTTTATGTCAACGTTACATTTTATAAAATGTTATGCATAAATACTATTATATAATATCAACTTGTATATTAGTTTATATTATATATAAGTATTTATGCATTATTTTTATGGATGCACAAACAGCACTGAATTAAACTACAGTTCTAAATGAATAATAAATATTCTGGTGTGTGTGTGTGTGTGTGTGTGTGTGTGTGTGTGTGTGTGTGTGTGTGTGTGTGTGTATTGGGTTCTTTTCAGTCCTATATAAATGGAAAAAAATTCATTAAAATAATGAAAATAATCGTTAGTTGCAGCCCAAGTTATAATAAAAACAATCTTAAAAACAAGACTTATGGCCAATGACAAGACAGGACAGAGGCAAGCTCAAAGTCAGAAGGAGAACCCAGCCAGGAAATAAACCAAACTATGCTACACAAAATGCACAGATAAAAGTAAATATGAACAGTAAGGGAATCTGACAAGTACAAATTGCAGAGTTTCATATGTTGTCTGAAAGGATGAAGGATTAGTCATCAAATTACAGTATTTCAAGAGAATGAGAACTGATTAAGAAAGAGAAAGAAAAAAACAATACAGTGAGAGTGAGAGAGAGAGAGAATATGAGAAATATTTCTGAACACTGTCATGGAAAGAAAACTTTATATTCCAGTGCTATAATTTTGACAGTGATTAACAAATGAATCATACCCTTCATTAATTCATACCGTGACAGTTTCTGTGAGTGCATTCCACGGAGGCTGAGAAATCAGAAACCCTCATGAGGGGCAGGATATAAAATCCCTAATCACCTTGGCACCCTCCCTGGAGGACTACGGAGCCTAACGCTAATTACACACAGTTTATTTCACAATCCATTCGCCCTGGCTGCGTGAGTGGGCGTGTTAAGCGAAACGTAAACAGTAAACACACCAGTGACTGACATCTCTGGCACTTGAAAAAGCAAGCCAAAGCATTTTGTAGCGAGCCAAGAAACAGAAAAACTAATTTTATATAGAAGGTCAGCTGTGGTCAATGTTCTTTGCACCAACGAGAGATTTTCTTTTTCTTTTCTCATTTACAAACATGAATTGAGATGTTGGGAACAGGTATCACCTGTCGGCTCATCCCCTGCACCATGTGTACACTTGAGATTTTAACGCATCACCCTGATACACAGGGAATGTTCAGATGAAGCAGAACGCCACTTTGCATTACTGCAGCTTGTTGGAAAGAAAGACCCTTTTGCGCGTGTGTGATTATTTCGGTGTTGTTAAATTATTCACAAGGCAGCAAAGAGCAGGCATAGGGATGTAATTAAGGGTGCGATGCAGTCAATAGCTAGCCTGATAGAATGACTCCACTTCATTTAAAGCAGGATTAATAGGACCTATAGGCATGAGGTGAGAGCAGTTAGGCCCAGAGGCGCATAAGGCCAGTGTATTACTACCTAAGGGACGGAGGAGCCACAGCGAAGCAATTAGCAGCTTTACACTATGGCCAAACATGATGGCTCTAATTGATGAGCAGCAAGAAATGGTTCAGGGAAAACATAAAACAGTCCTTCAGCAGGAGAGCAAACAAGAACACTGCACCAACATCAATATTCTACTTTCTCTATACTTAGACAAACAGTAGAGTTAAGCCATGGTTTTTTATTCCAGACAAATCGATGATGACCATGATGACTGTGGCCTTCCTCCAGTTCCTACCTCAAGAGGGATATAAAATAAAGGTAAATTCAAATACAGAATATGAGTGAATGACTAAGCAACAACAACTTGTTCGCTGTTTGCTACTCAAACAAAATGGTGGCAAGCTTCAACAGAGATGAGTAATGCTGCAGTTTTTGTCTTGTGACCTCATCTTAGAAAAATATATCACACAGTCTCAGAGTGTGGTTTAATATCACCACTGCTATAGGCCTACTGAACCTGCGATGTAAGAAAAATATCAGTAAAAAAAACAAAACAAGACTCTTTCCATTTCCAAATGCCACTGAGAAAGAAAGGAAGAGTTTATATAGCTGAAGATATACTTTCAAAGAACGTGAAAAACTCAGTTGATAGTCTGAACTTCATTAAAATGAGTATAAAACGTTGTAACCTTGAAATCCCATGGATGCAGTTTCACAAAATCCACACCGAAACAAACGATTCATAAAGCAAACTTTTTTATATATAAAATGCATCCTAAAATAATAATAATAATAATAAAAAATACTAATACAATCAAGAAAATGAATATATTCGTTTCTGATGGTTATAATGTCACTCGACAAGAAACACCTCTGAATTGGTTTCCAACAACAAATACATACAGTAAACTTGATAGACAGCAATGTTTATCCTTGAGAATATATTAAAGTAGCACTGAATCATAAAAAAAATGGTCTAGGTGGAATAATAAAATGTTTTATGTTTCCTGTAAATAACCCACAAAAAATGACTAAAAATGGCCGAAGAACATTTCTACACATTTCCCGTGTTAAAAATTTATATGTAAATATACATGAATATGCAGCTTGGAAAAGCACGTCCTCTGCCATCCAAAATGGTTAGACAGCAAGCTAACAGCTAGTAAACTAGCTCAGACTTGTCACAGGTAGATATGAGTTATATTTCAGTATCTGAGTCTCGATTTGCCATTTATGCAACAGTAGCCAAATCTTTCAAAAGCTACCATAACAATAATAATAATAAAAAAAACGTTTTTGTGAGTTAATAATAGCTAAGCACAACTAGCTAGTTTAAAATTTCCAAGGATCAAATCATCCAAACTTTATCAAGCAATGAGTCAGATACTCCGCTTCCATACGGCACCCAGCAAATATCGTTTTTAGGTTCCTGTCTTCTGTGCCTTTTTTGTGGGGGTATAAAGAGTACGTATTGGAAGGAGAAGGACTAAACAGTTTAGGGTAGTCTGTTACATAGTTACAAAATTACATACAGTTACATAATTACTGGACAGAAGATCCAAAAATGTATGTGTTTATAAATTGCAGCACTCAATCTCAAGTCTAAGTCAAGCCCATCTCAAGTCTAAGTCATCCCACTGTGTCTAAATCTCACATCTACTTTAAGAACAAAGTCAACTCCCAAATGGAGTTCTGGGTAGGCAGAGTGGGGTGACTTCTGTGACTTTTTAATTAAGTATCCTCAGCAGGTTGTAGTAGTGTAGAAGAACAAAGGAATACTTTTTAATATGCATTCATTCATTCATTTAATGAATATTCATCTTCGGGAACTTCATTACCTGGTCACAGTCGCAATAGTTGGACTACACTTTGGGTGGGATGTAAAAGATTTTTTTTTAATTGTCCAGACATTTGAAAATCAACAAAATGTTGCCGTTCAAGTCAAGTCTAAAGTCATATGTGAGTGAGTCAGACATAACTCATGAACATTATGACTGAAGTCAGATTTCATTTACAAGTCCAGGACTTGAATACTAAGGGTGGGTCATGTGGCAAAAATATTGAAGATCACATATCGTCCTCTTATCTTGGAGATGAGTGGTCCGGACTCAGTTGTGAGAAAGTCTCTGTCGTAAATGTAAAAATATGTTTTGCTGTGTTATATACTAAGATTAAAATAAGTTTAGGACGTTAGGTTGTACTTAATGTTTATCAAATAATGTAAGCTACAACCCCAATTCCAAAAAAGTTAGGACACTGTGTAAATTGTAAATAAAAACAGACTGCAATGATTTGCAAATCTCATAAACCCATATGTTATTCACAATAGAACATATAAAACATATTAAATGTTTAAACTGAGGAAATATACCATTTTTAGGAAAAAATAAGGTCATCTTTAATTTGATGGCTGTAACTGTTTATGAGATTTGCAAATCATTGCATTCTGTTTTTTATTTACAATTTATTTACATTTTACACAGCGTGCCAACTTTTTTGGAATTGGAGTTGTACTTGATATAACTAGTCCAGTAACGTTTTTAACCTTTTAACGTCACTGTAATTACTGTAGTTAATCATTTGTTTTAAACAAATATGTAAATAATAACCTGGGAGTTTAGGGAGTTGAATAGTAACTATTCTACAATTTTTCATATCCTACTGAGAAATTGAGCTACATTAAAAGCTACTTGTACTACTACTACTACTACTACTTCTCAATATTGCGTCAAAGCTCCTGCCAGGTCCCACCCTCTTCGGGCAACAGAGGTGGACGGACAGATTTGATGTTACAGTTTTGGAAAGTGACTTTCCTCCCACTCCCCCAAGCAAAGTGCTTTTCCAACCATCTGAATCCAAAAGCCTGCTCAGAAAGTAGCATAAACCAGACTGAAGCTCATGCAATCAAGGGATAGAACGAGTTAGAAAGCAATGGATACAGTGAGGAACCACTGACAGCTGGCTTTGAGATGGAGTTATTACAAACAATGGTAGTTATTGTCCACCCTTCTACACACTGGTTCCAAATCACCCTCCACAAACAGCAACACAATAGCATGCTTTCATACACGAAAGCTCTTTCTTATTTATAAATAACTGCTTTATTTATTTCCAGTTATTGGTGATTATTTATAGAAAAGACAGTTAATAATATGCCCTACGTCTCCATTATTATGACACCTACTTTGTTGACTGAGTGAGTTCCTGCGGAGATATGACTCATCGTACAGTACTATGGAGGTCTCCACTCTGGCTATGCCATGACTACAGGCTTAACGTTGACCTTTTCCTTTGGATTAACTCAAACCGAACTGACTTTTCTCACATGAAAACCAGTGACAGCTGGCGAAGACTTGACATGCAGCTGATACAGAGTTGGCTGAGACGAACACCATTATGTGAAGAGTGACAGGTCTGAATGAGGAAGCGAGAGTGAGCGAGAGAAAAGGGAGATGACAGCCAGCTATGAGTGAGGTATGATGGGCAGACATTCACAGACATTATAGACAGCGCTGTCACCTAGATGTTATCAGTCAGAGATGAGCCAACCCTCTCTATGTACCACAAATCCTTATTTCTTATCAAAGTCGTGAGGGAGAGCTGCCTTCCCTCAGCTCAAATAAATCAGCCACTTTAACATCATTAATGATCTTTTTGACAGTTCAAAACTAGCTGAAAGACGGAGTGGTAATACATCTATCCAATTCAACTGGAGTTAAATGCTTTAACCACATGTGGGGGGGTTTGTTCAATGCACTGTAAAACCTATTGAGCTTAGGGAAATATTTTATGGAAATAGAGTGCCATGGCTCATTTGATATACAAATACATTGGCATGCAAACTTTATCAAGCAATGAGTCAGATACTCCGCTTCCATACGGCACCCAGCAAATATCGTTTTTAGGTTCCTGTCTTCTGTGCCTTTTTTGTGGGGGTATAAAGAGTACGTATTGGAAGGAGAAGGACTAAACAGTTTAGGGTAGTCTGTTACATAGTTGCAAAATTACATACAGTTACATAATTACTGGACAGAAGATCCAAAATGTATGTGTTTATAAATTGCAGCACTCAATCTCAAGTCTAAGTCAAGCCCATCTCAAGTCTAAGTCATCCCACTGTGTCTAAATCTCACATCTACTTTAAGAACAAAGTCAACTCCCAAATGGAGTTCTGTAGAAGAACAGAGGAATACTTTTTAATATGCATTCATTCATTCATTTAATGAATATTCATCTTCGGGAACTTCATTACCTGGTCACAGTCGCAATAGTTGGACTACACTTTGGGTGGGATGTAAAAGTTTTTAGAACATTTTTTTTTTCTTATATAGCCTATTTTTACAGTACATAAGAAATCTCAGTGCCAACAAAATGTCTGTTTATAGCTACTATAATATAAATGATAACAAAAACGAACATGTCTTGTGGACATTTCACATTAAATGTTACATAGTTTAAAAAAAAGCATGACATGTTGCACAATAATAAATAAAAAATGTAATCATTGGCATATAGGCAGAATAAAACATCAGGGACATGCTGTTATTGGAAATAATCAACTTCTGGATGGTAACTGCATCTTTGCTTTATGCCAGACTGCATCACACAAGCCCAGTGTTTATTTCTTTTAACAGTACGTCCCATTGAGTTTTAAATAGTAAAAGATAATTAATCATATATTGCCCAAACCATAGAGTTTTAGGGTTTTGTTTAAATGATGCAGTGCTGTTCCCTCAGCAGCCTCTCTGTTTTCTTTCTTGAAGTTAATAACACAAATAAACACAAATGCACAAAGCACTTTAAAAGCGATTTAAAAGGAAAACTGACAGTCAGTCTGTCCAAAATGTCCGAAACAAATGCTGCCAGATTTATATAGCCATTTTGCCCAGCTCTATAATAATAATAATAATAATAATAATAATAATAATAATAATACATTGTGTACAAATTAACATGGAATTTCTTATTAGAAAAAAACAACTAATCCATTTCCCAGAATGCACCATGAACTACAAACATGGCAGATGACTACAACTCCCAAAGCTACACATGGTCAGGCATCTTCTCTTGCGTACAACTCAGACACCCCCCCACCCCCCACACACACACATCTTGTTTGTTTATTCTGGTTTTGACGGTGTTCGTGTTTTCGACCTCATCTTTTTGCCTTGCCTTGTTTGGACTTGTTTGCCTGATTGCCTGACCTCTGCCTGTCTTTGTTTATTGATTTCTGCCTGATCCCTTGGACTTGTTATTTTATTAAACTGCCATACCTGCACTTGCTTCCGTCCTAACCCTCATTACGTGACAGAGTCTCTGATCAATAGTTCCATCTCGTTTAGACTTATAGTATATAAATATATAAAAGAGACACCACTCTGTAAACTTGACTGCTATAATCTGCTCACAAAGCAGTGCTACCTGGGAGCTTTGATTGTAGCTCGCCTCTCTGATTTATTAGCTCTGTAATAGGCTTAGTACTACTCTCCCACCACTGCTGAACGACTAATCTGATGAACTGACTTCACTAACTTTTCTTGCTTAACATTGCAGGATAAATCCCCACCGTTCCTGCTGAACCCCAGCAGAGTGAAGTTCAATGATGGGATCAGTAATTTCTGAGTAATCTCACACACCGATGCAGACACTGATTTAGAAATGGAGCAGAGGGTAGAATAAACATCCAACACCATGGCATTTTATTTGCATGAATAAGAACAGGCAATGTGTGTGTGTGTGTGTGTGTGTGTGTGTTTGAACTAATCCCTGTGATATAGAATCTAGGAATTCATCTTTTTATATTGGTTTTTCCCATCTACCGAAAGGATTCATCCCTCCGGAATCCCCTCATTTCCAGTTCCCTTGCTCTCACTCTTCCCTCCTTTGTTCTTGAGAATATTGTGCGCTTTCATGGTTCCCCACCTCTATCTATAAATGCATTTTTGCATCTGTGTGTGTTCGTGTGCAAATGAGGTTTTTGAGTGCTATGTGAAGTAAAAACTGTAGCAGCATACCCTTTGTGCTGCATGTATGTATACACATGTACAGTACTGTGCAAACGTTTTAGGCACATGCAAAGAAACGCTGTTGAGCAAAGATGCCTTCAGAAATAATGAAATTAAATGTTTCTACGTAAATATTACAAAGAGCAGTAAACAGTACTAAAAAAAAACAAAGTCAATATGTGGTCTGATGACCCTTGGCTTTAAAATTAAATAAATAAACTGTAGTCCCCAGTACAATTAGTGCAGTTTTATAAGGAAATGAGCTGTATGTGTTATTGAACATCTTGCAGAACCAGACAAGGTATTTCTGGAGACTTTAACTGTCGCACTTGCTTCTTATTTTTGCAGCAAAACCCAACAGTTTTCATTGTGTTTTGTTGTTTGTTTGTTTTTTTGTCTGAAAAGTGTCTCTTACGTAATATGCCGCTTTCTTTAATGACATTTTTCTGTAGCAGTTAATTGTGTGCTGGAAAACTAATGTTTGGAAATCTAAAATGTTTTTGTACTGACTCGATAAAGTAGAAGTCATAAAATAAAAAATCTATAACAGAGTTTGTAGTAAAAAAAAAAATAATAGGGTGCCTAAGACTCTTGCTTAATTGAACTTTTAATTGAATTCAATGCATGTGCAATTCCGGACTATGTGCAGACAATCTACAAAAAGGTCCTCACAATAACAGCCCATTTAGCCTTCGTGCTATCCATCTAACCATTTGGGCTGTGCAATTACTCTCCCATTCACTTGGCTTTTTTTTTTTTTTGCTTTCCCCTTCCAGTGAAGCCCCGCTCTCTGACCCTCTCTATCTCTATCCTGCTCCCTTTCTCTCTCTGTTAAATGGATCTGCAACAAAACACTGTATATGGGCTGTATTAGCATTGCTGTGAGCTGGGGCTGAAACACGGCATTATAATCACAGGCAGCTGAGGAGGAAGACGATGATGGGATGAAGGGTTGCCAGCTGCAGCTACGGCTCAGAGAGCTCACCAAAACGTGACGCTTTTCAGGTCACTCTCTGTAAGTGTGCATTGGTGCATGTGTCTGCACAACAAATCGATGCCTATCACGCCTGCAAGACAGCAAAGGGCAAATGAAAAGGGCAGATGTCTCGGTTTGTTACCATCTCTGGCATTCACAAAGCGAAGTGTGAGCATCTCTCACAAACACCTATCCTCTTAAAAACAGTCACAGTGCAGATTTCTGCAAAATACATATTACTGAGGACTTCCGAAAAGAAAAAAAAGAAGAAAGTGTAATTAAAAACTTTATTAAAACACCTTCACAAGGCACGTCTGAAGGCAGACTGAGATGTTATTTCCTGAGGGGTTGACTTCTTGTGATGTTGACTTGTTGTGAACAGAAATGTTTCTGTGAAATACAGTACACAGACCTAGCAGGTGTTAAAACATAACTCTCGTTTAATGTGAGCACATTACTATTTGGGGCAAATGCAGTCATGTAAAAAGACCAAAGTATGGATAATCTGCCTTAGTCGTGTGTAACCGTTCCGAAAGGCAGTGCAAAGCACAGGATGTGTGATGCAGTGATCTGTTATCTGTGTATCTTCCTGCTGCTTGTGGTCAGAGATAGATGGCACTGCGGGGGCGTTGCAATGAGTTCCAAATGCATCCCACGGCATTACTCTCTCCCGGCTGAGCCCATCAGCGAGTGAGCGAGCGAGAGACAGAGAGAGAGCGAGAAACATAATCTCATGACCACACCAGGAATACAGCTGCTACTGTAGAGATCTGTCTGTCTGTTCAACACACACCTGGCAGTGATCAGTCACCTCACGTCACCTCCACACTCCCAATTCCCCTTTTTACATTTTTTGCGCATTAGAGACCTGCAGTGCAACTGCAGTGTTGAAGAGGCCCAATTTTTTGCTAAATGTGATCCATATCGGATAGATGGCGATAAAAGTTCGGTCTGAATGGTCATCAATCCACCTTTTAATGTCTGTCATGATTTAGAGCTGATTACATGCCCACTTTCGGCAACGTAATGTGTGCGTGCCGAAGTACGTACTCAAAGAGAGAGTCAAATAGTCATATTCATGTCCACGTATGGGACAAAATAGGCAGGCTACAACAGCATGAGGTAGTTCACACTGGAAAATAAAAACAGACAGACTAGTGTTAAAAATCAAAAATTGTGGCCAAGACAAAACTAGGCCAATTAAGAACAAAAGCTATGACCATAACCATCAATACTATGGTACAAGGCAATATTATAGCCAATGAAAGAAAAAAAAATGCCTACAGCTAATAAATTATAAGACAAGACAAACCTACAGCCAATACAACACAAGAATACACTCATGGGCAAAAAAAATGGGCCAAATTTTTAGCTGTTAATGGTCTTAACAACGAATCGTTGTTCAGGAAATTAGCAAGAAATAAACCACTGGTTCTCAAACTGGGGAGATGCCGGATGGTTCCAGAGGGGCTGCAAAGAAATTCTAGAACATTTTTTAAAAATGACAATTTTACCTATATGTAAATCATGATTGTGAACATCCAGGGTGTACCATGCATTGTGCTCCATGCTCCCTAGGATAAGCTCCAGGTTCCCCCGTGACCCTGAAGGATAAGCAGTATAGAAAATAGATGGATGGATGGATGGATGGATGGATGGATGGATGGATGGATGGATAGATGGATGGATGGACCACTAAAAGCTTAATATTTTGCCATTTGGGCTTGACCCATTTTTTTGCCCATGTGTAAAGCCAATACCATACAACACAATACAAAAATATGGCCAAGAAAAAGCAAGATAAGACTAATAGCTAATAAAAGATTGGTACAAGATAAAACTGTAACCAATATATGATAAGGCTATAGCTAATACAAGACAATACTATAGCCAGTAAAAGACAAGACAGCACAAATAATACTATGACCAAAACTAGATATAACAAGTCAAGGCTACAGCCCAGACAAGACTTGTCCAAGACAAGACAAACCTATGACCAAGTCGAAACAAGGCATGCACAAGACCAGACACACTAGCAATCAGCTCAGAATAGCAGCAGTTACACATACAATACGTGTGAATTTAATACTGTATTGAAATAGACAAACTAGGCAAGGCTAACAGAAACAGGTGGAATTAATTAACTATCATCGATATAACAACAATGGGGAGCACGGTATGGTTAGTGCATACACCTCACACCTCCAGGGTTGGGGCTTCGATTCCTACTGCGGCGCTGTGTGTGTGGAGTATGCATGTTCGATCCGTGCTGAGGGGGTATCCCCCAGTCCAAAGACATGCATGGTAGGTTGACTGGCATGTCCAAAGTGTCTGTAGTGTATGAACGGGTGTGTGAATGTGTGTGTGTGATTGTGCCCTGCGATGGATTGGCATCCCATCCAGGGTGTACCCCACCTTGTGCCCGATGCTCCGTGGGATAGGCTCCAGGTTCCCCTCGACCCAGTAAAGATAAGCGATATAGAAAATGGCTGGATGATGGAGTAACAACAATGGAGAGCTGGAAACACTGACCATATAAGGACAGAGAGATCTATAACGGACAAAGCAAGGGATATCATATAGCATCATGTTGCAAAAGCAGCGGATATCATGTAGCAAAAGCAGGGGATATCATATAGCATCATGTAGCAACAGACAAAGCAAACAAACAACATTTTAACATCCTCATCTTCATGATCTGACTGCATTATATTTGAAGCAGGCATCCTTTGCATATTCAAAACAACTGAGGTTAGTGACCTGTTCAGAAAACCACATTCTAAACACCTTATGAACAAACTAATCAGATTTGAGAATAAAACCAGGTCTGACCTCTTCAGATTGAAGTGGGAACAGAGCCTAGTATTTCTGCACTGTATAATAATAGTCATACAGAAAAGATTACAGTATTCCCGACTGATACAACTTAAACGACTAGTGCTTATACAGAACACTAAGAAACCCTTCACATGGTGAAGTTTAAAAAAATATATTTTAGATTATATATTTATTGTTTATAAATGTATTTTAAAATAAAAAAAATAAATAAATATATAAACTGTTATAAAATTATAGATTTTCCTAAACGGAACTAAAACAGGTTTCGCTTTTACTACAGCTGTAACAAAACACAAAATTCTAATTCAATATGATTTTGATACGGTGGTCCCTCAATATAGCGCATACAATTGAAAACATACAATTATCGCTGTAAGTTCCAAATGGATCAGACTGTCATTAAGTACAATAATTGAAACTTAATGACAGCAGGCTCCATTTGGACTCTGAACAGCATATAATGAAACAAAAGTTGGGCCTTAAAATGTAACAAAATTAAACACGGCTAATTAAACATTAGCTCTTTACATGTATCTCAACCAGGAGAAGCATCACCCAGAAGCACTTTACAGACATTTTGGCTGCCGGTATCTGATTACAAACTGAATTGATTTGCTTTAGTGTCCATTCCACTTTGGCACACGGCTGTCCAACACCTTGATCAAGGCCTAACATTCACTCATAGTTTCAGACGTCTTTAGGGAGACTGTCTTTTTTTTGGCTCCTTACCAACATGATCTTTGCAGAAAGATAGCCTTGAATCGTAAATAAAAAACATTTCCACAGGATTTTCGTTTCTTAAAGTTGAGTTGCCATAGTACTTTACAGACAGAAAAACCCAATTCTGGGCAAAGCTGTTTGCCAGAATTCAGATAAAACAGTATATATATATATATAAAATTATGACACAAGCCTGTATGGACCAGATATTCTAATACATTTCTTACAATTCCTCTCAAACAGAAAAAAAAGAAAAAGGAAAGAAAAAAAAGAGAAGAAGCTTACTTTAATGTGTCCTTGACTTTGAAGTACACCTTGCTAAAAACATTGCAATAGTTTTTGATAAATGAGGAAATTAAAACAGACCTTGGACTCCTTATTTCTTAAACTCTCCTGAATACAGTCACCTCTGGCTAGTTAAAGTGTGTATCATTCCACACTTTTTTCCTAATACATGTTATTACTCATCAGGGGTATGTTGCTGTTATTGTGATAATACTATTTGGATGAAATATAGTATCACGACAATAATCCCAACATCAGGCCAAGCACATTTTCATATTTCAGAACCAGTTAGTACTGGCCCATCCTTCAAGAAGATCTGAATCTCCTTCCCTGAGAGGATTACATCAGTTGCACTGATGGAAACAATATACAGCGCAGGCAGTGTCTGGTATTTTAGTAACTGCATTTGGGAGTTAAGAAACCCCATCCATGTAGTTTCTGAATTTTATAGAGGCCATGGAATAATAAGGCATAGAATCATCGTATTACCTAGAACCTCCATGGACAGGTAGGGTTGAAACAAGAAAATGTCTCACTGTGAAGCGGTAACATATAGCTGTACAAATACTGTATTCAGTGTCTTCCCTTGGGAGCAAATAAACCATGAAAACATTCGACATCAGTTTATGGAGTCTGCGTCATTTGAGCAAATGTCATATTTGTTTTCAAGTTCAGTTCACGTCATCCAATTTTGGTCAAATTCATAAGATTTCTAGGTTTTCTGTATTTGTATCACACACAGAAACAATACAAAATGTACACATGCTTCTTTGGGCTGATTTCAGAGTTTGCTTCGCTCCTCTTTGTCAAATCATCTCAAAATTCTTAAGCAGTAAATGACACAAGCACATGCACAGACTCACACCTATATGCTAGATACAGCTATAACACTGCAATAGCCTATACTGACTCACGAGTATCATTCAAGAGGAATGGCATCCACGATAACACACCAGAACTAATGAAAGCCCCATGCTATGAACATCACATCCTTCAGACAACAGAGTATTACAGCAGGGAATAGTCAGAAAATGAAGACATCATCACTGGCATTGGCTAGATCTTGTCACGGACAATGGAATAGGACTCAAGGAGACCATAAAGCTGTCAACTGAACATACAGACACACACAGGGATGGAAGAACGTGCACACAGATCAGAAATTGTGTTACTAATGTATACTGGACTTTTCATATTTCAGATGTATCTACTTCCATACTTGATTTGATTTGTATTCTTTGATTTATTCTATTGTGTTTGCTTAGCTTTTTATTTGTTTTATTTGTGTCATTTTATTTCATACAACTGATTAAAATTTTCCTGGATTTACTGTATGTCTTCTGTAAAGCACTTTGTAAACATACTTACTTACTTCCTCGTGCTGACAAGATACCAGTGGATAAGAACAGCTCACGACAGACCACGTGTACACACATCATCGATAATCTATCGATTTGTGCATCAATATTGACTGACTCGACCACCTCAAGTGTAGAATATCGAGCTCGTTATTTGTCCAAATGACAAAATAAATCAAGAGGCATCCTTTGGAGAAAATCAATAGCTACTGTATACAACATGACGGAATGTGCATTATGAAAGATGCGCCGTTCAGCTCTGATACTACAAAATGAACTGATATGGAAAATGAAGCGAGAGCCATGAAAGATAAGATGTATTCTCTTACCCTGGCAAGTTCCCATTATTCCTATAAGCCTGGTTCTACAGGCACGCACATACACACACATACTCTCATTGTCCCTACTGTCCCATCATCTTAAAATGATCTGTCTTATAGGATATTTTCTTTCATGTGAACAACCACCACACCAACCTGCGACACATTTGTGATGTGTCGACTTTTCAGCACAAATAAAGTACATAACTAATGCAATGGAAATAGTAGAATAAGCAAGAATTAAACTAAAAATTAATTACATTAAATCAAAGAATTAAAAAGACAGAACACCATAAAGATCTTTAGCATTTAATCTACAGTCCCGTCTGAAACTATTGGAATGGTGAGGCCAATTCATTTGTTTGTGGGTTTGTTTGTGGGTTTGAGATGAAAATTTTGGATTTTCACTTCCTTGAATTTACATCTTGATGTGTTAAACAACATAAAACAGAACCTTTTGTATCAGACCACACCATTTTTAGGTGAGCAAAAGTATAGGAACAGATAAGTCTTTAAGTAAATCAAAGTAAATAACACCTAATATTTGGTTGCATATACCTTGTTTGCAATAACTGCATCAAGCATGTGAGACATTGACATCATCAAATTGTTGGTTTCTTCTTTATGCTTTTAAAGGCTTTTACCACCGCCTTTTTCGTTTGTTTTCTCCTTTCAGTCTCTTCTTCAGGAAGCCTTGGGCAGTCTAAAACTTTTCACTTTTTTCCTTTGTTGAGTTAGCAGTGGTTGCTGGATCACTGTCTTGCTGAAACTGAACGCTAAAACCAGGAGTAGATGTTCAGAGCTATTTATTGTTTAAACTATCAATTGAACAGGACACACCTGGGTACCAAGAAACACCTGTCAGTCACATGTACCAATATTTTTGATCGCCTAGAAATGAGGTAGTTTGATACATAATGTGCTATGCTCTGTGCAGTTTAACACGTCTACATATAAATACAAAGAAATGAACACTGAAAATCTAAACTTTCTTCTCGTATTCATCTTTCGATCTCAAATCCAAATGTCTTCAGTCCACAGCAATAACAAATGAATTGACCTTGCCTTTCCAATAGTTTTGAACCACAGACCACAGTGAATAATAATAGTACTCAAAATGAGTATGTTACTGCCTTATTAGCATGTAGGGGTCATCATTATCCTCATCGCAGCTTTAAAACTAACCCCTATAAACCATTTAGAAAGCATAAAGGTTTTTCAAAGGAATATCCTTGAAGGTGTACTTTTAAACCATTAAAGCATCTCTGGTAAATAATAAATTGTTTAATATGTTTTTTAATTTCTAAGACACCACTAAAATAGCCTAGGAGCATCTCTGGTTCTTTAATTCTCATAAAAATGCAAGGTTCTGTGAATATGCATGAATATGCAAATCTTTGTTCCCCCTGCAAAAACACTAAAGGCAACAGTGTTGAAATAACAATCCCATCTGTATGCGTGAACCTCACACTGCCTCAGACTCGGGAAAAGACTGTTTTCAGACTTGAAAAAAAAAATCTTTTCAACAAAATTAGGGAATTGTTAACATATAAGAATGGTAAATTAAGTTACCAATGTTTACTACAGTGTTTACTGTACAACGCATTGTTCTGTAGTTACAGTAAGCACAGAGATACTCAGCTGGATAAAGTGGAACAGTCCCGCTATTTGAAATCATTTCAGAAAGAAAAGCTGCAAAACTCCTACCAACAATCCAAATAACAGAGGTTTCAATTCACAGGCATCAACAAACCCATCAACTTTCAATCAATATTAGAAATTTCCGAATTAGCCTATACTTGCTGGAGGACAGCATATTCCCACATACAGAAGTCTTATAGTATGTAGAAGAGGCAGAACATTTGTCTTCAAAGTGACAATAAACCTGACCGTAAAATTGAGTCATATTGAACCGGACATTACTGAGGAAACAGATAAGACAATGTCACAGACAGAGTGAAACAAGCCCTGCTGCAGAACAAAAGCCAACGTATTTCAGTATATTACAGGTAGCTTTACTGAGCTGAGACAAACATGTAATATTATCATCAAAGCATCACACTAACATATGCTAGCATGAACTACTATCACAGGCTCACATGACCATCCCACTCCACACCACCAGAGGTCCCCATTACCAGAAGAGTAACATATTTCTGATTTGCCAAGCTCATCTGAATCAAATCTGAGACACTATAAAGACTTTACTTTTCATTTTACAACGTCTTGCCTGCTTTATGAGCAGGCTTGAGGCCTAATGGAATACATTTAACAGCGTTACGTAATCAGGATACAAAAAACGGGTAACCGTGATCCGTTAGTTACGTCAAAAAAAAAAGTAATCAGACTACAGATACATTTAGTAAAAAATGGGAATTCTATCAGGATGACATTTTTTTTCATTTAAATGAATCTTTTGATATAACACAATATAGACAGCTGCTTGATTATAGTTCTGGTTCTCTCTTCAGTCGTGACTCACATGAGCAAACTCCTGGTGCATGCGCAATTTTTTTTTTTAAATGAACACAAACTGTTCTCTGAAATGCTTTTTTTAGGGTGAATATACGTCCTCTTTTTCAGACTTTGTTTGTAACTCATGTTGGTGGTTCTAGTGTATATAACCTTGTTTATCATGTTTGCTGCTTTTTGTTTTATTTGTTTTGCTGCCCCTTTAGACTTCTTTTCTGTTTGTTTGCCCTTGTGTTTTAACCTCGCCTGTAATCATGATTATGATTTTTGCTGCACTTGAACCATACTCTCTTGTTTTGTCATTATTACAGCTAGTTGGGTTTTAGTCAACTTCAGACTGTTTCAAGCTAACCACTGTTTTCATCTTTCTGCATGGTGTGATGTAGACTAGCTTTATTTTCTGCAGCACAGATTGGCATACTGACCAAGTCAGATAAAAGATGTTTGTTAATTCTACAGAAAATCTAGCTCCTCAACAAAGTAGCAATGCTACAAACACTTCAATAAAAATGTATACTCAGCAAAAAAAGAAATGCCCTCTCACATTCAACTGCTTTTATTTCCAGCAAATTTCTTAACGTGTAAATATTTGTATTAACATAAAAAGATTCAACAACTGAGACATAAACTGAACAAGTTTCACAGACATTTGAGGAACAGAAATGGAATAATGAGTCCCAGAACAAGGGGGGGTCAATATAAAAAGTAACAGACAGTATGTGGTGGCCTCCAGCTGCTTTAAGTACTACAGCGCATCTCATCCTCATGGACTGCACCAGATTTGTCAGTTCTTGCTGAGATGTTCCTCCACTCTTCCACCAAGGCATTTAAAAGTTCTCCATCACGTCTGGGGACACACACGGTTACATGTAATTTTCCACTGTGAGGACGATCAGCTGTCCTTCCTGTCTCCCTGTAGCATTGTCTTAGGCGTCTTACATTACAGACATTGCAGTTCATTGCTCTGGACACATCTGCAGTCCTCATGCCTCCCTTCACAGGACTATGGCATGTTCACGCAGGTGAGCAGGAACCCTAGATATCTTTCTTTTGGTGTTTTTCAGAGTCAGTAGAAAGGCCTCTTTAGTGTCCTGTGACCTTAATTGCCTGTAAACTGTTCTTAAGGACTGTTCCACAGCTGCATGTGCAATAATTGTTTATAGTTCATTGAAGAAGCATGAAAAACATTGTTTAAACCCTTTCCAACAAAGATCTGTAAAGCTTATTTGGATTTTACTAATTTATCTTTCAAATACAGTCCCATTTTTATGAGCTGAAAGGCTTCAGATAACATGATGTCATTTCCAGTAAGGGAAATAGTGCTTCCTCGATGCTTCCTGGTTTTTGTGGTGCATTATGGGATTTTTAGGGAGCGAATGTTCCAGTGCACTGGAAGGATTTTATGATTGAGACAGCCCTTAAAATGGCCGACTCCCTGATCAGTGTCCTGACTACTGAACCAGGGAGCTGATTAGGGCTGCAACTTTCAGGTTAGTAAAAAACTAATGTGTTCCATTAGAGATGACATTACCTTTCTAGAATACATACACTAGACCAGTGGTTCTCAACCTTTTGTGAGCTTTGGACCCCTAGCATATTTCGAACAATCCACAATGATCCTATATAATTAACAGTCATTTCTATATATGTTGCTTTATTTTATTAATATTTAACATTAATAATATTAACATTAAAATTGAATCAAAACATTTCAATAATTTATTTTTTACATTTTATTGTTGGTGTGACATTTAATTTGACTCTCTGAATTATCCGTTCTTTATTTTATCCATCAATGCAACACTTGAACTTGTCAACCACTCATAGGTCTTGTAAATAAATTAAAAATAAATCCATCAATGAATGATATTTGCAAATAACCAAACTGATTAATTTTAAAACATCTCATTTGAATATGATTTAAACATTTTAAAAACTTTCCTGCAGACCCCCTGCAATTATCCAACTGACCACTAGTCGTCCGCGGACCCAGGTTGAGAAACACTGCATTAGCCAGGTAGAGTATAGTGTGAGTGTATAGTACGTCATTTGGGACACAAGTTTAGTATTTACTCTCTGGAGCATGTTCTCCGTACAGAAGTAACGTAATGACCAATGCGCAGACCAACTAATTGATAAGGAGATTCGTTGATAATGATTTTCATAATCGATTATTATCGATTTTATTGATTATTTTTTGCAGCTTTAGAGCTGATTGAGACACACCCTTAGCTACTTTGAAATCATGTTTCAATTGCAGTGGCTCTTTAAACAGGCCCAGAAGACCTAACCCCCAGCACAACTTGTGAAAAACTTGTTTAAAAAGTGTAGCAATTCTTGGCTCTTCATAATCAGTGTTTCCCATCAGTATTTCTCTCATAGCTGTGAAAACCAAACCAACCTCAGCAGTGTGCTCAGCTGGTTCCTCTCTCAAACTCATGGACCAAAAAGCGGGGGCAAAACATGACTTCAGTACCAATACAGCTTTGTTCTGGTCATGTGGAGGAGACAGACAGAAATGACCTATCATTAATTTAGAAGCCTGGAGCGCTAGCTCCATTTATAACAATAGAAAAGTAGCTGAGGCCCATTTGTAGTCCCCAGACAGAAAGGCTGGGAGGGAGAGCAAGGGGAATCAATGCTTTTGCAGAGGAGATCAATCACGAGGCCGGCCGGACGGTAAAAATCTATGTGAACTGAGGTCCATGGCTTATTTTTCAATAGGAGCCAGTGCATTATGAAGTGCAAACAGACATAGAGCCATGCAGGTGCAAGAGGCCAGAGCCAAGGGAGAGGTGCTCATGCAGACTACTGTTTGAGTTTGGCCTCCATGGTCATAGGACATCATTCTCAAAATGTAGGATTTCTGAGCTGTGGAGCTAGCAGTGGCGTAAGTCTAAAATTTTGAGTAGTAGGTGTGAGTTATAATGAATACTTTACAGATTTTTAAAAAATACAATAAGTATTCCAAATGTCCATCCATCCATTTTCCATACTGCTTATCCTACACAGGGTCACACGGAGCCTGGAACCTATGCCAGGGAGCGCTCAGGGCACAAACCAGGGACATCATGGACAGGGTACCAACCCATCACAGGGCACAATCACAGACAATATAGAAAAGCCAAAGAGCATACAACACATGTCTTTGGGGGAGGAAACCAGAGTACCTGGAGGAAGCCCCCAAAAACCCCGAGGGGGAACATGCAAACTCTGTGCATACATGGCAGAGACAGGATTCGAGCCCTCAACCCCAGAGGTTGGAGGCAAACATGCTAACCACTAACCCACTTTACCCCCCATGTGCCAAATGTGACAAATGTACCAACACCTACATTTTGTACATGGGCTTACAGTGGTGCTTAAAAGTTTGCGAACCCTTTAGAATTTTCTATATATCTGCATAAATATGACCTAAAACATCATCAGATTTTTAAACAAGTCCTAAACGTAGATGAAGAGAATTAACTAAATGAGACAAAAATATTATACTTCTTCATTTATGTATTGAGGAAAATGATCCAATATTACATATCTTTGAGTGGCAAAATATGTGAACCTTTGTTTTCAGTATCTGCTTTGACCCCCTTACGCAGCAAAAACTGCAACTAAATGTTTCTGGTAACTGTTGATCAGTCCTGCACATCGGCCTGGAGGAATTTCATCCCATTTCTCAGTACAGAACAGCTTCAACTCTGGGATGTTGGTAGGTTTCTTCACATGAACTGCTTGCTTCAGGTCCTTCCATGCCATTTCTATTAAATTAAGGTCAGGACTTTGACTTGGCCATTCCAAAACATTAATTTTATTCTTCTTTAGCCATATTTGGTAGAGCGACTTGTGTGCTTTAGGGTCAATGTCTTGCTGCATGACCCACTTTCTCTTCAGATTCAACTCATGGACAGATGTCCTGACATTTCCGTTTAGACTTCCGTGGTATAATTCAGAATTCATTGTTACAACAATGATGGCAAAACGTCCTGGCCAAGATGCAGCAAAACAGGCCCAAACCATGAGAATACTACAAACCAGGTTTCACCAAACATATCACTTCTAATTTAAAAAAAATTCTATTTTGTTCTCCTCTATCCACAAAACATTTTTACAATAGCCGTGTGTCTTGTCCACATGATCTTTAGAAAACTGCAGAGAGGCAGCAAAGTTTTTTTTGGACAGTAGTGGCTTTCTCTTTGCAACTCTGCCATGCACACCATTGTTGTTCAGTGTTCTACTGATGGTGAACTCATGAACATTATAATGACCCAATGTGAGAAAGGTTGCTTAGAAGTAATCATGGTTATCCTCTGTGAGCTTGCAGACTATTACACATCTTGCTCTTGGAGTGATCTTTGTTGGTTGACCACTCCGGGGGAGGGTAATAATGGTCTTGAATTTCCTCTATTTGTACACAATCTGACTGTAATCACAATCTGATTGGTGGAGTCCAAACTCTTTAGAGATGTTTTTGTAACCTTTTCCAACCTGATGAGCATCAACAACTTTTTTTCTGAGGTCCTCAGAAATCTCATTTGTTCATGCCATAATACACTTCCAAGGGTGCACAGTGGCTTAGTGGTTAGCAGGTTCACACCTACAGGGTTGGGGGTTCGACCGTGGCCCTGTGTGTGCAGAGTTTGCATGTTCTCCCCATGCTGCGGGACTTTCTTCCGGGTACTCCGGTTTCCTCCCCCAGTCCAAAGACATGCATGGTAGACTGATTGTCATGTCCATAGTGTATGAATGTGTATGAGTCTGTGAATGTGTATGTGTATGTGATTGGCACCCTGTCCAGGGTGTACCCCGCCTTGTGCCCGATGCACCCTGGTATAGGCTCCAGGTTTCCCCGTGACCCTGAAAAGGATAAAGCGGTATAGAAGATGAATGGATGATACACTTCCACAAACATGTGTTGTGAAGATCAGACCTTGATAGATCCCTGTTCTTTAAATAAAAAAAATAAAACAGGGCACTCACTCACACCTGATTGTCATCCCATTGATTGAAAACACCTGACTCTGAGTTCCGGTTGAGCATGTGAGGGAGAAGGCATGCGTGAAGGGAGCTCCCGAGTATTGTCTCTTTTAATTCTGCTTTCAGGCAACCTGAACCTTTTCTGTCTTTTCAGAGGCATTTAGTGCCTTTGTGTTAAAGTACTTGGTTTACAATTATAACCAGAAAGGAGTTATGGCGTCTGAAAGACAACGCAAACTTAAATCTACACCGAGCACGGCGAGTCATGGTGACAAGCTCCCTCATGACTTAGAAAATCTCCGCACAACTTTAATCACGGAGCTGACTTCTACCATCGCAGCGCAGGTGACAGCGGCTACTAACTCGGCTCTGGCCCCAGTTATCGCATCTTTTGAAAGTTTTAAATCGGATATTGAGTCACAAGTATGGCGTATTGGCGAGCTTGAGCAACACCTGAATGATTACAGTGACCGAATTGTAACGCTGGAAGAGACCGTGCTACAGCTAGCTTCAGCTAACGAACACCTCACCGATAAAGTGGAGGACCTGGAGTCCCATTCACGGCGCTGCAATCTCCGGGTCATCGGTATTCCGGAGCGAGAAGAAGGGAGCGATCCGGTCACGTTTATGTCTACGTTTTTCCAGGATGTCCTCGGATTGGATATCTTTCCGACCGCTCCATTGCTGGATAGAGTTCACCGTATCGGTCCCATGTCCTCGGAGGAGCAGCGGGAGAAACAGAGGTCCAGAGTCATGATTGTGAGGTTCCACTATCTTCATGACAGAGAAAAAGTGATTTGACGCGGGAATTGGGATCAACTTTTCCATCAGGGCCGCAAGGTTTTCCTCTTTCCTGACTTCAGCTCCAGCGTCGCTAAGAGGAGGGCGGCCTTCTCTGTGGTGAGAAACAGCCTGCGTGAGAGAAATGTGCGGTCTTCTCTCAGATACCCTGCTCGCCTTTAGGTGATGAGACACTGCAATTCGACTGTCCCCAAAAAGCACAACGATGGTTTAATGAACTATATCCTCCATCTTAATCTGTCTACATGACTGTTAACAGATTTATTAATGCCTGTCATGTGACTGTAGGACTGTGCGCGTGGGCAACTATATCAGTTTCCGTGTAAATCTGTCGGTTGCCTGTGATATGCGGTGATTGTGGCACCCTTTATGCTCGGGAGTGACTTCACACAGTAAGAATACGGTACGGGTTACAAGTTCCGGATGTTCCAGTGTTTCTGGGCTCTGCCTCCATTGTTTGGGAATGGAGAGAAGTTAACTGATCAGAGTAGGGTGGGGGAGGGAGGGGTGGTTTGCTGTGTGTGCGTGGGTGGGGGGGGGGTTGTGTTGTTGTATGTATGTATGTGGAGGTGGGGGATTCCAGGTTTGTTTTGTTTTGTTTTTTCCTTTCCTTTTTTTCCCTTTTTTTTCTTCTCTTTTTCTTTTTACCCTATTCATATTAACCTCTCTGTATTAATCTAAATTAATGGAAAATACCCGAAGCTCGTTCAGATTCCTAAGTTGGAATGTGAAGGGTCTGAACGGTCCCGTTAAGAGGTCCAAGATTTTGACACATTTAAAACTACAAAAACCTGATATTGCGTTTCTTCAGGAAACCCATCTCCGTCTCAGGGATCAACGCAGACTCCAAGCTCACTGGACATCGCATATGTTCCACTCCAATTTTGACTCCCAGTCCAGGGGAGTTTCTATCCTGATCAGTAAGGCTGTGCCCTTTTTGTTTGATAATGTCCTTTCTGATGTAAATGGTAGATATGTGATTGTGGAAGGGAAAATTTCACAGACGCCAGTAGTTTTGGTGAATGTATATGCCCCAAACTTTGATAATGCTACTTTTGCTCAGAATTTGTTGTCAAAACTTCTTGCTTTGAACACACATCTCTTGATATTTGGGGGAGATTTGAACTGTGTTATTGACCCAGCCTTGGACAAATCTAGCGCTGTCGCAAAGGCTCCCTCTGCGATGGCTAAGGTATTCTCTGAATTTATGGTTCAGAATGGTTACATTGATCCGTGGAGGTATTTAAACCCTACAGTGAGGAAATATTCTTTCTTTTCCCATGTACATAAATCTTTTTCTCGCATTGATTACTTTTTTATTAATGATTCTCTAATTTCTCAGGTTGTAAACTCTGAATATCTACCAATCGTTATTTCAGACCACGCTCCTCTAAGTCTTGACATTCTTCTACCTTCACATCGTGCCTTTCGCCCACCATGGAGGCTTAATTCTTTACTTTTATCCGATTCAGCGTTCTGCAAGTATATCTCTACTTCGATAGAT
Source organism: Ameiurus melas (assembly GCA_012411365.1). Lineage (NCBI taxonomy): Eukaryota > Metazoa > Chordata > Actinopteri > Siluriformes > Ictaluridae > Ameiurus > Ameiurus melas. The sequence continues at coordinate 10,356,528 of CM022764.1, forward strand.
GATTTTCTTCTTACTAATCAAACTGATTCAATCTCTTACTTTTCACTTTGGGAAACTCTAAAGGCCTTCTTAAGGAGACAGATAATCTCTTATTCTGCTTATGCTAATAAGCAACGCAAGAATAAGAAAAAAGAGTTATCTGATAATATTCAGGCCATTGACAACCAATATGCTCTCAACCCGACCACTGAGCTGCATAAACAAAGACTTAATTTGCAGGCGGAGTTTGATTTATTATCGACAGGTGAGGCGGAGAGGCTGTTGTTACATACACGTGGCAATTATTACAAATATGGCGATACGGTCGGTCGGTTGTTGGCTCACCAACTGCGTAGCTGAGCTGCTTCACTATTTCTCACATTATGCAATCCAGTGGTGTATTAACCTCAGATCCTGCAAAAATTAATTCGACTTTTAAAAGTTTTTACTCCTCCTTATACACAGCTGGGCCTCCTGACAATTCAGGTAACATGGACCATTTTTTGTTTAGAAATATTGATTTACCCAGGGTTGACCCTCTACTGGCATCTGAACTTAACAGTCCCATTACCTTAGATGAGATCGTTCGCTCAATCAATTCATTACAATCCAAATCACCTGGCCCGGTCGGGTTTCCTTCCGAATTTTATAAGAAAATCCATGTTGCGTTGGGCCCATTACTCCGGGCTGTATTCACGGAGTCTTTAGAACTAGGGACGTTGCCACAAACACTAAGACAAGCAACTATAACTCTATTGCTCAAAGATGGGAAGGACCCAACATTGTGTAATTTGTACAGAATTATTAGCCTCCTCAACGTTGATGTCAAGATTTTAGCCAAACTTTTGGCCTGTCGTCTGGAGGGGATTGTCCCTGGCATTATTTCAGAGGAGCAAACCGGATTTGTAAAAGGACGAAATTCCTTTTCTAATATTCGTACTCTATTTAATATTTTGTATTCAAAGCAGAACAGCGACTCCTCTGAAGTGGTCATCTCTTTGGATGCAGAAAAGGCGTTTGATAGGATCGAATGGGAGTATCTTTTCATAGTGCTAAGGAGGTTCGGCTTCGGGGAGGGATTGGTATCATGGATCCGTTTGTTATATGTGGAACCGCAAGCTTCCATATGTACCAACGATGCTAAATCTGATTATTTTACTTTGTCACGGGGTACGCACCAGGGATGTCCTCTGTCACCGTTACTTTTTGTCATAGCGATTGAGCCTCTCTTGATGACGCTTAGAACTCTTCCTGTATTTCAGGGTGTGGTTCGCAATGGAACTGAGCATAAACTAGCACTGTATGCTGACGACTTACTACTTTATGTTACAGATCCAATTGCATCCATTCCGGAAATAAAACGCGTATTACGTGACTTTGGGAAATTCTCGGGATATAAACTAAACCTACCAAAGAGTGAATGTTTACCTATAAACCAATCTGGCCTAAAGATAAAACAGACTGAAATACCTTTTCGTTTGGAACATTTAAAATTCAAATATCTCGGAGTTAATGTCACCCGTTCCCATTCTGAATTAATGGGGGTGAATTTTACACCCTTAATCTCATACATGAAGTCAGCCTTTCAAAGATGGGCAGCTCTACCTCTTTCAGTCCATCCCTTTGTTTTTACCCAAGTCTTTCTTTAAGAATATAGACAAATCAATCTCGTCTTTCATATGGGCAGGAAAAACACCCAGGATTTCAAAATTTTCACTTCAGCGGAGTCGGCTGAGTGGTGGCCTCGCATTGCCCAATTTCATGTATTATTATTGGGCGGCTAATATTCAGAAACTGGTGCTGTGGGTGCAGGCCACCTCTCTTCCATGGTGCCACTTAGAAGCACAGTCTTGCATTTCAACCTCCCTCCCTGCTCTTGTGTTCTCCTCCCTTCCCATAGCCCTTTCACAATATACAGATAATCCAGTAGTTTGTACCTCTCTAAAGATTTTCTATCAGTTTCGTCGTCATTTTAAATCTATCTCGGCCTCCACCATGGCACCTATATGTAATAGCCATCTCTTTCCCCCCTCCTTTATGGATTCCACATTCTCTCTTTGGGAAAAGAAGGGTCTGAAATGCCTTGAGGATCTTTTCATTAATAACGTGTTTGCAAAATTTTCTGAATTATCCTCGTCATTCAGCCTGCCTCCGTCTCACCTTTTCCGTTTCTTTCAAATTAGGCACTGTATCTCCTCCCTATTCGTTGGTTTTCCCTCCTTACCTACAAAGTCTGCATGGGAAGAGGTGTTCAAGCTGAATCCTCATAAAAGTGCCATTATTTCACAGATATATGCAACAATCTGGTCTCAGGATGATTCTTACAATATCAAAACTGTAAGTGCTTGGGAAGAGGAATTGGGCCTGGAGCTTGAGGATGATTACTGGGGAAGAGCGTTAGATAATATACGGACCACCACGTCCTGTGCTAGACTTAGTTTTATACAATTTAAAGTGGTCCATAGAGCCCACCTCTCTAGGAGTAGATTGTCTAAAATATATCCCAATGTCCCTGACATGTGTGAGAAATTCAAACTTTCACCCTGTAACCTGAGTCATATGTTTGCACTCTGTCCCAAACTACAGACCATTTGGAACTCTTTTTTTGGGACTATGTCCCACATTCTTAAAATCAAATTGGATCTTTGTCTTTTAATCGCCATCTTTGGTGTTTTATCTCAGTGTCAGCCTCTGAACCATAAACAAGCTAGTGTTGTGGCCTTTGTTTCGTTGCTTGCTCGGCGCAGAATATTGTTGTCTTGGACCTCTCCGCAACCCCCCTCTATATCAGTTTGGCTTAGAGATTTAATGTTCTTTTTGAAGCTGGAAAAAATCAAGTACAACATTAGAGGTAGGGGTGACTCATTTTTGGGAAAATGGCAACAATTTATTACATATTTCAATGATTTACGCACCCTGGAGGTAGATTGAGGAGAGGTAGACGGTGAACACTTACTCTCTTTCTGTTATTTTTTTTATTTTATTTTACTTTATTTTATTTATTTATTTATCATTTTTATTTATTTATTTTACTTATTTATTTACCCCCCTCTTTTGGTTTTGGCTGTGCTTGTTTTGTGGGGGTTGTTGGGTGGGGTGTTGTTTTATGATGTTAAAAATGCAAATTTGGAATAAAAATTCTATGGGAAAAAACCTGACTCTAATTTCATCTTCAAATTAAACTGCTAATCCTAGAGGTTCACAAACTTTTTGCCACTCACAGATAAGTAATATTGGATCATTTTCTTCAATAAATAAATGACCAAGTATAATATTACTGTCTCATCTGTTTAACTGGGTTCTCTTTGTCTACTTTTAGGACTTTTTTTTTATACATCTATTAGGATGTTTTACATCATATCTATGCAGATATATAGAAAATTCTAAAGGGTTCACAAGATTTCGAGCAGCACTGTCATTGAGACTGGGACTTTGAGGTAGATTTAGTGAAAAAATCTGAAATCTTGGATGTGTCACAAGAAATTGTATTGCTTTATGTCTGTGCATGTAAAGCAGGTTCGTAGAAAAGCAGTTCATCCTGCATAAAGGTTTTTGAATAAATGTCTTGACTGTACTGTAGGTTCACAGACTGGAGCATGAAAAGCTTTGTCTGTCCAGCATTTACACTGGTCACTACAGGACATGTATACTGTATATTTTTCATCCGAATTAACCAGGTTTTCTTGACAATATGGCAGTCACATCTTTTGCCTGATAAAAACTTAAAGCCATCAGTAGTGTTTTTGTGAAAATATGTGTGACAGCCTTCCTTGATCAGTGTCATCATTCTGCAACTGCTAAATCTGATACCACTCAGTTTTATTAATTAATCTAAATATTGGCATCATTAGTAAATTGGCATGGAGCTAAAAAAAATAATAATAAATTAAATAAATGCTGACAAATTAAGAATCTGATGGTCTTGAAAATAGGGCTGAGTACCTTGCATTCATATAAGAAAGAGAATGTGAATTTTTAGATTTATACATCATCTAATAAAACCAATTAGTGTATGGTTTAAATCTCAATATAACACATACCTGAAGGGAAAACTGATGATGTAAAAATGATGTAACCATAACAATCTGCTACAGAAAAAAAAAAAAGCAAAGAGATGAAAGAGGATGAATCTCCCACAAGAACATGAGTCAGTGCATCGATGCATCCAAGTGGTTTAGAAAGTAGTAGGAAAAATACCCACTAAACTCAGATTTTCACATCAATTATTCACCATGCCAGCTCCTGTCTCCTTTGTAGTAAACACTTAAAACATTTGGGAATGATGTACAATACTTAACTCTCAATTTGTGATTTGTGATGTGCCTCATTTCTTATAGCTGAAACCTTTTCTAAAAGCAGTACACAATCATGCACGTATTCTGCACACCCTTAATTAACCCACTGATTTCCCATGGATTTAGTCAGTGTTTCCTGTTTGCATTTGTTTACTTGTTGATTTCATCTGTTTCTCATATCCACTTTCTGGCCATCTTATTTAAAGGTTTTTTTTCTTACAGAATCGCTGTCGGTATCGATAACAGGGATCAAAACACACTCAGACAGGGTGAACGCAGGCCAGGCCATTATTATAATCCAATAAGACAGACTGGTGTCAAAAGCTGAATGCACTCTAAACCAACAACCCGAAGAATATGAGCTGTGTCTTAAATGGTGGAGTATGCAGTACATTAGGGATGTAACCAAATATGAATACATTATCTGCTCAGAATGTGCATATATCTAGTTGAGACCGATTATGTTCTCAAGTGATGTAGCTGAGGATGAGGAACTGAGTTAGAATTCACAAACTGTAATACCTATACTGGCATTTCTACTTTTGAGGGGTTTTCCCCCCAAGTATACTGTATCTGGGGGCATAGTGGTTGGGTTTATATCTAATTTAATGTTTTTAATAAATTATTTAATCTTTTAAAAAACATCCAGTTTAGGCCACGCCCACTTCAGATATAAACCCAAATACAGATACGTACATATACAAATATGGATATTTGGAGCACTATGCGGATGCAATTCCGTTACACTCCTAGACTATACACAATGAACATGTACTATTTAGATGAGCATAGGGTAGGAACATTTTAATTACACACTTTTTGAGATGTCTGGTGGGCCACACTTCTCAGAGTGAACACCCTACTCACACCTAAAGGCATGCCAAGCACAGCATTAGAGACAAAGCTGTAGACATGCAAGACTTTGGCAACAATTGCAAGAGAAAAACAAAGGATTAAATAAGGAGGTGGAAACAAAGAACAGGTAAAACGAATAAATTAGGAAAGTGAAAAGCCAAAAGGCAACACAGGGGTGTAGAATGTGAGAAACCAAATGAGTCAAAACTAAGGTGGATGACAAGTGGGAATGCCTTAATGGGTGTTTATTTTTATTAATGTGAATATTAAGGCATTGAGCTCTCACTGAGGATCCCATTTTTTGGTGACAGGGTAGGTTAGGGGGGATATTGACACTGGAACACTAGAACAGCTCTTTTTCAGCTCCCATTAAACTTGTTAAAGAACACTGAATACCTGGTACAGGTGTTCAGGGGGTCTGTGTGTATGTGTGTGAGTGTGTGTATTAGGGGGGTTGCCCAATGGCCCCAAATAGGAATACCTAAGAGCATGGTTTTCAAAATGGCTGCAGTCTAAAGTTCCTGTGGAAAACAAATACTTGCCAATAGCGAATCCCTTGGCTGACTGAGATGAGCATGCATGATGTTAGATAACACAGGAGATTAGTTACCATGGAGACTTGTTGCCCTCATTGGAGAGACAAAAAGAGGTCTATAAGGAACACCATATTCAAACAAACATCTTAGATCTACTCACAAAATGAAAACTGCAGGAACACCGCAACCATCGTCTCAATGAAATAACCATGCTTACTGCCTTCAGGACTTACTTTGCCCTATAGCTGGGATTTACATCATCTTCTCACTCCAGGGTCCTAACGATAACTGCCTCCATCCCACTCTAATTTCCTGCATGGCCAAAAGTTTTCATTCTGAGCTTAAACTAATTCCAGATTTACCTCTCAATACTCTGTATAGATCTAATTTAGGCAAGCTGACAACTCCCAATGTTCCCACGTACAAATGTGGCAGTACACATCAAAGGAGTGAGATTGCCTCTCTCTCTCTCTCTCCCCTATAACCCATCCCAGTGCCAGGTCTTGCTTTTTTCTCTGATTTGATCCCATTAGACATAGGAGCCCCAGATCAGAAAGAAGCTCAGGAGGAGGAGAAGGAAGTGAGAGCGTTTCAACTGGGAGGAATTGGTCTGCCTTAGGGCCTCACTGAGCCATGGGGTGGTCAAAACAACCCAACAGTCAGGATGCAATCTTAGGCTCATCAATCCCCTGGGCAAATTGGAAACCGGATGAGATAAGGAGATAAAGGAGACCAGGGCTCAGATTGGGGAATGACAGAAAGTGAAGGTCATCAGTTTGTCTTTCATACAGATTTGAAATAACCTCAAGCACGCTTTAACTGAAGCGCCGACCTCTGCAAATAAACAAAGAAATAAAGACATCTACCAGATCCTAGTCTGAGATGTGGTATGGACTACTGACTGTAAACTAGATTCCAGAAAGGAAGGAAGGAATGAAGAAAGAAAGCCACGGCAGAAGCAGCATCCATGTGGAATTCAACACTACACAGTGACACATTAGTGTGAAATTCCAATACAGAGTACCAATCCTTGTTGTAGCTCACCAGGAAACTTGTTTTACCACAACTGCAACAGTGCACTTCTGTTAATTTTACGCATGTCTCAGAAACATGACCATGGTTAAACACTTAAGACAGTTTTTTTGTTCTGCAAGATCGAAGAGCTCGGATTTAGAAGCAGAAAGCCTCTGAGTAGACAAAGTTTTCAGCTCTGACTACACCGACAGAAGCTTGGACTAATTAAGTAGAGTTTAACTTAAAGCATGGATGAGTTCCAAAGTTTCCCTTAATGATTTCAAACTCCATATTCTAAAATGACAAAACCTAATGAAACGTGCCCTGACTTCAATTTGCCCTGGTGAATGATGACAACAATGTGCACATATATGTAATCATGCCTCTCAAAAACAACATTCTTAATGAGGATTTGAGGTTACCAGTAACTCCTAATTTGCCAGTGTTTATGACTGTGTCAGAGGACTCGGTGAAGCATTCTGTAGCATATGCATAAACACTCATGGAAAATGACTGCTGAGAAACAGAGTCAGCAAGTGCAGCAGGGCAGAGTGTGCTAGCTATGTGCCTCGTGAGAAAAACATTTCCACTTCACACAGATTGGACCACAGCACTGCTTCAGATAATGATCAAGATGGTGCTTTTGCACTATGCGCTAGATGCTGAGGCAGTGGAATTTCGCGCAAACTACAATAACTCGGAGGTTGGGCAGATCTATAAGACATGGCAAAAATAAGAGGGACGATATTTATGACATTCTAGCTTCCTATTTGCTGCGCAGATGAAACTCGTAGACAGTAGAAGCGTGCGTAACCTCACACACCTCAGCGGATAATCCGTTCTCGTGCCCACTCACTGCAGGTATTAACAATGTCATTTAGCTAATTAAACAAAGCAGGATGTGTTTTTGTCTGAAGCTAATTGAGACTTGTCTGCTCACCCTGCCAGAGTCCAGCATGATAATCCCCTCTTTAGCTTCATATAGCCTCAGCTGCTTAGTCTGCAAACATATAGTCATTTCCTGATTAGTCAGGACTCTTGAGCTGTGTCATGGAAGAGGTGGTGGGCAGGGTGACAGGCCTTCCCCGGCTCACATAAAGCATCAGCAAGGCTGGACTGACCGATATTTATGACCCTAAAAGCAATTTCGGGTTAACAATAAGGATTCATTTTACGAGCGACCGTAATCCCGCCAGTATGATTAAAACCGGCCTCAGACTGGTGTGTGCCATAAATCAGCATATATATATATAGCAAACCACTACCTTATTCGAAAAAACCTGTGCTGTGTACAGAGAGACATGCATGTTACTTATCCATTAACAAAATACTGCCCTGCTATATGTGGTGAATATAGCTTGCATTACATTCAGATATATTGGCAAATCGTTCCTGCAATGATCGAAGATTGGCCTGCAATAGTTTGACCAAAATCCAGTTTCAGAGGTAATGTGGATGCTCCCCAAATAATTACATAGAGTCTAATCAATAGTATATAATCTGACTGATCAGAATTGAAAACTTTCATGTAGTCAACCCACACTAAAGCTCTCACTGAATCCATTTTAGTGTTTATATTGAATTTTGCCTGTGTGCCTTTCTCTCATGATAACCACTGATTAAAAAAAAAAAAAAAACAACAACAACCATGAAACATGACAGCAAAAACAACTATGGTGTGTTGACTTATTATTTCAGCGCAGAATGGCATGGACCACACTTTTCTTTTCAGCATTTGTTCAAGTAGTCCATTTTGAACAAATAAAATGAAAAACAGAAGAAAGAGGACTATAAGGGAATATGCTCGAAACTAACATTAGCTACTACACTAGCGACATTTTGACAGTCAATTGTCTGTTACATCTTGAAAATCATGCTGCTAATGGTAGCATTAAATGATCTCAAATGATGGATTTTTCATATGAGGAAATTCAGGGAGATTTTAATACTCAAACAATGCATTAAACCATCAAAAAGTGTGGAAAGAAGGATACTTTTTTGGAGCATTGTTCTACATCGCAGAAGTGATATAAGCACTTGAGACTACTGAGATTACAAATTGCGTTCATTAATAGCACCAGGTTTCAAATTAAAAGCAGAAATGTTTAACATGGATATTTGTGAGTTTAAGCATGTGAGGTTGATTGATCTGGAGGAAACCCCGAAGCATGGCGAGACCATACAAACGGACATGGACATTTCCGTATGTTTAAAACCGGCCTTTTAAAGCATTTAAGCATTTCCATGAATTCATTTGACAGCCTTCTTTGAATTCAGTATAACAAATGCTAATATCACTGCACCAATTCGCAAAAGACAGACAGCTAGAGTCAGACAGACGAAATATAAAGAATGTTATCGTTTTCAAAAAATCATCTGCACTAGGCCTCCAGTCTTCTTCTGTCATTTCTCCGGGACAGCAGTAACTAAAACATGTCCTACCATAAAATCATAAATATGATCAATTGGATGGTCCCAACAGTTTCTGTACAAACCTTATAAGTAAAAGGATAGACATGAGATGAGAAGCACACAATTCATTTTCTCTCACCACCTGCCTGTGTCTCCCTCATCCTTGTATGGCGATATGGAGCAAATGCATGGAGTAGGACTACAGTTAATACAAAGAAAAAATAAAAGTAAAAAGAAACATTTATGACCCCAATGAGAAGAATATGTAACTCTGATATAAGAAATTAGTGGAGGGATTTCAAGGATAAAGAGAGTTTACAAAAAGACTTAGTACAGGGGTTAAATACGAAAATGATGAAAAAATGTATTAGAAAAATATTTGATGTCAGTATTAATGTTAATAGTTATTCTGAATTTTACAGAAATATTTATTTAACCCTTAATGTATAACAGGACATGTCTGGCATTCAGTCCATGACCAAATAGAAGATATACAACCTAGCATGCGTAAGACTTCAGAGGAGACACTTCGTTAGAAATATTCATTATAGTAAATTATTATTTGTGTGCTGTTTATCCAAGGTTAGCGCTAAGTATTCTGACTGCATTACAAAATTGATTGGAGATTTAGCTGTGAATTAAATATCCATCTAAACCAGCTAGAACGCAACAAAGCAGTAGGCCACGTCTCTTCACGTCTAATCCTTACTCTATCTCTTCAATCCTGGCCTAGAGAATTATTCTTATCCTGTTCTCTCTCTAACTCAGCCACACACATGGTCTATCACACACATATACTTCCACACACCAATGTATAACACCACACACACACACACACACACACACACACACACACACACACACACACACACCACATTTCAGTCTTCGTCTACACTCCCTCTCTCATTCCTTGAGAACAAAAGATCAAGTGCAGCCTGCAGCCTGAGACATTAATCCCGCAGAAGCTGCAGGTGATTTCTTAGTTCTCCTCAGGCATTAGCAGCCCTATCAGTGTGTCAGAGGTGGACGACTCCTTATGGAGCTAGATGTATGGGTCTGTAACTGAGAGCTTTTCTCTGCTGGAGAATAATTACACTCTTACAGACACCTCTATTATGCCATGGAGTCTCACCATGGAGCATATTTAACCAATCAATGGCATTTAGTGCTTCAGTGGAACCATTATCTCATACAAGAACCTGCCATGTGATGATGATCCCTGAACAGGTGTTCAACTACAATAAGGAGTAGGCCATATATTGACTTAAGCTATTGTTCACTGATGCAGAGGAGCAAGACACTTAGCGGTTTGTAGACTGTGGTTAGATTTGTTCTGTTGACTCAGAGAGGGAAGGAATTCACCAAAGCCATACAGCAGTGTTGCACAAGATACCAGTACTGAAATAGCATTGCGGCAACAGGATACTAAAAACGGCAGATTAATACAGTTTTTCAATGAGTACATCGGTGAGCCTGTTCCTCAGAGTATGCCATTAAACCGGGAATGTAGTTTGTTGTCTGCCTATCTCTTTAGTAAAAGCTTACAGTGCACTTGGATCCGTCTGATCCTCCATTACATGACAGCTGATTAGACACAGCTTTATTGTTTTTCTCCAGTCATTTCACTTTTCTTTTCTTTTTTTTCCCATTCTGAATGAATGTATTATAAAATGTTGATTAAATACATTTTAATCTTTCAAAGTATAATCGCAATTTTTCCAAACCGATTCTTCTCTTTTAACGAGAACTTAGACGTCTTGGAACAAATTGGTTTCTCAAAACAAAATGATCAAATCCGATTGCTCAAAAAGACGCTCACTAATTTTCTTTAACAGCTGCTTTGACAATACACTCAACACACAAAATACACACCCAAAAAATGGCCCAAGCCCAACATGGCAAAATATTAAGCCTTTAATGATCTTAACTACAAATCATTGGTCAGGTAATTAGCAAACATTAAACAAATAGATAAAGTAAATTAGAATGGGACAGCTATTTTACTTTGATTTCTTTTATATTATTTTCACTTTGTTATACATTTCTACACACAGACATTGTGTTAGTTTGAATTTTACATAAAACATTTTGATGATTATCATGATTTTACCTTTGTGTACAAGAATACTATAGAAGTGAATTTCCTTGTTTCTAGCTTTTCCCCAAACACTTCAATGCAGCAAAGTAAATGAGTAAATGGTGGCACAGGAAGTCTCAGGAGTGCATTTGTTTAAATTCTTGCTCATTTTCTGACCAAGGATTTGTTGTTAAGACCATTAAAAGTGTAATATTTTGCCATTTTGGGCTTGGACCATTTGTTATTTTTTTTGTTTTGTTTTTTGCCCAGGAGTATAGTGTAAGGCAAGGCAAATCACAGGTTTATATTAATGTACTCTTTCTAATGCATTTGTGTTACTATAGTAACAGCTCATTCACAGGGACCTGTACAGTGAACACTCGACATGACGTGAGTGATTATTGTTATGGTGAAGTTTTCTGTGAGATGTTTGTTTAGCATTATTGGAAGGAGTCTCCAGTGTCAGAGGTAAAGCTGTAACTTTAGGTTTTCTGGCATGGGAAAGTCTTCACGACAGAGAACTTTGCATTTTTTTGTATTATTCACTTCAAGAGGGAGAAACAACTGCCATAATGTAAGTGAGAACAGGAACTAACTTGTCTTGTGGACATTCCACAACTTTAAATGAACAAATAAAAAGTATCACACCATTCTTTCATTTACAATTATCAACTGCTGTGGTATAAGAGCAATCAAACATCATGCTCTTTGAAAACGATCACCACTGGGCTGGTTAAAGTAACTCCACTTTAGTTAATTGGTTATTGTTTATGGTCTTGAATCACTTTCCCGTGACAGCACGTCCTGTCATTTTAGTCCTTACATACAGTCCATGAAAATTTCTCTGCAAGATTTCAATTGATCCTAAATCAATGCGGTGTAATTTTACATTTCTTTTGCCAGTGATATTATACATTTAAATTCATATAATGTAATTATAGTACAATTTTAGTTTCAGTGCTGGTACTTATTGTGGTACTGCGATGAGAACTGGTTATAATGACAACAACACCAATGTAAATGGAACATTTTTAGCTCCTCGGGTCTTCTCAGGCTCAGCCCTCCATGTTAACCTGATGGGAATGATGGATTCACTGAGATCATGTGACATTGCTCACCTGGAGCAGAGCCACATTAATATGCATGAGACAGAAGGCAGCATCTCATGCGCACACACACACACACACACACACACATGCACACGCTCGCTCACACGCACACACACACACACACACACACACACACAGAGTTCAGTCCCAGTTTGAGCTGAGAGGATGACAGGGCCCAGAGAGACTTAATGAGTAGAGGTAAAGGTGAAAAAGGCATATTAATGGAATATTTCAAGTCTTAACAGGACTTATAATGATATAAGCAGAAGCATCATATTATCCCAGTTGCAGAAATTGATATAACAGATATTTAATATGACAGATATTTTTCTTGCACGCCATATTAAATTTTTTTCCTTCTTACCTTGCCATGAACGGTGTCTGTGTGCACGTATTTGTGTGTGTGTGTGTGTGTGTGTGTGCGCGCATTTTCCAAACACGGAAACCTAGGTTGAACAAAGAGAAAGTAAATGCGTGGTTAACAATGAATGAGGGAGACACAGAAGTGGTTCGATGAACATCAGTGCATCCCCATGGCATCACACCATCAAAGCCATCCTCCATTTTGGCTAAAGATGATCCACCACTGAGAGTTACCATGGCGACAGGAGTACAAGCACTTGTGTCTATGGAGTGCAACCTTGTACCCTGGTGTTACTAAAAGTATCCTTCTGTTGTTCAACATGTGAGGAACATTATTCCTCCAGGTGTTAGAACAGTGGTTCTTGAAGGGTTCTTTGGATATAAAAGGGTTTTGTCCAAAGGGGATTTGTCTCTTAAAGGGAAACTCTGTCATAGAGACAAAGTGAAACCTATTTCGATGAATGAATTTGATGGAAGTCAAAAGCTTTGACAAATCTGCTCATGGAAGGGGTTTCAACATGTTTACAATTTTAGAATAATAATGAAAACATTAACGCCATGAAATGTCACATACAGCAGCGGTCCCCAACCTTTTCTGTGCCACGGACCAGTTTAAAATCAGGCGATATTTTCACGGACCGGCCTTTAAGGTGTTGCGGATAAATACAACAAAATAAAATGACACGACTGGCATAAAAACTGGGGTATTTTTTTAAATATAATAATAAACGTGAATCCAAACAGGATTCACAGGTAACATCACGCCAACATCATAACATGAGTAACATCCGCTCTGCCCCTAACACTTAATGTATCACGTGACTGAGTAATGTATCACGTGACCGAGACAAGCGTCTTGACATGCGTCTAGAGTGAGTCATAAACGGATGTAACGGAGAGAATCTGGTCATTTTTCAAAATAAAACATCGTTCAGACTGAGATAATAAATTAAATGTAAATAATGTAAGTTTCTTATTCTTTCTGTGCAGCCCGGTGCCAAATGACCCACGGACCGGTACCGGTCCGCGGCCCGGGATTTGGGGACCCCTGACATACAGGATTACATAGTGACCAGATAAATGTGTTAAACAAATTATTAATTCATTCATTAAACTTAAGTTACTGCTTTATCCTGCTCAAGGTCACAAGATCTGGAGCCTATAAGGAACACTGGGCCTGAGATGGGAATACACCCTGAATGGGACATCAGTTCCTCACAGGGCACCATACACACTACACAATGACACACTCATTAATTCCTGTGGGCATTTCAATTACTGGCATGGGCAGTGGGAGAAAACTGGAAAAACTGGAAGACAATAACCCAAGCTTAGGATCAGACAGGGAACCCTGAAGGAACAACACTATCTGCTGCACCACAATGTGTTCACACAAAACTACTTTATATTTAAAAGTATTCCTGCTAAAGCACTGCAAGCTCTTGGCATCTTTTCAAGCAGCTTCATGACGGAGATTCACCCATGAGGCTTTTCTTAAACTTCCCAAATATGCTGAGAACATGTTGGCTGCGTTTCCTAAAGTTCTAACAGAAAAGTACTTGTTCCTTGTCCTGACTGATTGGAACTTATTGGTGGGCCATATTATATGATTTGTATACAGACTCTGTGATGTGAAAATATCTGATTTTCTTCTGACAGAAGAATGTGAGGAGAGCATTGACCCCACCTTTAAGTAGTGAAGCATCAAAATACTAGACAGTCTTAGTTTGTAGTCTTAAAAGACAGCTCACATGAATTGTCTCATGAAATTGTCTCATTTTTCTCCCCTCAGCTATTCCAACTGGTTGACACTAAGAATATGAAACGTGTAAGAAAAAGCAAGGATTTATTCGTAGCACATCTCAGGCTGTCTTACACACAGAGACAGGTTCAGAGTTATACAGTACCCTCATTGTCCACTTTATTAGGAACACCTGTACGTCTGCACATTCATGTTATCTAATCAGCCAATCATGTGACAGCAGCACAATGCATCAAATCATGCAGATGCAGGTCAAGAGCTTTCGTAAACATTCACATCAAACAGCACAATCATGGCATGGATGTAGGACCAGATGGGCTGGTTTGAGTATTTCATAAACTGCTGATCTCCTGGGAGTCTCTAGAGTTTAAACAGAACGGCCCAGAGTTTAAACAAACAAACAAACAAACAAACAAACAAAAAAACACTGATTAAGTGACAATTCTGTGGGTGGAAATGCCTTGTTAAAAGGAGATGTCAGAGGAAAATGCTCAGATTGAAGGATATAGTTACTCATATTATCATACTATAGGGAATCTATAGTAACTCAAATAATCACTCTTTACAACCGTGGTGAGAAGAAAAGCATCTCAGCATGCACACGATACCCTCTGATTCTTGTTCTTGGCTGACAGGATTAGAACCTGATTTGGTCTTCTGCTGTTGTAGCCCATCCACCTTGAAGGTTGATGTTTTTTTGTGCATGCTGAGATACGTTTCTGCTCACGGCGGTTGTAAAGAGTGATTATTTGAGTTACTATAGATTTCCTGTCAGCTCCGACCAGTCTGGTCATTCTCCTCTGCAATCTCTCATTAACAAGGTGCTTCATCCTGAAGACCGTCCACTCACAAGATGTTTTTTGTCTTTCGCACCATGCTGTGTAAACTCTAGAGACTGTTGTGTGTGAAAATCCCAGAAGATCTGCAGTTTCTGAAATACTCAAACCAGCCCTTTTGGCATCAACACCCATGCCATGGTTAAAGTCACTGAGACCACGTTCTTTTCTTCATTCTGATGTCTGATGTGAACGTTAACTGAAGCTCTTGACCTCTATCTTGACCATTTTATGCAGTGTGCTGATCGGCTGATTAGATAACTGCATGAATGTGGAGGTGTACGGGTGTCCCTAATAAAGTGGACAGCGAGTGTACATCATATTCATTCTATCCATGTCTGGTCTATCTCCGTCACTGTGAATCAGTAAAGACAGAGATGTCCATGACTTCCCTTCCCTGTGTCCACACACTGTGATATTGTGGAAGGTAATGTTAATCTGAGGACCATAGACCACTTATGGTGTTATAGGAAAGGAATCAATGTTGGAGTAGTGTGACAGGGCCAAACACAAAGCGGAGTTACTATTAACACCCAAAAGTTGATTATTTTCCAATAACCCCAATGCAAGCAGTGTTTTATTCCTCTTATACGACAGAAATTTACTGATGCTAACATTGTTTTATTTCTTAAAGAACAACATGTCATACTTTAACCCATTTTATTTGTGTTTAATGTTGTGGAACATCCCCAAAGCGCTTGTTATAACTTATATAACAGTTAGCTATAAACCCAGCTATAAACACAAGCTTTGTTCTGTGGGTTTTCTTATTTTATTTTATTTCTGATTTTCTTAACTTATACCAATATAAGGAGAAAATGGAGGCAAGTAATTCTGGCAGGATTCAAAGGTGCTTTGTGTCTGGCTGCGAGCAGAATAAAGGACACTTTAACTCGTGCCACTGAAAGTGCTGTGTGTGGTGAAGAGGGAGGTAGCAGCTCTTTGGTCTAGATGGAGGTATGGAAATGCGTGGCTTTTAGAGCACACATAGGAGGAAGCTCAGGCTATCAATCATTTAACACTCAGACAGGAGAGGAATGTACATGTCCTCAAAAGTCGCTCGTGGCAGTGACCTGATATCCAGTTAGTGGCACACATGAGACTGAATATCATATCAAACACACTCAACTATTTTGAGATTCATCCATCAGAGTGTTGACAAATGAGATCTAGTTAATCCTTTACATCTGAAGTAGAAAATGGCTATTCCTGTCTTTTAATCTCCTTTTTTTTCTCTTTTAATAACATCATCTCTTAATACTGTCATAGTTTTATTGCAAAATCATAATGCTTCATAATAATAATGATAATAATAATAAGAAGAAGAAGAATTCTTCACACTTTAGCCACTGTTTAAATCTAGTTCGATCAAACATGTCAGATATGAATAACAAGCCCTTAACTGGAAACCCAGATCTGTACTGCAAATGTATAATCCTCAGTCCATTAGTTTTTTGTGATTGATTGCTTGATTTTACTGCGGCTTTTTTCAAAATTTGCCATACAACCTGCCGAGTTTTTTTTTGTGCGTTTTTGCTGAAAACTACTTGAATTGGCAAAATTGCAACTGCATGAAACTGTTTTGCACATTCTTTCACTCTGGACATGGACAACATTAATCTAATTATTGACCTTACTCTGAGTAAGATAATAATTGGTATGATAACAGATGTAATTCGTTAAGAAACTATAAATTTCACATATTGACATACAGTTCGTCTTCGTTATGGTACCGCATACAGTTTTGGGTGTTTTTATTTTAAAAAAATTATGAACGCTTTAAGTGCCAACCGCTCGAAGCCGTGGGTGTGTCCCAAATCGCGTAGTTACCGTCTATATAGTAGCCGAGATACATGCATTTTTCCCCACTACAGGCCTATAGTAGGAAAGTATGCGATTTTTGGAGCCGAACTCTCTTGTTCGCTGTAAAGCGGGTTGCGCCGCCGTGTGTGATCGTGTCCTGTTGCAAAATGCGGTGAAAACTCTCACACGACGTTCATAATGTGATTAATGTGTGTACATGTCTGTAATACACGTCTATAATGCGACTAAAAGAGGAGTACTCCACCTGTCTTAATTCGATTATTGCTTACTTCGGTTATGACCATAATTAGATAAAGGTAAGTAAATATTGTTGTTTACATGGTAGTTTCTTAATTAGAGTATGGTCTTCATAGGATTAAGAGTGGATTATTGTTGTCCATGTAAACGCAGCTAGTGATGCTTGTTGGTAAATGAGACCTTTTAGCTGTACACGTGTTCGACGCACGTGAATCGAAGAGGGCTTTCGCTGAATATGCGTTGTGATGGTGTCACATGACACATCTTGGCCCAAATGAGCAGTTATTTTTGTTAAAAATTGCAAGCTCTTCCGAATATTGCTGAGCTTACTTGATTTTAGGTTAATTTCTATGATCACAGAATCCTGGAGGATCTGTTTTGGGCTGAAAAGATTCTGAAGAGAATGCTCACTTTTTGTTTCTTTTCACCATATTGTAGCTAAAGTTAATATAGGCTACAATAAACTGTGATGAGCTGACTTGTTAGTTTTTGAGTTGTTAGTTCAGGTAATCCATGCTTAGTTTTTCAGGGATCATGAACAAAAGCCTCTTGAATCACAAGAGTTAGCTACCAGCTAATGTCCATCTTCAGTCAGGCCTGGAAATGACCTAAACTCTGTGATCTATCCAATAAAATGCAAACATGGCTCTCTGATTTTGATAACTGTTTTATCTGTTAACTATCTCGAGCTCTACTTCTTAAGTACACATATTATTTAAAATAGCTCACAACGGATAATGGATAAAGAAATGTATATAAAAAAAAAGAGCCAAAATAATATGTTCTAAAGATTCAAGTGAAAAGTGCAAAGGGCAGGGCATGGTCACTCCTGTTTTTATTGCTTCATAGAAATATATCTGATTGTATGTTGATTCTTCAAATAACTTTATGAACATTCTGGTAGGGTGTCCATCTATTTGGGAAATAGTAGAAGGCTACTTCAGTCGAATTCAAAATGGTTTTTGCTGCTAAAATTTCTATAGGTTTCCTGTATGGAGCTTACGTTACTGTGCTTTCACGCTCTTGTGAATTGTGCTTACTCTCAGAGGAGAGCAAGACAGTGTGTATTGACTGAAATGGATAATGAGACCAAACCTTTTATAATTATTTCAAATGCAAATAATTATTTTAAATCAAGAGAAACGGGTTACATAATTCATTTAACACACTCAGGTGTAATTAATTCCATTTGTCAAGGCATTTTTCTCCATACACTTTCCCTTCATTTCATTTCTTACCGATGTGTCTTCTTCATGGCTATCGCTGGTGTCCTCACTCTTATGATGGCTATCTGAGGAGCGCGAGTTTCTCTTGTGACTGGCGTCAGTCCCCTCTGCTTGCCTCTCTCCATCTGTACATCAAATAAGAAGAACAAACTTGATCTTTAAAAGCAGTTACAATATTAACAGCTTAATTATTACACACATTATAATATAATACATCTTTATATAGATAGATAGATAGATAGATAGATAGATAGATAGATAGATAGATAGATAGATAGATAGATAGATAGACACAAATAAAGTAAGGAAACGCGCGCACATACACACACACACACTCACTGTATATTATAGTGACAGTAAACAGCCATAAACTTGGGGCAGATGACATGTCAGAAATTTTTCATCTCATTTAATGACATTTATTTAAATCTCAGGAAATGCACTGAAGGGCAAACTTATCAAGTTCATTTTCAGTGGTATAAATCTAAAGAACTGTTAAAAACATTAAATATCATCATAAATTTATCAAGTAAAACATTTATAACCATATACATTCAAGCCTATGGTGAATATTATTAATATAACAGGATGCAAAGTGTAATAATGTCCAGTAATGGCTCTGAAGGCATAAAGTACTGTATCTGTCCCAGAATAAGAATTAAACTTCTAAATCTTAATATTTGCTGAAATGTTTATGATACACAATACATTTCCTAAAATGGGATAATACTGTACATATCTATTAGACACATTTATTAGACATAAGCCATATGAATCATGTGGGTGGCATGAGATACTAAGCAACAGTGGTCAGATCTGAGGTAATATCCAAGAACGGTTACGGTATGGACTCTGTCATGTATGCTGATTCCTGAATTCCTACTGACCTCTTAGTTTATAGAATATGATATTTAAAAAATCTGCATTCTATTTTTGTCCATCCCTACTTAACCTCAAAATTAAAATCATTTATGAAACATGGCTCTAAATAAAACAGACGTTACAGGAACTCTGTGTTCTATCACCTGAGTGTTACAGGCTCTGGGCCACTGACCCTCTCCAGATGGTTTATAGGATTTGCGTGTATAGTCTTCCATTAGACATCAGACCAAAAGCTCACAGAGAACTTGGCACAGAGAAAAGGACAGAGCAACCTACAGAGAGAAGCATTAACCTAACCGGAAGGATGATGCACTAATTTTAGTATAAGAAATCAAACCAGAAAATGAAGCACAAGAGAATTTATCAAATAAAATATGGTAAAGTGATATAGAATATCACTTTACCTTATGTAATGAATGAACGAAATGTCTTATTGATAAGAGAAGTCAGAGGAGAATGGCCAGACTGGTTCAAACTGATAGGAGGGCTACAGTAAGTCAAACAGCCACGCTGTACAACTGCAGCGAAAAAAAAAAAGAACAGAAAAGAAAATATGGTAAAGTGACCATATTTTTTTTACTTTTGAATGTACCTCTGGAGGTGTAATTACAATAACTTTGAAATACTTGAATAATAATTTAAAAAATATAATATAAGCATCTCTAACCTTTTTACCCTCATGAATGATGCAATGATATATGAATATGCAAAAAATATGCTAATTAAAAACGTAACCCCACCCTTCCCCTGATACCATGGTCAGATTATGCTATGCTATTGCAAAAAGCTAAGAGGCAAAACTTACTTTTAAAAAAAACGGTAAGAGGGAAACACTACAATATACACTCGCCTGTCACTTTACTAGGAACATCTGTTCATTCATGTAATTATCCAGTCAGCTAATCAGGTGACATCACCATAAAACATATAATCATGCTGATACAGGTCAAGAGCTTTAAATATCAGAATTTGATGTGAAAATGTGATCTAAGTGATTTTGACCATAGCATGGTTGTTGGTGCCAGACGGGCTGGTTTAAGTATTTCAGAACTGCTCCTGGGATTTTTATGGGCAACAGTCTATAGAGTTACACGAAATGAATGAATGAAATGCCTTATTGATTAGAGAAGTCAGAAGAGAATGGCCAGACTGGTTCAAACTGATTGGAAGACTACAGTAAGTCAAACAGCCACTCTGTATAACCTCAGTGTGCAGAAAAGCATATCAGAACACCACAGCCAATTTACTCCTGTCTGCCAAAAACAGGAATCTGAAGCTAGAGTGGGCAGAGATTCACTCAAACTGCAGCACACAGATGGTAGGGTCAGAATTTGGAGTCAACAGCATGAGTCTATGGACCCAAACCTGCTGTGTGTCAACAGTCCAGGCTGGTGGAGGTAGTGTAATGGTGTAGGGAATGCTTTCTTGGCATTCACTCAGCCCCTTATCATCCCAGTACACAGGTTCAAGCAATTGAGCCTATTTTGTGAAATGAAAATACAAAATATTCCGTCAATTGGTTTTACATTGAAATACTGAGAAAGTCTGTTTTAATGAAAAATGTGAAAATGACAAAGAGCTTTCAAGGCAAGTCTTCAAATGCTATTAATTTTAGCAGCAAACTTCCAACATATTTAAATTTGTCAGGTATATTTCAGCAAAAATCTGAGTCATAACTAGCATTAAACAGCCTCTCCAGAATTTCACGATTTTTGACGATCGCAAAAATAAATGCAAAATCAAAACAAACTCTGAAATACTTGTAGGAGCTTGCCATTTTTTCCAAAATTCGCACAGATGTTCTGCAGATTTGGGCCAAGACGCATCATGTGACGTCATCGCAACACGCATTCATCCATGAGTACAGCTAAAAGGTCTCATTTCATCACTGAGAAAGATAGCGCGAAACAATTCGGTGCAACTGCAACTTTGCCAATTCAAATAGTTTTCTGCAAATTGTGAAAGAATCCACGGCAAAATCAATTGGCCGCAGCAATTACACAAAAAAACCCTCTGAAATCAGACTGATTAAAATTAACATAACAACATGAGTGTACACAATCCACCTCTGCAGATAACTGCAGATATCATGAGAATCTATCATTTTCATTTTAACAAAAACTACTACTGGGAATAGCTTAATGGCTCTGCCTTTTTCACTCCCTCTTCAACAGACACACATGCACACACAACAGGCAACTGAAAGCAGCTAACACAGTAGAGAGAGAGAAGAAAAAAAAAATCAATATATGGGTCTGCCTAGAGAAAAACCAGCCATTACAACATAATGAGGGGTTATGGTTTTTTGGATATGTGCACTAAATGCAGGCTGAGTGAGTTTATGAGCACATACCATCATCCCAGCAGGGAGAGAACCTTTGTGCTGCTGCACAACACAAATTCACATACAGACTTTTCATCTCAATCAATACCATGATAAAGCTTGTATCATCCAAGACCAGATGAAATAAAAGCCTTTCCCTAAAAGTCTCCTGTGTGATTTTAAGATCTGGCCTAAGATTGATTCATAACTTATCAATTTTGTATGGTATGTGTGTGATATCGCAGGATGAGACAGTTCTGTTCGGTGTCTCGATTTCCTTCATACAAGACTTCAACCTTTTACATGATCATTGCCTTCCAGTTAGAAACCACAACCCCGGAGTAAAGGTTGTCCCACAGGAACTAACATCCCTAATTTTGGTCAGATTTGATGACAGCATGCACAGCTACTTATTGATTTTTTTCTCTCTCTGTGTAGACAATCCCAAATTGCTCTTCAGCAGAACAGAGGTCCTTTAAACTTTTAACAAAGATGGCAGACTCAAACTGAGGAGCAGGCTACATTAAAAAATAAGTCAATTATTTGTCTCCTAGCAAGCAAGTGTATTAGTCATATTTGTGTTCACACTTTGGCAGTCATTCAATGTCCAGGCTGAATTAAAGGAGACCCTTTTTGCCTTGAAGTAAATTATATTCTTTTAAAGTAAAATAAAAAATCTGGCCATTAAAGCATGTACAGAGCAGAGTAAATTGAATATATCATAACTAAGTTGGGATTACCTAACTATCAGTACATTTACATGGACAAGATTAATCCGATATTAACCCGATTAAGCCGATACTCTGATTATTAAACTAGCATGTTAACAGCGATTATCGATGACCTTAATCCGGCTAAAGTCATACTTGAAGTAAACACGAATCGAATTAAGACATGTGGAGCATTCCTGTTTTAGTCATATTATAAAAGTGCATTATAGACATGTACACACCTTAATCACAAAGCGAACTCCGCAACATTCGGTAGGAGCTTGCGATTTTTCAAAATTACCGCAGATTTGGGCCAAGATGCATCACGTGATATCATCACAACAAGCTTTCAGTCAAAGCCCTCTTCGAGTAACGTGCAGCTACAAGGTCTAATTTACCAACAAACATCACTGCGGAAAAAGTTGTGCAAAACAATTTCATGCAATTGCAATTTCGCAAGTAGTGTTGTACAAAAAAAAGCGCAAAAAAGTTGTAAATTTGCACTCAAAAAAAAAACCAAACCCCCACAGCAAAATCAAGCATTTTTGGCCACAACAACCAAAAAAAAAGCTGAACGAAATCCAGTATGGACTGATTATAACACCCAGCCAGTCTTCATCTGGACCCCCAGCTGGACAATAAAGCTGTTAAATTACTAATTAGAGTTAGTTAGAAAGCAAGCCAACTTATTCAATGAACAATAGTTATTTTCAGCACCAAAAAAAAGCAAAAGCTGCTAATTCAGAATCCACTCCTCCGGTATTCAGAAAAAGACCACAAGCTACAGTGAATAAACAGATGTCACATGCACAGCATGCTAAAAGATACGGCATACAGCATGATCATGATGAAGAAATGTCTCCTGCGGTTACTTTTAGTTAAAATTCTGCCCAAGGCAGACAGACCACTTTGAAGACTGTTCCATCACAAGCAGCTGCTTCCAGAATAAAAACGCAGTTACTATAAACTTTACCCGCTTCTTCTTTTGAATGCCGGGTCGTGTTTAATGATATACAATGAATAATGACGTGTCGGATGTCACGGAGCGTGCGTTAGAGCAGCTGCTGCGACAGCAGTGCGGATTAAATAAGAACAGTACACGAGGACGCCTTCCTCGTGGCCTTCTACCATTTACACAGCTCAACTCCACTCAAATAAACATGAGCCACTGAGTGCATGTAGAAGCGCTTTCTTTTTAACACAAGACATGTTAAAAGATTGTTCACGCTCCATTCTCTCACAGCACGTGTAAAGGCTGGAAATTAATAGCTGCCCCCATAACTGGAACACACACACACACACACACACACACACCAGGAGATGCCTTCTGTTTGGAACTGTGTGTCATCAAACCGCATAGAAAGTGCTTAGCGTGTAGAACCTCGACACGAGCGGGGAAAGCGACGAGAATGAAAAAGCCTTATCGTCTCCTCCGGAACATACTTCACTGAATCATAGTACTAGCATCTGCGCCGGTTTGATAACTATTGTCAGATGTTGGCTGTTAGTGGGCAAAGCGGATAAATAATAAAAGCCTGAAGCTGCAAGTGTTGTCACATAATCTTTAGCAGATCGTGCAGTCAAGTGCCACATGAGGATGTGCTTTTAGACTGCGTACAGCACTCATTGGATCGCTTTATTGCTGATGTTTTTCAAGGCACACCTCTGTAGGGATTGTTGATGGGCAGAGAGACAGAAACTGGGAGCGGGAAAAGTAGACAGTGTGGGCGTGGTGAATGACCACAATGAGCCTATCACTGAGATCAGCTGTTACAGGCTTAATGAAATAATTAAGATGCAGTCAGAAGGTTAATGAGAGCCAATCAACAATTTCACCCCTGTAGAGAGTGATGGGGAGGGTGGGAGAGAGAGAGAGAGAGAGAGAGAGAGAAGCAGAGGCAATGATTAGAGCAATGATTTCTGATTCTTTATAAAACAGATCAAATAAAGTGTGTCTGGTCTTCTTGTCGAAAAAAGCTACAAATATTCACATACAAAACTACAAAGACTACAGGGGACACGGAGGCTTAGCGGTTAGCACCTCCAAGGTTGCGGGTTTGAATCCTGCCTCTGAACTGTGTGTGCAGAATTTGCATGTTCTCCCCGTGCTACGGAGGTTTCCTCCGGATTCTCCGGTTTCCTCCCACGGTCCAAAGACATGCGCTGTAGGCTAATCGGCATTTCCCAATTAGTAGTGTGTGAATGTGTGGGTGTGATTGTGCCCTGTGATGGGTTAGCACCCTGTCCATGGTGTCTATGCTGTTCGCCGCCTTGTGCCCCGAGTTCCCTGGGATAGGTTCCAGACTCCCCAGCCACTCTGGTTAAGGAAAAGCGGTATAGAAAATGGATAGATAGGAATGAACAAAAACTACAATGTTCTATACTGCTACCAGTATATATGCAAAGTAGAAACCCACAAATAGCATTTGCTAAGCACCAATACTGGATGACATTTAGTGCACAGAGTTACAGGTTGTCGGTGCAGAAATGTGCGATCATGCGAAAAGATGCCCTTTCAATAATTCATTCGATTTCATTTCATCTACCAAAACCTTACAGGATGCATTTCAGGCAACACGGTTCATTTCTAGGACATTACAAAATATTACCCAGAAGTTTACTGGTCACAAAAAGTTCCATATAACACCCTTAAAGAGCTCATTTTAATTAAAATGCTGCTTTTAATTACCGTAATTCTGACTATTGAGCGCACTTGAATATAAGCCGCACCCGCTAATTTTAAAAAGAAGAACAATTTTGTACATATATAGGCCGTACTTGTCTATAAGCCGCAGGTGTCCACGTTGTAACTGTCACAATTCGTGACGTAAACGAAGAAGGACGGGTGCAAGTGCAGTTAGGACGAGAGCCTTTATTGAAACAGAGGAGAGCAGACTCAAAAGATACAAGAAACAAAACATGACCAACTCAATGAACTAAGCTAACTAAACCAACTAAACTAAACATTAACTATGACATGAAACAAAGACTCTATATCTATACTTCTACATCTATATTCTAAACTAAGTCTATACAACTCTAAGCTATACTATCCGCTACTAAGCTATATGCTATGCTACAAGCTACTAGGCTATAAGCTATGCTATAAGCTACTAGGCTACAGGATAAGCTATAAGATATGCTAGCCTTGACATGAACTCAGACATGAACAAGAACAAGAACAAGAACATGAACTAAGACTCTAACTATATTCGCTATCTAATTCTAACTCTATATCTAATTACCCACGTTGTGTGTGTCATGGCTCCCGGTGTATATATACACACACACCAGCCGAACTGATAACAGCTGCGGGCAATACCAATACACATGTGACTCGACAACACATGACAAGACAGAGCGGAGACATGACGTCACCAATATGCATTTCTTCGTGTGTTTTCCCTGATGAGGGGGTGTGCATGAAGCGCAAAACGACTGATCTGAAGAATGTAGTGTGAGCGCGTTAGATTTAATTCGAACAGTTTCATTGGTCCACTGTGACCTGTTGGGTAATTTCATTTGTCCGATGTGACGAGGTTAAATGTTTTGGCGGCATGAAACTCGTTTTTAATGAACGCTTTTTAAATGTCTTTTCTTTTAAATGTTGCTTTGTGTTGCTTTGATGTTTTATGTAAATCACTTGAATTAGCAGTAGAGCTATACAATGCCAGACTGGAATTTGCATGGAAATAAAGAGATGAGCCACAAAAGTTTTGGAACCAAAATGACCCTCATATCATTAAGCTGATCTGTGAATCATGGTGGAGGTAGTGTCATGGCTTGGGCTTGCATGGCTGCTTCTGGAACAGGCTCACTAATCTTTACTGATGATGTAATATGTATAGTCATGATGGTAGCAGCAAAATGTATTCTGAAGTTTACAGGAACATTTTATCTGACAGTTTACAGCGAAATGCATCCAAATGAATTACCTACATCATGCAGCAGACAAAGATCCAAAACACACTGCCAACACAATAAAGGACTTTCTCAGGGGGCAAAAGTGGAAGGTTTCAGACTGGCCAAGTCAATCACCCAGACCTTAACTCAACTGAGCAGCATTTCACCTCCTAAAGAGGAGACTGAAAGGAGACAACAACTGAAAAAGTGGTGGTAAAAGGAACACAAAAGAAGAAACCAACAATTTGGTGATTTACATTTACATTTAATAATTTAGCAGACGCTTTTTTACAACGGGACTTACAAATAAGGAAATAACAAGCAAATTGATATATCAAGCGGAGAACAATACAAGTAGTGCTACCATACAAGATCTTTCAACTGAGTTCTAGAAAAGCAAAGTGTGCAGAGTAGAGGTGTAAGAGCCAGAGTAAGGTTGTTGTTTTTTTATAGAATAATGTGGGGTTGGCATTTTAGGGGTTAGTTAGGTGTTCACGGAAGAGGTGGGTCTTTAGCTGTTTTTTGAAGATAGTCATAGATTCTGCATTCCGGATTGAGGTTGGTTCATTCCACCACTGAGGGACAGTTAGTGTGAAGGTTCTGGAAAGGGACCTTGAGCCACGCTGAGTAGGCACTACTAAGCGTCGGTCGTTAATCGATCGCAGGTTGTGTGAGGGAACGTAAGCCTTCAGGAGAGAGTTGAGGGAGGAGGGTGCTGTTCCCGACAAGGTCTTGTACGTGAGCATCAAGGCCGTGAATTTGATATGGGCGACTACAGGAAGTCAGTGGAGGGAGATGAAGAGGGGTGTGACATGGGTTCTTTTGGGCTGGTTGAAGAAATGGTGATGTCAATGAGTCACAGATTTGATGTTGTTATTGCAGGGATATGTGACCAACCATGTTATTTAAAGTGTTATTTACTTTCATTTAATTAAAAATTGATCTGTTCCTATACATTTGCTCGCCTAAAAAAGTGGGTGCTCGGAGACAAAAGGTACTATGTTTTATGTCGTTTAACACGTCTTGATAAATAGCAGGAAATAAAAGCTGAAATCCTAAACTCTCGTCTCATATCGATCTTTCAATCCCAAATGCCTTTGGGGTCTAGCACAATCAAATGAATTGACCTTGCCGTTTCAATAGTTTCAGAGGGGGCTGTATATTTAGGTCAGTTTTAATTATTTTTAACTTGTCTTTTCATTTTCGCCTCTACAAAGCACAGGACAAGTCTCAAATGGTGTCCAGTTATCTATATGTGCTCATGTGCTATAACATATGGTATGGCATAATGTTGTTGTAGAACCTGCACTGTGTGCACTACATTAGATAATAGAACATGGGATCTTATATATTTGCCTTTAATAAGTAAATAAGTATATGAGTAAAGGAACAGCCCCCCCCCCCAACCCCCGCCCCTCGACACACAGACACACACATATTCAGTCTTGCTTTTCATCTCCAGGACCAGATCCATTGCAGTGCACCAATAAGCAGTGGTTTTTGTACCACTGGCCTCCAAACACTCGTGTCTTGTGCAGCTCTGCAGTTCTGCCCAGCCGTGTATAACACGGAGAATCGGAGATCTCCCGTCAGCTCCTTAATGTCCTGTAATCTGGGTCAGAGGCAGTGGCCCAAGAGTGCAATCTCCCTGTATTCACACCACACACGCACAAACTCACACACACCAAAAGCACACACAAGTCTTGCAGCATCATTAGCACAGTAGTAGCACAACACTCAGCACCTATTTATCTCCCTTTAGCTTTTTTCCTCTCGCCATATTTTTCAAAAACAGTGTCCAGATGTGATAATAACGGTAAAAGCATGAAGCAGTAAACAGTTTTGTCAGTAACTGCATCGCCTTGTTAAGTTACAGTGCGATCCATACGCAAGCACTTTCTATCACTTTATCAACGCGCTGAGAAGAATAACACGAGTCGCAAATCTGCATGGCTCAAGCTTTGACCTTTCGCATTAACAGATTAATTTAATTAAATTTTGTAATCAGATCAAACTGAAGAGTTCAATAGTGGGGTGATTAGACGCCTGTGACTACTTTCACTCTGATACATGAATAAACAAGCGAGTTGTGTGCTTTTCCAAATGGAGAGCGGCAAAGCTGCAGGTGGACTGTGTGAATGAGCGTGAAAGAGTGTATGTGTGTGTGTGTGTGTGTGTGTGTGTGTGTGTGTGTGTGTGTG
This sequence comes from Ameiurus melas, assembly GCA_012411365.1. Classification (NCBI taxonomy): domain Eukaryota; kingdom Metazoa; phylum Chordata; class Actinopteri; order Siluriformes; family Ictaluridae; genus Ameiurus; species Ameiurus melas. Next base: position 10,385,072 of record CM022764.1, read on the forward strand.
TGTGTGTGTGTGTGTGTGTGTGAGGAGTATAGTGGCAGCATTCATGCCGATATGTTTGTAATTACTTTGACTGTAAGTGAAGAGCAGGGTAAAGAGAGGCAGGGAGAAATGCTTCACAGCGCTACACTGAAATCTCATGTGCTCCTGCTTGCATCATATAATTTCTTTCCCCTTTCTTTACTCATCCTCCCTCCCTTGTTCTTTCCTATGACAGAGACATGATGACCTCACACCTCACCAGCCTCATGGACAGCAATGTGTTACCCAGGCAACTGGGCCAGCGAAAGAAAAACAGTTCCATCACAGCCAATAAATGCCAGCACCAGAAGTCAGCCACTCACACACACACACACACACACACACACACGTTCATCCTGCTGCCTTGTAAGAACCTTCCATTGACAAAATAATTAATGCAATGCAACTAAACCTAATTCTTACCTTAACCTCAGCAACTAACAAACAAAACCAACAAATCTAGTGGTGCATCCCAAATCGCATACTTACACTTAACCACTATTACATGCTATTTTGTAGTATAAATAGTGTGTGTTCACACTGAAAATTCCAACAAAAAGAAGTGGTCGAAGCTATGATTTACGTAGCGGAAGAGGGGAGGAGCTACCAGGCAGAAAAAAGTTACTAAAGTTATGTTGGGCAAAAAAAGGTAACAATGACATAAACAGTAAAATAAAGAAATTCATTTTCGTTGACTCTGGGTATTCTGCTAAAGCTAGCAGCATCACATTACGTGCGTTTGACGTCATTTGCCATCGAACGGGAAAGTACAAATACTTGCCATACTTCCGGTTAGTAAAAAACCGTTACCGTTAGTGTTCCATTAGAGACGATATTACATTTCTAAAATTCACACACTAGACGGTAAAGTACATAGTGCATAGTGTACAGTAAGTGCATAGTGTATAGTACATCATTTGGGACACAACTTTGGTCTCATCAAATACAAATATACTAAAAAAAGATACTTCAAACAGTAAAGAAGCTATTGAAGAAAAAAATATTTCAAATATTTGACCTTGCTGTGACCTTGACCCTGTTTGGATCAGTTCCAAAATCGAATCAGTTCATCTGCTGGTTACAGTGATAATTCTATAGAAACCCTACAAGCGTTCAACCTGTGTTTTTATAAGGACAATCTCAGATGGACACGTGGATGGAAGGATGGACGGAAAGATGGACATCCCAAAAACATAATGTCTCCATCGCTTAGTTCTGGAGGCATAAAAAGAAACCTTTTGTCTACTTTATTATTATTTTTTTTAATTAAGACTGCATTTTTTAAATCAATTTTTGTCATGGAGTCTAGCCAATGTCCTCGCCAATACAAACTGCACATATTCCTATTATTATGCTGACATTTGGTTCCCAGAAACAAATAAAAACATGCTCACACACACACACACACACACACACACAGAGACACACACACACGCATACACACCCATACGCATATGAATATGAATTGCAATCCAATTTGATTTACTTAAGTGATGCATTCAAATATTAATAAGGCTACAATCTACAATCTGTTATATATTTATATATTGTCATCTCGGTTCATGTTTCAGCTTATTTATTTATTTGTTTATTCGTTTATTTATCCATCCATCCACAGTAGCATTTCTTGTCACTGATATTTAGGTTGTTTCAGACAGGAAGGCATTCAGTCATGTCAGAAGCCAATGTTTGTATAGCAGGATTTGCTGCCTTTTGACATACTATTATGTGGCTGATTTTTGTGGACAAGTCTTTTTCAGTTACTGATTGATGAGGCATCGGAGGCAGTAAGGCATAAAGGCAGCTGCCGTCCATCAAAGCTTTAGCCACGTTTAATATTTATAACACTGCCCAAGATCTCATAATATTCCATCTTCCACTTATCTTCAATTTATTCATTTATTCATCATATCCCGGTCAGGGTCGGAGTGGAACCTCTCTCAGAAACATCGGGCATGGGAAGTCTCGATACACCCTGGATGTGACACCAGCCCAGTACAGGGCACCATGTACACACACATTCACATACTCATGCACACCTTGGGGCAAAGTACTGTAGCCAATCCACCTACTGACAGTAACCCAAGCTCAGGATCAACTCCGGGGCCCTGGAGCTGTGCAATTCAATACAATTTCATTTGTATAGCTCTTTTAACAGTCGACATTGTCACAAAGCAGCCTTACAGAGATCCGAATGTGAATTTAGATCCCTAATGAGCAGGCAAGAGAGGACAATGGCGAAGGAAAAACCCCTAGAGACAACAGGAGGAAGAAGCATTGAGACAAACCGGGCTCAAAAGGAAATCTGTTCTCTTCTGGGTGACAGTAGATAGCAGGATCATACTTCATTACAGTATACTTCTTCATATAATGTATGGACATTTAGATCAATAAACAGAAATGAAATCAGTCATAAAAGACACGTGTTTCTTTTGAGCCATTTTTCTTTTGAGCCTCATTTAGTCAAAATGTTTCTTAGACATTTTATTTCTTTCAAGTATATAAAAATTTCAAATACAAATACGTAAAATAGGATTTAAGCAGTGAAATTTGTTCTGACAGTCCTATTGCGCATACACGCACACACACACAAAAGTGTGCATACATCAGCTAGACACACAAGAGGATTGGGTGTCTCTGGTCAATGTGGGCTAGTGAATACAACGTCCGTATGAGACACACACACACACACACACACACACAGTCAGAGGTCCAGAGTCTGGAGATGAATGTGCGGTTTGTTCAAGGAGAAGACGCGTCGGCCGACTCCTAACCAAGTGAATAAAGTCAAAGCTTACCGCTCCGTACAAAGAGCCCTATTTTTCCTCTAGACTTCAACACACAGCTCAGTGAATACTGGCTACATCCCACCCTCCCCCTCGTTGTCACACACCAACCACAAACATGCATATATGCTCAAAGCCTGCATACACTCGCAATACTTCAGACGCATTAAACAGGAAGTCAGAATTCCAACACTGTATATTACTAGTTAAATATAGATGTGTGGCAAATAAATAGAAAATCTAAGCAAAACTCAAAATGTGTTTACATTTATTACAGCTGGTGAAATGGCTGTAAAGGGGAGCGAAGAAGAGACAGATCAAGTGTGGAGGAAACCCAAGAGCTGCATGTTTAATGAGAGGAAAAGTAGAAGAGGCTGAATGAGAAAGAGATAAGAAGCTGAACGTGGGAGACCATGAGAAAGGGATTGGGGGATAAAGTGAAAGAGAGGAAGATATAAAGCAAAAACGATACAGAGGATATTCTTATTGTCTTTGGATAGTTACTGTTGTCGTTCCCATTGAAGACATGAAAATAGCTACGAGTGCATTCCTACAATCCAAGCACAATACAAATAACTTAATAACTTAATAACTACTATTCTTATTGATAGACTTCACAGCCATTTAAAAAAAACAGCATGGAGTTGTTCTAGCTTAAGGCTGTTAAAATACTTTTCGTGCAACTCTTTTCAAAAAGCCATTCAGACTCCTGAGTGGTGCAGCTGTCTAAGGCTTCGTCCAACCATTCAGAAAGTAATGCCAGTGATGTCACCATTGCCAGGAATCCAAGACAGTCATTATTGTCACACTGGCCATTCAAGTCAACAGAACAGAGTAGTTAGCACTCTTCTCCAAGTGTCTTCAGCTTTCCTTCGGAAATCTGCAGTAGTTGGCTTCATGCACCATAGAGGAAGCATGCGTTAGCCATCAACAACTCAATTACGAGAGAATTAGGGAAGAAGCATTCAGGAGGCAGCAGGAAAAAGCTCATAACGTATCAGAAGCATGACACATGACACCCAGCCAGCCGCCTCGTCCTTTTCTTTCCCCCTCTTCTATTACTGCACGAGCCACCAGCAATTAGGGTTTGATTGTAGAAATGTCTGGAGTCGGCACACGGCCTCTATCTTTCCCTTCTCTCTGATTACTGAATCATTTCACAGTAATGATCATGTTCCTCATCTCAGCCAATCAGATGTGCATATGCATGTGGTCACACTGGGGGAGGGGGCTGGGGACAGCCTTTGTCCTCGCATGTGGAACGAAAAGGTTCTCGTAATAAGAGACGAAACAGAATTTCATCCTCTTTAGAGGAAATGGGAATGTGATGGTATATGAGGTGAAGAGGTAAAAAAAAATCCTGATAAAATTATAAATAGTATTTTAAAGTTGGTATCAAATTTGTTTATGATTTTTTTTTTAAACAGATGGTAGTTAAACAGTATGCAATTATTATTTTGTCATTGTTTCAATAATTATGTCTCCATTGTCATTGTCGTCCACTCGGTTATTCTGTCAAATGCCACAGATGTATGCACATACACTCACGTACAGATGTACTTGCAACACTAAAATTGCGTTGCAAACAGCTTAACCCCACAATGAGACCAATAATGCCTTTGAAATCACCTCCACACATTTGTGCACACATAAACGTATGCAGGCTGCAGCTGAATTAATGCATGTCAGTGGAAGCCCAATGGAGCCCGGAGCAGGGAGATGTGGCAAGGAGAATGCAGCATTCAGCTGACAATGACAACAACAGCAAAAGAAAAATAGTCAGAGAGAATCAAAGTGTTAACCCTCACCCTTCACTATTATCCTCGTGTTCTGTGTCCCTACACTCATCCCGTCAAGTGCGAAAGCTGTAACGGCCTCATGCCCACTTCGAGACACACACAAAAAAAATATTAATCTGTCACTACTGGCAACAATCAGCAGCTCCATAGATCTTTCTCTCTCTCTCTCTCTCTCTCTCTCTTTCTCTCTCTCTCTTTTTCTTTTTCTTTCTACACAAAGTGAAAAGCATTAGTGAATCCAGAAAGACTCTTTTTGAATTCTAAACACCAGGGAACATGGAAGATGAGGAATGGATACAGGAGGAAACAGGACGGGATAAACAGTATATTCTGTCTCTAACTTGTGAGATGTGATGGCTCAAGTTGGTCTGAATGCTAAAGTCCAGCACAAGTCTCGACCTCAAGCACACAAGTCAAAATATTTCAATGTCTGTCCATCAAGGACTTACGAATCAGTTCACATGCCTTCCTGTGCTGTTTGTCCTGTGTTACAGTGAGATTGCAAAAGGAGGATCCTCAATGACTTTACAAAGCAGGTGACAATCCATTACGACATTACAGCGCATTTATTCACATTCAAAACATTCCCTTAATCACACAGAAATTCTTACATGTCAGGGTTCGAACTGACAACATACCATCTAACTATTACTATAATAGCTGGCTTCTTTCTGAAAGCTGAAGCTAAATAAATGTCTTTTGAAAAAACAACACTAAAAATCTTTAGCAAATGTTTAGTCCCTACTACTGTAATATATTCTGTTCATGATTTATTCTAGCCAATTCTCCCTTCCCGAACAATTTATGCTGCTTTTGGCATCAGCGATAAAAAAAATTTAATCAAAAATTGAGGATAGCTCACCCTTGCCCAGCCACATTCCAGCCAAACTAAATGAGGACGAGCAGCTGTTCACTCATTTTTGAGGACTCATGATTTGCTCCATCATCCACATATGGCACAAATTTTCTCTTCACCCACCAACTCACCATCAACACCTTCACATTCACCAGATTCACCACATCAGCCCTGTTGATCCATTAGTCTTTGCTAAAATTGGGTACATGACCATAGAACTTTAAAGTACAGTCCTGTTTCTGCTGGCTTGCTGGATGGATGGACGGATGTATAGATGGATGAACAAGGATGGATGGATGGATGGATGGACAGACATGCAGATTATGTATAGATGGATGTATACGTGGATAGATGGTCGTAGATTGATGGATATGGATAGTTGGATGGATGGATCCACCCATCCATCCACCATCCATTTATACATCCATCAATCCTTCCACCCACCCATCCATCCATACATCAATCTTTTTATACATCCATCCATTTATACATCCATCCATCCATCACCACCATCCACCCACCATATAATATATGTATGGATGACAACAACGATGATATATAGAAACAAAAAATATATAATATATAAATAAATAATAAATAAAAATATAAATAATAATAATAATAGATAATAAAAATAATAGTAACATCCCCCACACAATTATACATCCATCCATCCATCCATCCATCCACCCATCCATTTATACATATATGTATGGATGGTCAGACATACAGACTGATGGATATATAGATGAACAGACAGATAGACTATAGATAGATAGATAGATAGATAGATAGATAGATAGATAGATAGATAGATAGATAGATAGATAGATAGATAGATAGATAGATAGATAGATAGATAGATAGATAGATAGATAGATAGATAGATAGATAGATCTAACATATCTGATTTCTATCATGTACCTGTATTCTACTGTCTCATCAAAAAAAGCATGAAGGCAGAAAGTGAGACAAATTTTTACAGTTGCTACAGTCCAGAATTAAAATGTGCACAGATGGAGAGAGTGAGAAAAAAGAGGAAGTGAGAGAGAAAATTCCTGGCAATAGCCACAGATAGGGACAGAATGAACCACAATATGTTCACTCTATATTCATGCATGGAAATGTGTTACGGAAGGAAAGATACAAGAACAGTAAGAGGACAGCTCCTGGAGGCTTGCTGTGGGTGTTTACATGTGGACTGGACAGAAGATGTCTCGGTGCATCAGGTGTGTTTACAGTCAGAGCACACTGTCAGAGGACACTAATGTATGAAACACTTAGATTGGTTTGGGCCACATTTAGTGTGTAAGGTGAAGTCATCAAATTAGCTGCACATATCTTATTATTCTCTTTAGCTGCTTGGATGTGTTATTTGAGATACATCAAGGTCATCGTATTATCGGCTGAACACCATCCAAATCTTAAATCAAGGAAAAAATCATGTTCCAGATATAAAAAAAAACAAAAAACAAACATGATACCTGCCTGTGTAGCCATGTAAACAGAGTCCTTTGTAATGTGTTTGTGTGAATGTGGGGGAAAGAGGAAGAAGCACAACTTGCTGTTCCATTTTGCCAGACAAACAAGGTCACTAACCACCATAACATTACTCACAACAGATGCTTGATCAGTTGTTTGTTCCTGAGTCCCATGTGTGTTCCAATCAAAAGAAGCTAAATTTTAATCCGTATGTCCTTTATCCAGTCCCCCTCACTTAGACCTTGCACAAAGCCGCTATGACCTGGGGGCTCTACAGAATTACACGTTTCTATGGAAATGCTGCAGTGTATCTTTTATAGTGTATGTGCTGTATAACAGCTTGAATAGGATTTATAGTGCTGATTAAAATCAGTGCTATCAATGCCAGACAATAACACTACAATATCGCTGGCTAGCAGGTGTGAATCAGGTTCATGGAGAAGAAATAGAAATAGAATAGCCTGAGCTAATATATTAATTGGTTGATGCTATTCTATTTCCTGGCTAACTCAATGCTATTCTACTTCCTGGCTAATTCACACCGTTGTGTAATATTTATAGACAGCTAAAGCCAGCACCTCACACTGGGCTGTATTAGTCTTGGGGGTGGAATGGGGCCTCATATAAAAGGTTAGAGGCATCTACTAGAGCCAGGGGCAGCAAGTCTAGACTCTCTGCCCCTAGAAACACTGTAGCTCATTGGAGTTTAAACTTCAAAAGTACCCCTCAGGCCCAATGGCCTTTGCACTTCTGATTAATAAAACATCCTCCTCAACTAAAGTCACTGGGGCAGATGCTTCAAAAATATAATCTTCAGGATATAACTAATTCAGCAGCATGCTAGCTGGTCTCTCCAGCTGTGGTATGAAGAAGACAGTCATAATGTAACTATGACACACAGTCCTCTGGCCCAGAGTCAGTCTCCATTACATAATCCAGACCAGTCATCTTCTCTGCTCTTTTTGTTTTTGCTAATGGCCAGGTTAATGTAGTGGCTTTGAGGTGGAGAAAAGCATGTCAGATCTTTTCGGGGAAAAATGAGGTTCATCTTGCTCACACTGCTTGATATCTTCATATGCTTCCATGTCTTCCATTTCATTGGGACTACCAATGAATATTAGCCTTTGGGCTACCTTGGGTACATATATGAATGTTAATTAATGTACGCTGTGCCATTTTGAAATATATAAAATAATACATAAATTATATATATATATATATATATATATATATATATATATATATATATATATATATATATATATATATATATATATATATATACATATATATACACACACACATACACACACACACACACACACACACACGCACATATATATATATATGTGTGTGTGTGTGTGTGTGTGTGTATAAAGAATTCAACTCATTCAATACTCTAGCAGTTATGATGTTCCCCAATAAGTAACTGTTTATTTAGACCTGACTTTTTTTCTAACTTAAAGGGGCTTTTTTTTTTTACCACTATTTTCCTTCTTTTATAGACTATAAGGAGTTACAGCAACACTGAGAAAAGATATTTACATTTACAGCATTTGGCAGATGCCCTTATCCAGAGCAACTTACATTTATCTTATTTATACAACTGAGCAATGGTTGTACAGTGGTAGCTTGCCAGTGCTGGGGCTTGAACTCCTGATCAGTAACCCAGGGCCTTTAACCACTGAGCCATTGTCTGTTGAGATCACTAGACAGATGTGAATAACTCACTCTAATTTGCCCATCACTACCAATGTCCAAATTTGCAAATCACCACACAGTGCATGCAAACTACTGGCCGCATAGTATTAGTCTAAAGTGTAGGCTACTCCACTATTTTAGGTAACAAATAATAGTGCATGTTTTTTCACATATCAATGAGTATGGGAGGTTGTGATTTACTGTAGGAGGTAAAGATGGTGAGTGTTTTAGAGGCTAGGATCTCACAGATCCATCCATGGTCGTGGGGAGGGAACTTGGGGCAAAGGCAGGGGACACCATGGATGAGGTGCCAACCATCGCAGGGCACAATCGCACACACCCACAAACAACTTGGAAACATCAATCAGCCTACACCGAATGTATTTAGACTAGGGGAGGAAACGCCCAAAGCACAGGGAGAATATGCAAGCAAGCACAGGACAGAACCCAACCCTGGAGGTGCGAGGCAAACATGCTAACCACTAATAGAATTCTTATAATGGTAAATGGTCTGCACTTATATAGCGCTTTTTTTAACCTTAGCGGTTCCAAAGCGCTTTATACTGGTTCTCATTCACCTATTCACACACACACTCACACACCAATGGTAGCAGAGCTGCCATGCAAGGCCAACGGGAGAAACTTGGGGTTCAGTGCCTTGCCCAAGGACACTTTGGCATGTGGAGTCATGTGGGCCGGGAATCGAACCGCCAACCCTACGATTAGTGGACGACGCTCTACCACCTGAGCCACAGCTCATAGAGTTTGGAAGGTCAATACAATGGGTTTAAGTCCAAACCTCAATAACTAAAAAAAAAGTAGGCGTTTATGTTGATTAATATGTAATTAATGTTAATCTAATGACAGTTATATTAAAAAAAAAGGTGTTCTATGTATATAAAGTTCAAAAATGAAAAGCTCTATCTATTACATATATAGTCAACATTTCGATGCACATTTAAACAATGAGACTAATATTTGAATAGACGGACCATGTTCATAAAATAAGTCTGTGCTGAAGGGTTAAATTTAATTCATTTAATAGTTCAAGGGACCCCTGACCGCCGGCATTTTGAGAACCCCTGTAATGAGTGAAAAGAATCTGGATAAAGGTTCTGTTCTCCAAACGTCATATACAAGCACACCACAATTCACTGAGAAAAAAAAACATGCAGCTGGTTTAGGGTTTATGACATTATATATACAAATAAGATGTATGTATTTATGTGTTAAACGCTTCTCCCTACGTTGAGCATGCTATCAGCTTGCTGATTTACCTCACTGGCTACTGCTGATAAATTATCATCAGTACCGCACTGCTTGGTGAGTCAACTAATGAATATTAATGAACGCTGGGAGTCCGATTTATGAATATCATCGAGTAGTGAGTGGTTTCAGTAAAGAAACATATATTTGAAAAACTATATCTGAAATACTGTATACAGAGATCATTTTAAAGGTTCAGATGGCTTTCATAGAATTGTATGAAAACACACAGTCGGATTTTTACTAATTCATCTTAATTCAAATTAGATTTCTTTTTTTTTCTTTTTTTTGTAGAACATAATATACATTATAAAAACATACAAAAACGAATCAGTATTTGCCATTAAGTTACATTTTGCAGGGGTTAAGCATGCAAGCATATTTTTAGAACATTAATACTCTGTCCAAGGATTAATGTATTAAGCCAAAAAAAAAGAAAGAAAGAAAAAAAGAAAAAGAAATGATGTCTATGGCTGTACTGTGTTGTTAGTGTTAGTGCAGTGCAGTTGCATCACCCCAGGCATGACCTGGTACAAAGAACAGACTTCTGAGTACAACCAAATGTCACGCTCCTGTGCTTCTGAATGAGACATGTGGCTACAGAGTTTATACAGGAGAGAAAGTGGGGGAAAGAAAAGCAACACGGCTAATTGCTGTGCTACAGTCAGCACGCTGGAGAAGCATGGCTTTCAGTCATTCGTTCATTCTATTCCATCTGAACGCCTGAACTTACATTTAAAAGAGTCACACAGGTCTTATCTTTACTTGGTGCGTCATCGGTGGAAAGTTGAGCCAACCGTTTGCAAAATCAAAGTTGTTTCTTTGCTTCCTGTGCTTTACTTCCTGTGATGTCACCACATTTAACCACAGACTAGACAACTAGTGACTTTTAAGCGTGTTATGACACAACATGTCACATAAGCAAGTTTGATCACTGCTGAGAAATGGAAAAGCATTTATCCACTGTGGCTGCACACACACAGTTACCTCATTAAACTAAGGACCTGACAAAAAGGCAATGCTTTGTTCATAGACCGGCTTAAAACAAAGGGATTCTCTTCTACTATATGAGAATGGTGACAGCCAAGACGGCAAAACTTCAAAGCTATCAGACAATGTAATTAGGCCCACTATCTCAAACAGACAATAAGGAGACACGCTCAGACAGAGATCAGGAAGATAATCAACAATCAAGCACAAAAGATCTGACTAGAAGCACATTAGGTATGAGAAAAGCTTCAGCATGGTGACGCTGACAAATGAGGCTGGAAATATTTCTCTGGCAGAAGACCTTAGCGTGGAACCTAATATCCCTGAGTTTATAATGGCCAACAGTTAAGGAGTGGTCAATTAAGTAATAATAGGAGGAGTAAGACTTAACAGTAAACACAGTTACATTCAGACTGAAACATGGTTAGATTTTAGTAATGTAGAGAATAGGTACTAAAACCATTTTTTTTATTGTAATATCTGCATTTAAAATCTGAAACAAGAACAAATTTTATCATGTTATGAATCAAAAGCCATAACAAAGAAGGTTTCGCTTTCATTTATTGCACGAAGTCCTAACGTCGCTGCTAACACTCAACCTTAAGGTTAATTAAGCAAGTAAGCACATGCATGAATCAATGTTTAGTAACTGTTCGGTAAATACACGTCTATTAACTGTTGTTTATTCTAATTATGGCCACATTAATAGTCCAGCCTGTTACTAAGGTGATCATCAGCTTAACTCAGGTCGTCAAGAGTAAATACTGGAATTCACCAATCAGCCTCACTTATTTTACTAATTAACCACAGCAAGCATATTAGTTGAGGCATTATCTCCCAGTGGTCATTGAGGAGTTATTTCTACTCATGCTCAGAATAAAATATTGTTTAATGTAACGTCATTATTTGGCTTATTAAAAAAACTCAACTAATACAAGCTTTAATTACGTTGTTAACATTACTAAGGAGGGATAAATGCTAAGGGTTATGCTTTGTTAACATTAGCTAATGCCATAAATGTCGGCTAAGGAATCCTTAATATGAAGCAGGACTTTACAAACTGACTTGGACATGAAGCCTATTCTACATATGTTCCGGAAAACTGGGAGTAAAATCTATATAGCTCATATGAATGAGAAGTAGCCCAAATGCAAAGCTGTATATAGTGTCTGTAATACATCAAATAGCCAAATATGCAAAATAGTCTTGTGTACCTAGTGAGTATTATTATATAAAAGCATGTTCACATGTTTTGGGCATGAACCCAGCTCTGAGATCATTCACAACCAGTAGCACAAGACAGAAACTTTTCGCTGGTACACAATTAAAATGAAGAAAATTCTTGTAGCTTCAATTAGATATCACTACTATGCTTGTGTGCTGAAATTCACTCAGTCTTAATCAGGGGTGTCCAATCTTATCCGGAAAGGGCCGGTGTGGGCTTCATTCCAACCAAGCAGAAGCCACACCTGAGTCTACTGAAAGCCAACCTGAACTGATTAAACAAGTGAAATCAGGTGTGGTTCCTGCTTGATATTTTGCGGATAAGAATAGACACCCCTGTCCAATCTTAAAATTCAATAAAAATACAATAAAGATATCCTAATATTCTAATACATGATATACCAGATATATATGATACGTTTTCTGTATTTGTTGTTCCATGTTACATATATGCCTTACTCAAATATCCAATCAAGTAAATGGATACTAAGATAAGTTTGCATATCCAGCTATTTGAATCATTTCTAACCGCACTGTGACTGGGCATAAACATCCTCATGAGATAATATATTAGTACCATTTTTAGCTAGAAAGTAAGTCATGCCAAAGGGCACAGCTGAGGAAATGCTCCACTGGGCATTGATGGCAAGCCCATCTCTCTCGCAGATGGATCTGCCTATGTTTCCCTTTATCCACCAGGGTAAAATGTCAAACACACCTTGTTCCACGAAACGCTGAACTATTCTGGATGCTGACAAGGTTATTGCTTAACTCTCAATCACAACTGTATCTGCAGTTTACCATCTCAATACAACAAGACAGGAAAATATTAAGCGATATCTAAGCGATATTGCCTCAGATACACTTTGACAATGTATACCATATTTATATTCTTGTACCTCTGGCATCTCAGGACGTATTTTGAATTACAGACATGGATCCCTCAGTGGCATTATCTGCATGCAAGTCAAATAAAAATGCAAAAACCCAGAGCTTCCGCTCACTGGCGCAAATGTTGACAGGCAGGGGACTCTTGGCAGGACCGAGCTTCAGGCAGCGAGGCTTCAGGCATATGAATGAGATGGCCCCGAGCATACGACATCATTTTTTGTGCTGATTTGAGATTCAAGCCTGTAACGGATAAGGTCATGAATTCAGAGGAAGTTGGTCCCAAATCAGGAAAATTGCTTCTACTGATGCAAAACTAGATGTTAAAACAGAGTGAAGGACTCATGTACAGCATGCTTCGGAGTTTGGAGCTGAGATTAACTTCCATCTATGAAATGTATTACAATATCGTTTATTATTATTATTATTATTGTTGTTGTTGTTGTTATTATTATTATGTTTTATTCATATTTGTATTCATTTCTATATACATTGACGTGTTCATAGTGTACAGATTACCATTATTATTTTTTTATTACTGTTTTTATTTTTATTTTTCTATTCAAATTGTATATATTTTTTAGAATATTTTTTTCAATTCTATTCCTATTTAATGTGTATTCTTTCCTATCTGTTAATTGAGCTGCTGTAACAAGGGAATTTTCCCAGTGTCAGATCAATAAAGTTTATCTTATCTTATGTTATCTTATTACAATATGCAGGGAAGAGTCTGATCCTAGGTCAGTATTCTGAATCTGGGTTAGGACTGGAGGTTTGCATATCAAGTTAGATGGGGAACAAGGAAGAAATCTTCACGTTATACTATACAATATTTCCTAGGCTAACGATCCAAAGCGGTCCAAAAGCAAGTGACAGAATTTCTTTGAGTGAAACTAAGTATATATTTATACACATACCAACCCAAACCAAACCAAGCGAATTTGAGATTGTTGGCTCACAATGGTACTGATATGTCAGGATAGAAGCAGGTGAGAGGTATAATGCTTCATATGTTCAGGTTTCTGTGAAGCACAGTGACAGCTCGCTCATAGTCTGGGTGCATTTCAGCTAATGATATAAAGGTGATTATTTGGTGAAAAACATGGAGAAAAAGAAAACTTCGAAAAGTGAACAGATTTTGATTCATCACGGTAAAAATGTCCATGCCTGAAAATTCTTTCAGCTCAATAATGTCTCGGTAAACACACTGCCAACACAATTAAGACCTGCTTGGAGCCAAGGTCAGACAATTACGCTATTAAATCAGTCCAGTCCTCTCACATAAATAAGCTGAAGCCGTGCGAGATTGCTTGGATAGGGAAAAACAGCCTTACAGCAAATCCCTCATGAAGTTTAGAAGAACTATAACAATTCTGCAGTATAAGAAAGGAAACAAATACTTTGGGTAAAGAATAGAATTATTAATAAATAAAATGTGAATATGGCAGTGGGAGAGTGGTTGGGCACTGGGGAGGAGTCATGGAGAACAAGCTAGTAACGAGTTTCCTTAATTGTTTCCTTAATTAATATGCTATGGTCTGCAGTGAGAGAGAGAGAACTTCCCTGAGGAAGAGAATGACACTTTGTGGTGCTAAAAATGCTAGTATAGACTTTATTTAGATTATTCTAACATCAGAATGGAGGAAAATGTGATCTTTAACTATGGCATGGTTTTGGTGCGAGGTGGGCTGGTTTGAGTATTTTAGAATCGATCAGTCTCCTGAGATTTTCACACATAATCAGTCTGTAAAGTATTGTGCAGTTTTTAAAAAAAAACGTTATGCATCTCAGAGCAAGCACATCCCAGCCTTCACCCTCCCTGGTTAGTAGACATCATATAATACGGGAAAGCTGGCTGTTGTGGGAACTGGCAAATGACCGACTTGAGAGAAAACGTGTTGTTAGGGAAAACCAAAAGATCATCTCCGCTGTTCTTTCCCCATATAGTTGTATATGAGCGAGGCAGTACATGGTGTATACGAGCGAGACAGATCTGTACATCATGTACAGAGGAAATGTATGATGATGCATTATCTGTGTTACTCCTACACCCAGTGCCTCTGAAGTCTTCATGTGAAGCAACTTATCATAAAGTACAGATCTCAACAAGATCTCAAGAATCAACTACACATATGAATCTAAGCAGTCTGGAGCTGAGTCCAGTGGTGCAGTGTGATTCCGAGGTCTTGCATAGTCTCATTAGTATACATGCTTTCTCTCTCATGAACAGAACGTACAGTTTGTCAGGTTTTGAACACCTTTTCTGAGTAAATATCATTACTAAAGTTTATAATATTTTTATAATAGTTAAATTGATAATCCTGAGCATTGCGTGCAGGACTGAAATCATGATCAAATTATTTGTCATGAATAATCAATTAGGAACAAAAAAGAGTTCATTTTATCATCTGAAATCAACCGAATGCAGCCTTTTCTTTAATATTGTACTTTATACTCCTATACAGTATTTCCTCAAATGTATCATTTAATTATTTAAATATCACAGAATTAAGTCTGTCCTGTTTATTTTCTCAAACCCAGAAAGATTAATAGAACGTTAGAAATGTGAAAATGACACCAACACATGAAAAATGAAATGAAATAAAATAAAATAAAATAAAAAGTCAACTCAGAATCATCAAAATCAACACAAAAATGGTTTACTGACCACAATATCAAGGTCCTGCCATCGGCATCCCTGTCTCCTGACATAAAACCCATAGAAACCTGTGGGGTGAACTGAAGTGGAGAGTCTAATAGTGTGGACCTCGAAATTTGAAGGATCTGGAGAGATTCTGTATGGAGGAATGGTCTCAGATCCCTTGTCATGTATTCTCCAACCTCATAAGGCATTATAGGAGAAGACTTAGAGCTGTTATCTTCGCAAAGGGAGGTAGCACAAAGTATTGACTAAAAGGGTTCCAATAATTGTTGCACACCTATATTTAACAAATATTTCTCTTTTATAAACCTGTGTTGTGTTTGCAGTTGTTTGATATCCATGAGAGCAGAGTATTTTTGTGAATGCTTTGAACAGAAGATCAAAAGGTTAAACAATGAAGGCAAATTTTTACAGCCTTCTTTGCTCATATTTACCAAGGGTGCCAATATTAGTGGAGGGCACTGTACATGGTTCTTGTTTTACTTTATTATTTATTTATTGATTAACATTTATTTTCCTTTCAGTTTATACGAACTTGACTATTAGCTCTGCCCTGATCCGTAGTGTGTGAGTGTGTATGTGATTGTGCCCTGTGATGGACTGGCACCCTGTCCAGGGTGTACCCCGCCTTGTGCCCAATGCTCCCTGGGATAGGCTCCAGGTTTCCCTGCGACCCTGAACAAGGAGTAAGCGGTAGAAGATGGATGGATGGATGATCCGGAGTATTTTATGTTTCCTTTCTCCTCTCTCCATTCTACTTGGTCATTTAACTCTTTTAGTGAATGAGTATAGTAGTGTAAATGTCACATATAGGATATAGATCATTCAGTATTCATATCTTAGACTTTACTATTTAAATTTAAGTATATTTATGAGCCAGGACCCAATTGACCTAGTTTTTATTTCAAAAAATGCATGTCAAGCAAATATTTACCTCCTGATAAGACAGCTATGAATATGTTTTTCCTCAAGTGGCCTTTCCACACTACTATGTGTACATTCATCTCTCATCCATCCTGACAAGCTAACAGATGTCTAATCTAATGACCAAGAAATAAACAGAAGGCGAAAAAAGTACAAATGATGTGAAGAGGTGAAGAGGCATGTAAGCAGGTGTCAAAGCTAGAGTACAATTCTTGCTGTCACATGAAAAAAATGGCAATGAGTGTAAGCTTGACAGCTCATTTGCAAAGTGTGTGCTCTGAGTCAAAGATCTTGAAGATCTTTCAGGAGGCCTTGAGGGACTAGCAAGAGTGAAAAAGTTGCAAGCTCTAGTGATGATGATAGCAGCAGCTAATGCACTTTTTTCTTTTTTTTTAAAGCAATAAAAATCTAAGTGTATTAATTAGGCTAGGTTATTATTATATGGCTTCAGAAATGGCAGGTCCTGCAAACGTAGTGTGACAAAACATCTTAGTTAGTGAATATGTGCAATATTGTACAATACATCATCAATATTTGCTGCTTTCAATGACAGGAGAACTCCAACTGGGAAAGCTATAGAATGTTTTCACCTCCAGTAGCTTCTGCGATTGCTCCAAAATTTACAATCATTTCTGATTTTCACAAGTTGACATTTTAATATGAATTACAATCTTATATAAGGTTGCTGGTATGGCTTTCTTCATTCCTTCTGGTCAATTTGCACATACCATATATTTTATGTTATGTTTTATTTATTGTTAGCTCTGTTTTGATTCTGTTTTTTTATTTATTAATAAATTAATATAATTTATCCAACAATAAAGAAAGAATTTTTTTAATGTTTTATTTTTCTGTGAAATTTATTAATTAATTGCATTACTATATTTGTCTTTTTCAAGTAAATGCAACTGTAAGTCTCTGGTACTTATCTGTCCAGTTTTTTACCATTGCTCATATAATGTGGACTAATGGACCTAAGTAGCTTGGGGCTGGGTAATTGGATATATCAATTATAACTGTTTATTTTTATTTTTTAATAACAGAGACAAGCTCTGGCAACTTTTAATGTTGAATTTTTCAAGTTGTAAAACGTTCCAGTTTTACAGCCTTTATCCCTACTTTTCAATTTCAATATATATATATATATTTTTTTTTCTAGACTTTAAATTCAGTCATCAAAACGATTTTATAAAAGTTTACATGTAAATGTAACTACTGTTTAATTGGTGGGTTGTTAACAAACCTATATACCATGAAAGATGTTGTGTATTGTAGAAATATCATGATATATTTTCATTATATCTCACACTCTTCCTGTAGCAGTATTCCGTTTATTTTATTTCCCCCGTTTAAAACTCTCATTTTTGCTGAAGGGAAGGTGTAAAGGGACTCTGTGTCTGAAAGGTGAATCAAACCATGACAATGTAAGTCAAAGTGCAATAGTGCATCCCAGCACGAGCACTTTTGAAAGCTGCTTTTGATCGGACCCCCTAGTGGTAAAGCCACTTTAGATGTCAGTCACACAGCAGACATCAGAAGCCAAAATCAAACACCTGCATACTTTTTATTTAGCAGGAATCAGACCACTGGCATTTAGTCAGATATTAAGTGGCTGTTTATCAAGCTGTTATATTGTGGCCCTGCTTCAGACTATAAGGGTACGAATTTGGCCTGTGGGAGCTTGCAGCAAGCCTGTTAAGCAGAACTGGAGCCTGCCCCATGAAGAGGATGAAACACTACAATCCTGACTGCCCTTTGGAGCTAGAGACATAGGAGACAGGAGACACAGGCATGGCTTTACTATTTCTTCTGTCGATCAGAGTGATACTAATCAATCTTTGAGCTGATGTTAATTTAAGAAGACAGTTAGTCCTCAACTCAGAGCGTCTTACACTCTGCCCTGTGATGGAGCATGCAGCAGTTTGAAAACATGCAGTGGCTGGCTTTATGTGTTTCAGATCAAGCACATCCTTCACCCTCCCTGGTTAGTAGATGTCAAATAATATGGGAGAGCTGTGTGTGTTGTTAGGGAAAACCAAAGGATCATCTCCGCTGCTCTTTCCCCATATAGTTGTATACGAGCGAGGCAGTACATGGTGTATACAAGAGAGGCAGATCTGTACATCATGTACAGAGGAAATGTATGATGATGCATTATCTGTGTTACTCCTACACCCAGTGCCTCTGAAGTCTTCATGTGAAGCAACTTATCATAAAGTACAGATCTCAACAAGATCTCAAGAATCAACTAAACATATGAATCTAAGCAGTCTGGAGCTGAGTCCAGTGGTGCAGTGTGATTCCGAGGTCTTGCATAGTCTCATTAGTATACATGCTTTCTCTCTCAATTTACCACCCTTAAAACCTAATATTTTATTATAACTACAGAACCTATAACAGGGGCATACAGAAACTTGACCTAGATTTTAAACACAATAAAAAAATAAAAATAAACATGATATACTGAAGTTTTCTGTAAAGAGACAGGGTCGATGTTTATAGCTTTTATAATGTGGTAAAGTACCAGGAAATAACTCACTTAATGGACATTCAATAACTTTAAATGTAACTTAAATTGATTATATAAACACACACATAAATATACATATACATATATATATATATATGTGTGTGTGTGTGTGTGTGTGTGTGTGTGTACACTAGCAGTCAAAAGTTTAGACACATTCATTCATTTAAAATTTTTTCCCCACATTTTAGAATAATAATAAAGTCATCAAAACTCTGGAATAAGTCAAGGGGAACTATGGGAATTATAAAAAATCCAAAATAAATCAAAATAATTTAATATTTTTGCGTCTTCAAAGTAGACCCCCTTATTGCCTAGAATTTCCAGAAATGTATTCTTGGCATTTTCTCAACCAATTTCTTGAGGAATCCCCCGAGATGCTTTTTAAACAGTATTAAAGGAGTTCCCACCTACGCTGGACTCTTATTGGCTGCTTTTCAGAATATTTCACTCCAAGTCAACCATTGAAAAAAATATTTTTGTAAATAAAATATTAATTTTCTAATGAAAGAAATTAATATGTACAATTATATTCTTGTCTACACCGATTTCAAACATTTAATCATAGACCTTCAGTTCATGAGAAACATTTCAGTTTGAAGTCTCTCCAACTTTTGACTGGTAATGTGTGTATATATATATATATATATATATATATATATATATATATATATATATATATATATATATATATATATATATATATATATATATATATATATATATATATATATATATATATATATATATTTTATTTTATTTATTTTTTTTTTTTTGTCATTCTTCAATAAATAAAAATTAGTTAGTGTTGGGAAACAGTGGAAGTTCTGTCAGAACAAGAGGCTATTCAGGGTGGCATCACACCACCTTTCATTGATTAGTTTTCCTAAGCTCTTAACCACAGACCAAAAAATGGAATTTGCACCTGTTTTGGGGTGCCCGTGTTCAGCATTGAATTTATTTGTGATGTCATACTCCACAGTACTGGTTAATGTCTCATATATAAATAGACACACAGGGCTTTAAGAATTTGCTGTTTTTCATAAGTATTTCTTTTTTCTTTTTTTACCTAGCCTGCTACCCCTCCCATTTCCCATCACCCTGCTAATCACAGAGTCACGATACTCTACACACAGAAACCCAACAGTGTCCATACTAATCTTATAAGAGACTTGCAGTGATAAACAAATGTTTTATTTGTTTACACTAATTCAAATTGTCTGATAAGTCTATTTCCATTCCGCTGATGCGATGGAACATCAGTGTATTGCTAGAAAGGGTTCATTGTGGAAGTCAGAAATCGTGATCACAATTTGAAAAAGCGATGTGTGTGTGTGTGCGTGTCATTTTTTAACTAAATCACTCCTTGGACATGAATTTGATGAGCGGAAAATGGTTGGCAGTGTTGGGAATCAGAGTGGCTGTCTTAGTGCAACCATGTGCTCATAATTGTAAGAAAATCACAATATCAAGGTGACCTTTTCATTTACAACCACAACAAAAGCCTCTGCAGTGATCATCTGGAGGAAGTGGCTCTTTCGTGGCTGATTGTAATCTTGCTTCTTCAGCTGGATCACTTACTGTAAAATAACGCCAACTTCAATGCAGTGCGGCTTTTCTGCAGCATCCCGAAACAGAACATGCCCTATATGTGAGTGTGCTACAGGGTTTTAAGAAAGATATAGAATACTCCTCATATGATCACTGCATCGCTCAGGCACAGCTTACGCTATTATTGTATTCCTGGCACTTACAATATAAACAAGCTCAGAAACGCTGTAACTGTTCATCATATTAGTGTCATGTGCTTATTTATATAAACTTCTGATACTGTCCATCATGGGTTAAAGCATAAAGCGGATAGTATTGTGTACAGGACCCATATCATCCCCGTGCACAATGTTGACAACAGTATTCCAGTGCAATGGGTGTGAAAGTAGTCTGGCAGTGCTTAAAGCCAACACAATCCTGTGGGAAGAATAGGGATGGCTGTGTTCCAGACCCCTTGTTTACATAAAGCAGGCTTAGGTTCCTTGGTGGTAGCAAACAACCTAAAATCCCTAACACCAGAGAACAGAAAATTCAATTATTACCAACCAGACAATTTGTGTATACACCCTCGAAAAAAGAAAATATTTTACTATTGAACTGGCTTCTTGTAAATGACATGCGGAAATGTTTTCTGCTTCATTTCTTGTTGTGTAAAAGTGGTGCACCCCACAGGTCTGGTTATAGAAATCAGAATGTGTCTGTGTGTGTGTGTGTGTGTGTGTGTGTGTGTGTGTGTGTGTGTGTGTGTGTGTGTGTGTGAGCAGTTATCAAATTCAACTGAACTTCACAGTGGTTATAAATGAGGCATGACAGGGTATGCTTTCATAGGAAAATAATCAATACCATGGTGGAGTTACCGTTGGGATGATGAAGCTGTTTATTTTCCCATAACAGCACAACCTGAAGTGTTTAATTCCTTTTATATCACAGCAATTTGTGAGTGATGGCAATTTTTTAATTATTAATGAACTATATCCAAATCCTTAATCATTTACACTTACGTTTAATGAACATCAGAGAGACAAGTTAGTTCCTGTTATTACTCATGTTACATCAGCTATAAACAGTCATTCCTTCGTCAGCCTCGTTCTCTCTCTCTTTCTATTGAAATTAATAAGACGAAAAAGGTTTTCATGTTACTGAGAAACTGGAAATTACCATGATATTGAATCCCTGTGAATGAGCTGTTACTATAGAAACAATAACATATTAGAAAGAATGCATTAATATAACCCTGTGGTTTGAATTCTGGCACTATTTTCAGAGCTGCAGTTATAGAAAATTCATCAACACCTTCTGACCAATCACATTTAAGAATTTAAATAAAGCGCTGTGGTATATAAGTAGCCCTTAGCAAAGCTAGAATTTGAAAGCTGAGATGCAAAAGGAGCGAATATTAACTAATTCAGACAATTGTTCTGCACATGGATGACCCAAAGTCATACAAATGTCATTCTCTGGTGATTTATAGGACTTCATACTGGGTTTAATTCCCACCTCAGTCTAATAACCATTCCTTTCTTCAAATTTGCAATCGTGACTCTGAGTTGGTGCGGATGTTATATGTTTTTTTCTGGGTAACCTTTTAAAAGCAGGACTCTTCAATGTATACATTAACTTCTTTCCTTAGAAGAGCTGAAAGAAGAGAGCGAGGTGTTTTTTCCCCCTTTAAGCTCTAGACACATTTACTCGTGTGACCTTTCCCCATAGGCACAGGCTCCGTCTCTCCCTGTAAAAAACCTGCCACTCTCCCACCGCGTCCTTGAATGCTCCCGTTACTTTGCCTTTTTTCACTTCTCTATTTAAATAAGCTTTGGGAATAAGATCTCACTTTTTTTTCACGCTGAATACAACACGTCCTTTATACAAAGAATCAGAGCACAACTCTTACCTACACCGAGCGCCTGTTCATGTCTGTTCTGTTTCTTCACTTTACTTTTCACACAGCTAAAAAGACTTCTGTTCCGGGACCAGGTCGTGTGTGTAGAACTAAAACCACCCTCTTAGAACATTTTCTTGAATCCCGGGATATAAAGCGACCATGTGTGTCCTGAGGTAAAAATATAACGTGGCTATTTGGGAACCAATACACTATTCCTGTACCTCAGTGGTGTGATTTGTCTGGGGTTTGTTTTATTAGTATCTTGATTCCAATTCACTTTGGTGTGGTGTACTCGTATTTTCCATAGGCATTACTAAGCTAATTTAGGATTAGTGAAGCAATTTGCACTTGATTGATTCAACAGGCATAGGCGGAGAGAACGAGAGCTTTCTGTGTTTGGAAGAGACTGATTTGGTGTGCACTTGAAGACTAGTGTAGCCAGAAGTAGACATCTCTGGGATTGAGGTTGGTTTGGGGAAGTCAGAGAAAAGAGATGAAGCACAATGAGTTCAGCAGCACTTAAATGAGCAACAAAAAACAAACAAACCCCAACACAATTTAATCAGTAATTTGCCCTGTTATATAGTACTCTGTAGCATGGTATAGCATCTCTCGGTACAACACCATTCATAGCCAGGATATATCAAGCAAACACATTTATAAAAACTATGCAATGTCCATTTATACCACTAGCATAGCTTTACTTTCACTCTTTGATATGTAAATATATGCCCAGCAATCAATTAGGGTCCTGACACACAAAGCTAATTGTCAGCTATCAGACATGAATAAGTGCCAATAGATGACTGCCCCCTGTAGATTTTGCAGTGTGTCCTGCACCTCTGGCATTATTCAGCCCTTGTCTGAGCCAATTAAGCATCTTTAATAGGCTTCAGAAAGCATCACAAGAAAGCGTTCTAGGATTGGTTGCTTAGGGGAGCAAATGTGTGCTGGAGAGCTGAAAAGGAAGTGAGCAAAGCAAGCAGAGGCCATTTTCAAGAGGGCTCACACGCTGCTCATTTGTTAGCGATATTTCAAAATATACAGAGTAAAGTCTACAAGGTGTCCCAAAAGTCTTCAAGTCGGTTGTGCCTTCGGCGGTGGCTTCCCGACCGTGTCAGGAGAATGATTTCAATATGTTCTTCTATTGTCAGCATTCTTAAAGGTTATCTGAAAAAATCTATAATATAAAGAATTGGAAGACATTTTGCTAATTGGTATTAATATCCCCTATGTATGGAGGCTTTTGGGACAGCCTGTAGGGTATATTCAAAATGGCTTCAAAAACAATTTCAATTCCGAGACATGTAACATGTAACTGTAACCAGTACATTGGGGAAAAAAAAGATCTACCCCGCGTTTCAAGAGTTCAACTTTCAAAAGTTTCCCCCCAAGTTATATATAATGTAAGTAATATAATCGAGTAAGTAATATAATATAAGTAATATAATGGAGTTGGTAATATAATATAATGGAGCTTTTAAACTTGAAGAAAATTTCATTTACAATCCAATGGTCTGTTGACAATTACTTTACTGTTTGTGGTCCATTTATTTCATATGTGAAAAGCTAGACAAATGTCTAATTTGTTGTTTGTAGGGGGATGTAGTTTTAATGTATGTGTTAAAAAACAATAAACAGACATTTTAGGAAGAACAATAACCAGGTTATTGTTTTTGGCCCTGTTCCAAACCACATACTACCACACTACATATGTATGTCAGAATACGTCCTGAGAGAAAGCTCCAGCTAGCCCTCACCCTCCTCGATTGGTAGCTTGGGAATTATCAAATGAACAAATTGGGAGAAAATGGTGTTAAAAAAAAGAATAGTGCACTGTTACAGATACTGATACCAGTAGCTAATATTTTTACAGTAGTTAATATTTATAACAGTGTAGAGTGTACAGACCCGCTACTGCTTTCGGGTACAGTGTTGTTTTGTTCAAACAAACACATAAAGTACATGCATCCCAGCTGTCATTTATAGTCTTTGGAGTGTATTTATAGATTGGCTTGGTTGGCAATATTTCTTTGGTGCCCTTTGGTGTGGTGTCTGAGATGAGTCCTTGTTCTGTTTGGCTTGGTGTGTTTAGATGAAGATCGCAAAAGCAGTAACAAACACACCAATATTGTATGACTACAAGCGAGAAAAACAGGGGGAAAACACCAGGCAGAGAGAAAACAGAGACAAAACAGCAATGCAAGGGAGAAAAGATGCATTCAGACACCTCGATTACTCAGAGAGGAAAACAGACTTCTTAGCTCACTTAATAAATCTCTCAGCAATGTATTTACTGCAGGCCAAATTCAGTCCAGACTTTACTGTGCCAATCATAAATCTGTAAACTGGGAAATGGCAATGCTTTGCACACAGCACTACCTGATCCCCATCACCTTCAAACTACACTATAAACACAACGCCCTGGCATGGAAATGGCTTGCTTGAAACCTAGACTATTCTTTTTTTACACACACTTCGTGACACTTCTTCGACTCTAGTAAATCATTTTCAATTACAAGAAACACTAAAGGTTTTATAGTCCACTGTTATTCGGACAGAGCAGAATAAATACTTCATTAGCTAATAAAAAATTCCCTTTAATACCACTAATGCTGCAGGCAATAAAATCCACATGCTGATGACTAGCAGAAAATAGTAATATTACAGTTCAACAGCATTACTCCGGCTTAACATCGTGACATGACCTCAGCATCAGTCCTTAATCTTTAATCACATGACTTCAGAGCACGACTGTGCGATACTGCCAGATTGCTCATGTTCCACTGTTCATTTGGGTCCATCTGGATTTGTATAAACACCGTAGGTGTTCATTTAACACACCGAGGATTTCGCTGTGCAAAACTGTTTTTTTTATTATTATTATTTTTTTAATTAGAACTGTGCATGGTGCTGAGACTGTGAAGGAGTACCGACCTGTTTTGTAAACCATTTGAGAGAAATCTCTTCCTTCAGGGATGCACAGGTACAGTGTCGATATTAGGACTGATACAGTAAATGGGGGTAAAATGCTGAAACGTACGTTTGACATACTGACGTATTTTATGCCATGATTGTGTGTTTAGCTGCGTAATATGACATGGATCAGGGTCATACAGTGTCGATGGGGTGGAATACTCAAGCATAAACATTTTGTACCTATAGTATGTATCTTTTATCCGAGAAAGGTACATGTAGTGTGCGTTTAAAGTCCAACTTATTTATGTCACAACATAAATCTTTTTTTCATTTTTTCTTTGCAGAATATCTACGTTTTTCCGGTGAAAGATACAAATTAAAGGTGCAAAAGATAGGGGCACCACTGCAGAAAAATTTCAGAGGCACTATTGTTACTGTGAATGAATACGAAATGTGTCAATGCACATCACACCTCTGATGTCTTGGAGAACTTGCACATACATCGTGCGCTTGGTTACTAAAAGGATATCAGTTTCGGAGAATGATCTTGTATCGGATCAGAGGATGTCCAGAGCTCTGATACTGCTATCATACTGAAAATGACCCTGACTTACATGCCACACACAACTCTGATTTAAAAGTCATGGAGAAAGTGGAGGCGTTAAGAAGTTACATATATACAGACTAACACCGCAGTCAAGAAATCTCAAGTATACTTTTTGTGGGTTTTTTTTTTTGTTGTTGTTGTTGTTTTCACGACACAAATCTCAGTAAATAAACATCGCGTGCATGGTTTCTCCTCCCGTACCTTTTCCGTAGTTGAAGTGCAGTCGGATGGACTTGCCCTGGTTGATGTGCAGGTAGGTGAACCACACGGCGAAAGTGAGCAGCACCAGCAACAGCAGCAGCTTAAACTGCTTCCTGATTTTCTTCACCGGGAAGCGCAGCATCCTCGCAGCGACAGCGGAGCGGGAAACGGACAGCGCGCGCTCACCTCCGCCACACCGGGCTCGCGCTCAACGACATTCCCCGCCGAGGAGCGCCGCCTCAACAGGTCCGACTCACAGCGCGCGCTGGGTTTAACACACACACACACACACTCACACTCACAACTCACAACTCACACAGTGACGTCCGTCTGGATGCTCGGGGCATTTTGGCGGCTTTAGCGGCCCGTGCTGTAGAGATGCTGTAGATTCTGGAGATGGATATCCGCACTGGGGTTTTATTTATTTATTTATTTAGTTAGTTAGTTAGTTATTTCATATATTTTGAATCGCGTCAGCGTGTGAAATCACGGATCCGATGCGTAAACAACATCCAAACCACCCCACAGCGAGACTCTCGACTTTAAAGTGGTAGGAGTTGCGCACTAATCCGGTGCAATCCTCTTTCTGTGTGGCCTCGCTGACTCTGATTTAACTCTGAGTCTGCCTCAGTTTCAGCGAGGAGTCACACCTCTACTCGACCCCCCTCCTACAGCCTTTTACTGGGCTTTTACATGGAACTTTTTGCAATTTTAGGCCACATGGCTGCCCTTCTTAGAGCCTTCTCTACATGTCGTCTTTTTAAAATAAATAAATAAATAAATAAAAAACATATATGCGGGATATTTCCTTCTAAATATTGCTGTCACTAAATAACTAACGCCTACAGGGTATGATCCTAAAGGGTATGATCCTCCAAGGTATGATCCTACAGGGTATGATCCTACAGGGGATGATCCTACAAGGTATGATCCTACAGGGTATGATCCTACAAGGTATGATCCTACAGGGTATGATCCTACAAGGTATGATCCTACAGGGGATGAACACTGAATGCACACTCGAGCTGCACTGAACGCTTTATTAGACAGGCATAAGATTGATTTCTCTATTATTCGAGGATATAAACCGGATGTATATTTAATTCCCGGTTTACTCTGGACACAGAGGCGCACTGGTTAAACAGGTGAGATCTCACCCCGGGCGATGGTTTAAAGAGCACTCAGGGATATAAATAAATCGCCGGATTGTTGGAGAATAAGAACACGTTGGGGATCAGTCATGCCCAGCTCCAACTCTCGGCAAGTGTGAAATGAAATGCGAGGTTTCTGTCCATTTGTGGCGCGACATCATCGCGGAGGTGTAGCCTACTCATGCGCGTTATCTCGCGGCTTCACAATGCACATGCATCCGATGTACAGTAACCTGTCAAACACGCCACCGGAAGCGAGGACAACACTCCTGTTTCGCGAGAGTAGGATTTGCTACAAACACCGCGAGCTCGGTTTCCATCCGCGCGCGCGACTCCTACTGTACCGCCGCTCTCACTCCTCCGCGTCCTTTATGTCACGCGTCGCAATTTAGAAAAGTGCCTTCGGGTATTTATTTCTATTTCTTTTTTTTTTCTTTTCTTTTTTTTCTCAAAGAAATTAATTTATTCGGAATCCTCCAAAGCTGAGGAGTCTCCACTCCATTCGCAGCGCGATGAGTCTCCTCTTCTCGTTTCCGTCGCTTCTCAGTTGAGCATCCATGACGCTGCCGGGCAACCGAACTTGGGCGGGGCCGCTATGAGCTTTGACCTATCATAGGCCGAGCTACGAGCGTCACCGGAGCAGCGAATCAACGGCCGAATCTCAAATGACTCCTTATGTCCTATGTATATGTACTACGTAGGGCATAAATGTAACGGCTTCTATATTCTGTGTAGTGTAGTGTAGTGTAGTGTAGTGTAGTGTAGTGTAGCGTAGTGTAGTGTAGTGTAGCGTAGTGTTGTGTTGTGTTGTGTTGTGTAGTGTATGTGGAACACGGCGCCATTTGCAGTCATTGGCAGTGGTATGTTTATTAAAGCACCTGTTAATAGGGAAGCAGCTCTAAACTGTCAACTTCGTCAAAGCAGTGCATTTGCAACGTTTATTTGTTTTATATTTCTTTAAGTACTTTTTTATATTTCTTTAAGCCATTTTTATATTTTAAGTTAAATTTCTAAATTATTTTTCTCAAAATTTTCAATTATCATCATCAATCATAATCATCATCATCAACTATCATTATCATCATCAATCATCATCATCATTATCATCAAGTATCATTATCATCATCAATCATAATCATCATCATCATCAATCATCATCATCATCAACTATCATTATCATTATCAATCATCATCATCATCATCAACTATCATTATCATCATCAATCATCATCATCATCAATCATCATCATCATCATCATCAACTATCATTATCATCATCAATCATCATCATCATCATCATCAACTATCATTATCATCATCAATCATCATCATCAACTATCATTAATCATCAATCATCATCATCAACTATCATTATCATCATCAATCATCATCATCATCATCAATCATCATCATCATCATCAACTATCATTATCATCATCAATCATCATCATCATCATCATCAACTATCATTATCATCATCAATCCACATTATTATCATCATCAATCATCATCAATATCATATATCATTATCATCATCAATCATCATCATCATCATCATCATCAACTATCATATCATCATGAATCATCATCATCATCAACTATCATTATCATCATCATCATCATCATCATCATCATCATCAACTATCATATCATCATGAATCATCATCATCATCAACTATCATCATCAATCATCATCATCATCAACTATCATTATCATCATCAATCATCATCATCATCAATATCATCATCATCATCATCATCATCAACTATCATATCATCATGAATCATCATCATCATCAACTATCATCATCAATCATCATCATCATCAACTATCATTATCATCATCAATCATCATCATCATCAACTATTATCAGCATCAATCATCATCATCATCATCAACTATCATTATTATCATCAATCATCATCAACAATCATTATCATCAATCATCATCATCAGTCATCATCATCATCATCAATCATCATCAACAATCATTATCATCGTCAACTATCATCAACTATCATTATCATCATCATTATCAATCATCATCAATCATCATCATCATCATCATCATCAACCATCATCAACTATCATCATCAACTATCATCATCATCATCATCAACATAAATGATCATTATCATCATCAATCATCATCATCATCAATCATCATCATCAACTATCATTATCATCATCTTTCATCGTCAATTATTATCATCATCATTGTCCTCCTCGTCGTTGTTTTTGTTGTTGCTGTTGTTGTATATATCTGTGCAGGCTTTGTGCAGTTTTTAAAATCTTTTAAAAGAAAAGTGGATACATGTAGCCTGTACATTATTTGTTTCTTTGTTCACTTATCATCAGTAATCGCTTTATCCTGGTTGAGTTTGCGCAGGATACTATTCCGTTTCAGGGCACCATGCACACACACATTCACACACTCATTCATTCCTAGAGACAAACTATCACAGCCAGTTCACTTACTGGAATGTTTTTGGGAGGTGGGAGGAAACCTGAGAACCCGGAGGAAACCCACTCAGACACAGTGAGAATGTGAAACTCTGAACAGACATTACCCCATGCTCAAGATTGATCTGAGGACCCAAAAGCTGTGAGAAGGGAACACTACCCTGTTTCTTTCTTTCAGAGGCTTATATGCAGAATAGTTTATTCTCATTCTCATTGATAAAAACAACCGTTTGTGATAGTGAATATTGCTATAGTGTAAATTGCAGTTACATTACTAATCCATAAGGAGGCAGAGTCCAGTGAAGAGAAATATTTTTATTAGTAAGCGTGATAATATGTGAACACATTCTGTCATAGCTAAGTATAAGCATATGGGAGGCAGTGGGCTGAAATAAGTCTTGCCACCCAAACTTACATGGAATCATTTAGGTCTCTGAGATGTTCCATAACTCCTAAGCATTAATACAGACTTAATAAATCATGTGTCGATCATGTAGATTTAAATCATCATTGTAACATTGTAGGTATTTTTTTTATTATATATTTTTTAGAAATTATACAGAACTGTGAAGCCAATGTAGTAAGGCCATTTTTCTGACCATTTGTTTTGCCATGTTCTATAAATGCAAATTTATACTATCTTGCTTCCTGTTTCCAACCCAGTGTCCAGAAACCTGGACTGAACTTCTATTATTTTCTGAGAGGGCAGTTTGGAGTGTTGGAACGATCTATGCAAAAGATGTGCAGACGACTGTGATAGGTCACTTATAAATTACTCATAAATAACCAACTCATTGACTCTAGAATGCTATAAATAAAAAAAGAACACTTCTTGTTTCTGCAGCTCGAGTTTATTATGGAAACCTTTCTGATGCCACACTGAGTCCTTTTATATAGGCCCTGTAAGCCATCTACAAACCATCGTTCTTACATCCTAATTTGTACTACAATGGCAAGCGAATTATTCGATAGTTTATTTAGTTCATGTATTTAAATATGGTGTGTTTGGAGTTTAGATTACTGTGTACTTCTTTAGGGTCTTTGTTCCCACCCAGCAGTTAATTCAGACAAAGAAATATAACAAAGCAATCTTACACTTAGTCTGCAGTTTAACAGGCACTGACTCAAAATGAATCCAGGTAGGGGCGCATCTGGAAAAACGACACCACATAATACAGAACAAGAGCTGCAAATTAAAATCATGTGGATTAATAGAGAGCGAGAGAATGCTGACACATCATAGAATAAGTCATTGTATAAAAAATTGCCTTTGCAACAAAAGATATTTTAGTAACTGGTTACACAGATTTACAGTGTTATATGGGAACAACAGAAGCGTGTTACAGAAATCCAGATGCATAAGGAATAATAACTGATGTCTGCACAATTCAATTACAATAGCAAATGTTTGACATCTCATACTGTGCAAGCAAAAAAGTGTCAGAACACAGCACACATTATAGAGGTCCCAGCTGATTTAGTGTTTTCAAGAACATTCCTAACATTCTGCTTAGAGCTTATGCCAATCCAGGCATCAATTTTGGATTAAGCTGTGTGAGGAAACAGAAATAGCAGAATGTCTGATCCACTCTATTAGCCTCTGAATAATTTTTTATTTTTATGAATTATATGATTAATACAGGCGTTTAAGAAACTGTCAGTGTTTGCTAAGCTCTTAATGGGAATGGGAATAATACTTGACAGGGTGTGCTGTTCTAAGAAAATAATCAGTGATGTAGTGTTTTGATGTGATTTTTTTCTGATAATAGCAGGCCGTGAAGTGTTTTATTCCTCTGATACCACATTAATGTGCCAGTGATTACAGTATTTAAATTTACTATTGAATGACACATCAACATTTTATTCACTTCTGTTTGATGTTGTGGATCTTTCAGAAGACAAGTTAGTTCCTGTTATTATGTACGTTATTGTCATACCATGGCAAACCAGCGACTCCATTTCCCAGAATGCACTATGAACTACAAACGTGACAGTATACTTCGCTACAACATGGAAGCAGCAGGAGAGTGAGGAGAGCATCTCGCCAGCTTTATACATTCCACTGCCAGTTATACTTCTCGAGCCTGGCGAACCCCAAGCCTGACAAGAGGCAGTGGCTCAAATTCATGGTGTTCCGCTAAGCCTCCCTGTTCAGCTGAGGATGTTTCTCTTGTGGCCAAGAGCTCCATTTGCATCCCTACTTTATTATTACTTCATTATGCCAGGCTTCTCTACGGACATCGCCCTGCTTTTCCACGCTGCTGAGAACATCACTCTGCCATCCAGCTCCACGGAAGACGCTGTTCTGCCTCATTGCTCCACGGAGGACATTGCTCCACACTCAAGAAAGGCTGACAACCCGACCCACCAAGTCAAGCCCCCCATCTAAAGCTGACGACACGACCCAAGCCTGGGTATTGCCTAAGGACCGCGGCGAACCAGCCCCAGCCTCATGTCTGCTCGGCTCTTCGAGGAACCTGCTACTTGGGCAATGCCTGCATCGGAACCTGAGGGGCTGTGTGAACATTTTGAGCAGAGGGCCAAGACCGCCGGGGGACCGCTGTTTTCTGCCACTTCAGGAGAAGTGCCCTTGGGAGAGGTTCTGTCATGTCGCAGCAAACTAGCAACTATAATTCCCAGAATGCACCACAAACTACAAACATGGCTGAAGACAACTACAACTCCCAAACACACAGACGCCTTCACCAGCTCCAGAGTTCTAATTAAACACACCTTGTACCAATTACCTTCCCACTCACACCACTCCTTTGTAGAGACTGTTCGCACACAGTTGCATTGGAAAATATATGCTCAGCTGATCTTATCTCTGTTGTTACCAAGCCTTATCTAGTGTTTGCTGTTCTGGTTTTTGACTTTGTTATTACCTCGACTATGATTCTCTGCCTTACCTAATTTGTATTGTTAGCATCATCGTTTGACCCTTGCCTGTCTATGTTTATTGATTTTTGCCTAACCCTGTGGATTTGTCTTCTCATTGCTTCCGTCTCAGACTCCATTACGTGACAGTTATAGTAGCTATAAACAGTTGTTCCTTTACCAGCCTTTTTTTCTCTCTCTATATTAAAGTTAATAAGACAAAAAACAGTTGTTAAATAAATGTCTGCTTACAGAAAGCTTCACCACATCAATGACTATGTTTTTATTTGTTTAAAAAAAATCTATAAGGAGTTTCCATGTGTATGGTGTTACTATACAAACAATAGCATATTAGAACAAGTACATTAATATAAACCTGTGATTTGCTTTACAGCCAGAACGACTGGCAGAGCTGCTGTTAAAATGAATTCACGTAATGACAAATCAGCATTCAACAGCACAATAATATAAAAGTATCTTATATTTTAAATTCATACACTGTAAAAAAACAAAAAAAAACAAAAGTTGACTTAACTTAAAATTTCAATGCGACTTGCTGCACAGCTTTTTTTGATGTTACTTTGACACGTAGCACTTACAGTACCTAAATATTGTTGCAGACCAAGTACACCCCTTCATGGCAACAGTATTCCCTAATGCCAGTAGAAACTTTCAGCAGGATAATGTGCTCTGCTACACTGCAAAAATTGTTCAGGTTTCAGGATAAAGAATTCAAAATGTTGACTTTGGATTGATCTCAATCCAATTGAGCATTTGTGGGATGTGCTGGACAAACAAGTCCAATCCATGGAGGCCCCACCTCATAACTTACAGGATTTAAAGGATCTGCTGGTAGCGTCTTGGTGCCAGATACCACAGCACACCTTCTGAGGTCTTGTGGAGTCCATGCCTGTATGGGTCAGAGCTGTTTTGGCAGCACAAGAGCTACAGAATATTAGGCATGTGGTGTTTGATGGCTGATTGGTGTATATACAAACTGTCGAGACGCACCCAATACATTTAAAGGTTAAAATGATATTATTCAATGGTAAATAACTTTATGACACTTATTAGCAAAAACAACCTTTTTTTACAGATAATAACATGGTGATTATTTGAAATATTGGCATGCGGTTTTCAGGACAGTTTTAAAAGTGACTGTGTGATTTCCGCCTCATGTCCCAAAACGTCCATCACCATGAGAAGCAAGTGTAGCTAACATAACATGCTTGGATGAGCTTGCTGTCCAGTACAAGTTATGAAAGGGTAGAGTGTGGCTCTGTAAGTAGTGCTCAGGATAACATGTCTGGCTGTCATCAGTGTTATATTTATTACAACATGGGAGCACAGTCGAAGCTGCAAGAATATGGCGTGACTGTGGCGCTCAGCGAAAGGTCGACTCTACTCTTGTGATCACAAGCTCTCATTTTTTGATATCTACTCCGGTCAAGGAGAATCCTGTTTCTCATTGTTTTCCTCTCTCTAAAGCAGGTGTGGTATTACTGTAATCTGGCCAAATCTCTGATGAAATGTCAAGTGGATTATATATCTGGACAGGTTTAAATCTGAGGCCTCCGCAACACTCGCTCACAAACAGGTGGAACTTACCAACCACTTCCTCTCCATAGTGACTCATTTTCATTGAGTGTACTTGATTAAATCTCTGACAAATGAGTCAGCTGAGTTTAGGTTTCACTATATTATTTAGTAAATACTATGTAATAATTCAGTAACTACACTGAAACTAGTAGAAAAGGAGTGCAATTATGAGAGTCCAGGGAATTTGGGGGGTAATGAAGTGGCATCTGAACTAATTTCTATACCAAGGAGATGCAACAGTAAAGATGTAGAGACCACTGCTACGTCCTCAGTTTGACTTAGCTTATAAACACTTATAAGGTTTTCAGTGGATGTTCTTGCATGTGGCAGTAAATGTAAGCTATTCAATGTCCTTGGACAGGATGTGAGAGATAGCTGAGGGTTACTAGCTGAGGTTTCAGTGTGTGTGTGTGTGTATGTGTTTCATATCACATACTTTTGTTTCCCCATGTCAGAGAACAGTTCTACTACAACATATAGCTAAGGACACTGTATTGTTTTCAGAGTTTTTTTTTTCATTATTACTGTATCATGGAACAGAGTTTAGTTTAACAGGAACACAAACATCTAACAAATACTCTTGTGCTTCCACTTCCAAACATGGTTGGAGAACCGCATTGTATCTACCCTCGAGATCTATGGGGAGCTTGAAGACATCAAAAATACCATCACTCCCCTTGCACAAGCTATAACTCTGTCATCTTTAGGAACATTGCTGTTCCTTAGAGATATTGCGAAATTATCAAGCAGCCACTGGAATCTATGGCACTCAAACCTACCCATCCCTCCCCATCCCTCTGAATGATGTTCTGTTTAAGGCTCCTGCTGAAGTCTTATTACAGCTGATGATCTCTGCCCTAAGCTTTTAAGAGGTTTATTGCTGATTTACTTTAATGAGTTACATTACATTAGCTTATTGTATGTTGACATTCTATTGTAATTTCGAAGATATTATAGATTCTGCACTTCACCTATAATGTACAGAAATTTTGTATCACAATACTTTTGAAAGCTCAATGCTGATTGGCTAGAAGGTTCTGGTTCATTGTCTCTAACAACAGCTCTGACAGCAATTCACTCATTCTAATTTCCTATTGTTTCTATAGTAACAACTAACCCAGGAACTCACACAGTATTTGTGCTCCACGTTGAAAACCTATAACATATATGTTGTTTTCTTAAAGAAGGTGTTTATTTAGCAATTTTAGAGCAAGTCTCAGTGCATAGTAAGAGTCAGAGATGGAGAGCTTTCTGGTTTCTTGGTAACATGGCAAGTTCCATGTTTCTCTTATAAAAAAGAAAGAGTAAAAAAGAGAGGCTGGTGAGGAAATTATAACAACATGATAACAGGAACTTACTTCATGGATGTTTCACAACATTAAATGTAACTTTAAACGAAAAAATGGTGTTCATGGTGTTGTTGCAGAATGCACCCATATTTAATTTTTAACTTGGAATTCATTTGGAATTATTTGTAGACAAATTGCAAGATACTACTACTACTACTACTATAATAATAATTACATTTTCTGTTTTTCACTATAAATACATAGTGGATTCAAACTCTAGCAGGCAGTAGTATATTATATGATGTCATTTAAATACATTATAAGTAATAATATTTATAGTGATTGTTTTTTTCTACATCTAAATTAATATAATATCAATTTCTTCGATCGAAGGTTCAGTAATGAGATTGTAAACATAAGTGGTGTTAGTAAAAAACAGAAAACATATTAATGAAGTAGTTGGTAGCTGTCTTGAAATATCATGTCTGTGACTGCCTGGGTGTAATGGGTAAAGATGTAAGATGGGTCAGAGAATGTCAATCGTACCCATGGGGGATGCTGTACTGGCCAGGGTCACACTCTCCTGCACACAGCCTTATTTGTGCAGTAGCTGAACTGACCTGAGCTAGACGAAGCACAGAAGCAACAGCTTTCCCATACGAGGCAGAAGAAATAGGAACAGCATTGTGCTTGCTTCAGCATCTTGAGACAAAACCACAGTAACAACTTCTCCAAAACTGAGTGACAGAACTCTCAGCAAAACAGGTACAATATGAATGTACGTTTGAATTGCATGGGTTTGGTGTTGATATTGCAAAATGTCTGAGAAAAGGACAAAAGTTCAGATCGAATGTGAATTGCGATTGAATATTCAACACTGATTAGCCTGAGGATGATATACATATTAATATGTGTGTATGTGTGTGTGTGACTGCCGTCCTGTGGGGGCTTTGTGTTTTTTTTTGCGACCACATTCACGTGGAAAGTGGGGCGATAATAACATTTAGCATCTTTGGCTCAAAGGGGTAATTAGCTCATTTATGCGGCTGACTGTGTTAATTGCACAAAAGGAACAAGCCATAAACAAGTTCTGTTTTGCCCTAATCCATTCAATTAATCTTACTCCCTGCATGTCGTAAGACTTCAAAGGCAAACAAGTGCACTCTAGAGTGCCCTTGCTCCACTTTACCCTGCCCTTTTGGATCAAGTTCATGAAAGTGTGAATGAACGATTAGTTTAGGTGTTTTTAAATATTAATTATCAGGGTGTGAGAGTGGAGCAACCGAAAAGCTTTCAACCTTTGACAATGCCACAGACATATGTGGCATGGAGCCCAAGAAAGCAAGTTTACCATGTTTTCTGGGTGGAAGGGATGACATTACTCTCTCCCCTGTCAATGACAGTAACACTTACCAAATCAGCCATGTATGTATGAGCTCATGTATGTAGAAGATAGCAGATAGCGCTTTCCTCTGAGTGTGTTATGCTGCCCTGTAATGTATCGTGAGCATATGGCTGGCTGATTTTACATGTCTCAGAGGAAAAAACCTCCCATATTAGCCTTCACCCTGCCTGGTTGGTAGCTGCCATATGATAGAGGAGAACTGGCTGGTGGGTGGGAATTGGCAGGTGATCAAACTGGGTGGAAAAATTGTGTCGTGGTGGGTTGGGGGGTGGTCTGGGAGGCTTACATAAAAGGCTTACATAAGGCTAAAAAATAGTTCCGTGCCATTTCTGTGTCTCAGTCTTGAGCTGGAATGGTTGATAGAGGAAACAGTATAGCAGAATTGAACCATGATTCAAAAGATTGATGAGGCTGTCTTCCACAATTTGTTATTTGTCCATTGGCTGTGCAGAAATCTGCTCACTGCCAGTAAGAGTAAGATAGGCAGTGAGTGAGGCAGGCAGAAAGGGTCAGCCAGTGAAATGACTCGTGCTCATGAATGCAATCCACTTTTACAATAACAGTGAAAGCTTTTCACAGCAGGGAGAATAAGGTGCTGCTCCCAATTTTTCTTCTCTCTCCTTTGTTCTCTTTGATGCCGCAGTGAAAAGAGGACCTCGTCTCAAAGCAGGTCAAAAACAAAGTTAAAGATCGGGGGAGGGGAGTGGGAAATGTCACCTGGGCCTTGACACAGTGGCACATTTCTCTGTTCTTTCTTCCTCTTTGTAAACATATCTAACAGGCAGTGTTGTGTGGCTCTTCTTCCTTTCTGTCTTCTTTCAAGCCTTCTCATTCCTTCAAACCTTCACTGTTTATTCCCTTTTTCTCTTCCTCACTCAGTTCTTTAAGACAGAGCCCAGCATGTCTACTGAGGTGATCCAGTCCAGTGGAAGCAGAAGGGAGCAGAGCTCAGAGTTCCACATGTCCTCTTCCAGCAGTTCTTATTCCATCGGTTCCACACGTCTGCGCAAGGTCACTCACACCTCCAACGTGCTCGAGGGTAAGACGTAAATATAGGAGATTCAGTGTTGTAATCGTGTCACTTACCATCAGGTCCAAGTCAAGTCTCAAGTCATAAAGCATTGGAACTCAGGATAAGTCTAAATTTCATCCCCAGATCCCAGTCCAAAGTCATAATTTATGTGGCCTGCTTATATATCAGAACATACAACATCTTGTATAAATTTTAACTTCAATATCCAGGCATTAAATTGTTTGACTTTGTGGTTGCAGACAAAACTCACACAGTGAAAGAATTCTTTGGACATGAGTAGATTGGCTGTCTTAGAATATAATATGGTGGGCATGGTGGCTTAGTGGTTAGCATGTTTGCCTTGCATCTCCAGAGTTGGGGGGTTCAAATCCCACCTCTGCCCAATGTGCAGGTAGCTTGCAAGGTTTCAAGGTTGCCCTGTGTTTCAAGGTTTCCTCTGGGTACTCTGTTTTCCTCCACCAGTCCAAAGACATGCGTTGCAGGTTGACTGGCATTTCCAAATTGCCCATAATATGTGAATGTGCGTGTAATTGTGCCTTGTCTTGTGCCCCAAGTTCCCTGGGATAGGCTCCAGGCTCCCCCACAGAAAATGGATGGTTGGATAGAATATAATACGTGGCATGCTCACCGGAGGCCAATTTAGCACTGTTGCAACCAAAGACAGCTGATGAAAAGTCCTATAATCAGAAAATGTTTAATTCAAAGTGTGAGTGCTGGTATAATGCTCATCTAAAAGCCATTAATAGGAGGATGGCATTAAAATGACACAGAACTACAGGACAGCTACGAATATGAAGTAAATACATTAATTAATATACTGTTACCAGCCTACATGCTTGGTCCGTCCTACAGTGAGTTGCAAAGCCACCATGACTGATTGCGGACAGAAAACAATCTTTAGTTCCTGAAGCTTGCTGTCGTCATTCCATGTTGTTCCTTGCCACATTTTTTTTACCTTGCCACAATGAACTCCAATCTCCTTCACCTCTTAAAATGTTCTCAACTGCTAGCATTTAACCTAGGGCTTGTTTCTGTTTTTACATGAGCCCAGATCATGATGACTGATGATATAAACAGAATGTAATAATTGTTTTTTTTTTTTATTACATAAATGATTTGTAAATAAATGTATATTTTATTGGGATCATCTCGTCCATTATGACAAGTAATCATCTTAAAAGACTGCTAAAATCCCACAGTGTAAAACCACCTTAAACCGTCTTAAGTCATAAATTTCTGAGTCCAGATCTTCTTACAAGCCCAAAGAATCATTACTTAAGCAGGACTTACATTACTTTGAGGGCTTAAATAATACATCTCTATAGAGACCACCACACTAAATGCTTAAAATACTTCACTTTCACTGAGGCTCTGTATCCAATATAAATCACAAATGGCAACCTGTCAAACTTTACATTACGAGTAGATATTTGCAAAAAAATACAGCTCAATCATGGATTAGAAGACTCATTATGGTGAAGCCAGAAACAAGCAACAGAACATCAAATATTCTATGTTGGCTATGGTTTTAGAAAGCTTTCATTTTTTTAGAACAACACAATAGCTGTCAGGAGTAGAGACTCCAGACTTGGGCTACATCAGTGAATGATTTTATGTTGATTTTTCAGATTAATTTGATATTCTTCATTAGCTATTTTTCACATCAAACATGGCAGATGTTCAGCAAGCTCTGCTTTGCCTAAGTCTGCAATGATTAATTGAATGGGATAATTATAATGAGAATGAACAGGCAGCTATGGATTTTTTTCTTATTGTATAAATCTGCAATTATTACAAACATAAATTACAACGGCTTACAGTGCATCCGGAAAGTATTCATGGCGCTTCACTTTTTCCACATTTTGTTATGTTACAGCCTTATTCCAAAATGGATTAAATTCATTATTTTCCTCAAAATTCTACAAAAAATACCCTATAATGACAATGTGAAAGAAGCTTGTTTGAAATCTTTCCAAAATTATTCAAAATAAAAAACAAAAAATCAAACATTTCAAACAAACTTCTTTCACATTGTCATAATGGGGTATTGTTTGTAGAATTTTGAGGAAAATAATGAATTTAATCCATTTTGGAATAAGGCTGTAACATGACAAAATGTGGAAATAGTGAAGCGTTGTGAATACTTTCCCTGC
Source organism: Ameiurus melas (assembly GCA_012411365.1). Taxonomy (NCBI): domain Eukaryota; kingdom Metazoa; phylum Chordata; class Actinopteri; order Siluriformes; family Ictaluridae; genus Ameiurus; species Ameiurus melas. The sequence goes on from CM022764.1 coordinate 10,425,326, forward strand.
ATATCTGTGTGGATAAGGTTTGTCCAGCATTGAATTAATGGTTATTTCTATATGTTGCGGTGTTCTATATGGTATGTCTATATTTAATGCCTGTATGCATGCATACTGTACTGTGTAAGTTTGTGGTATATGAAACTCCCATTTTTGTCTTACAGAGCAGTCAGCAGTGCAGCGTAAGACCTCGGGTGTGATGGAGTCATTCAGTCAGGTGCAGAAGAGCTCTGAAATCCCTCCAGGAGAGAGTATTCCTGAGTTTGAGGAGAGACCTTGCCCTGTTATAACTCAAGAAGGTGAGATGTCCTCACAGCTCATATCATTGGCAGAATACTGCTTCAGTATGAATGCTTATATTTTCTACATTTATCTCCACAGTAAAGAACAATTATTAATCATATGGTCAGTTATTCTGCAAGCTCTATAATCACAACATTGAGTGAATAAACAGTTTAAATCTCTGGATGGAGGAAAGCAGAACTCTTTAATTGTTTGTTAAATCAGTCAAAATTTCTCATTCTTACTTCAAGTCTTAAGGTGACTTTTTAGCATCCATGCACTTCAACGATTTTAATTTCTATGTGAATTTCTAAATTCATAACAAATCTAACCTTGGACAGATGTGGCAGCTAATAACCATCAATCACAAACTTTAGGTTTAATAATCACAAATATCGAAATATGTCGAAATATAAACACCATAAAAAATTTGTAATTAACTTTATTTATTAACATGCATTTTATTTATGTTGTTTTTATTTGCAATCTATGAATAGCAAAAGGAAAATTTGAAGAAAAAAGAAAAAGAAAATGTTTGTGTTCATTTAAATACTAGTCATTTTTTTCTTTTTTTCTTTTAATAGTATTACATGCACTGATAATAAGAAGCAGTTAAATGATTTTGTTTTTAAATATTGTAGTTTTTAACATCCCTATTTAATGTGTTTAAGGGAGGGAACATTAAAATAAATACCAAAACAGAAAGCAAATTAAATGAAAATTGGGGGGAATAATAACACAGAAACTGTAGTGTCCCACACAATGTATTGTCCACTTTTAACAACTGTTAGATTATAAATAGGCAATTACACATATTTTAAATGGACATTTAATATAAATAAAATCCACAGTAAGAGGATTATACTTGGCTGTTGCTGAAATTTTAACTCCTAAGTCAATGTGCTCCAACATGAATACAAGAAATCTTCGGTATTGAAGAAACCATTTCTGCCTGTCAAAAATGCTCTGTTTGTAATGCAAGTAGTAAAAAGTCTTTTGGACAGACCTAGAAAAGGTGCTTCTGAATTATGCATTGTTTAGTCCATCAGAACACAGTGATGCTCTTCATGATATGGAGCAAGAATACAGAAGTGCTGTGCTGCGAATACCAAAGACACAGGCCTGAGTTACAGTTTTTAAGGTTTTGGCCAAATCAACCATTCCGTCATTTTAGGTCTTTAAACATAATTCTTTGTATGACAGAACAACATTTCCACTCAACTTTTCATTAATAAGCTGTCATAATATGCTTTTACAGAGGATAATGCTGTCTTCAAAGCAAAAGTGTCTGGCAAACCCACTCCTAATGTGACCTGGGCCAGAGAAAGCGGCAAGCAGCTGACCGAGGCCGCCAAGACTTTCTATGATGACATCAATAAGTATTATGTATTAAAGGTGAGGTAACAGTCAACTCTATTTATATCAGGCCTCTGAATCTGTTTTATGGATGCACAGAGGAAAATGATTGGATCAGGGTTTCTAAAACACAGAAACCATGGCAGTAATGGATATGCGTGATATAATGGATATTAGTCTCGGATGATTCCCTGCAGCCACTGCTATGTCACATGACTGGTTACACCTGATTCACGTTTTGGGTAATTTGCACAGGTATTTAAGTCACAGTTTGTATAGCACTCATGGTCTTGCGTTGTTTGTCTCTCTGTGCTTATGTTCACAATATAGAAGTACTCAGCTTGTTAGAGTGGTGAGCTACAGAGCTTTGTAAGTTCTGGCTAATGTTAGCATTTTAGCAGTGAGCTTTTGCCCATACGGCTATTCATCCAAACACGTTACAGTACTAGAAATAAGGTCAATTTGACTCAAATGATTTATGAGGATGAAGAGCCTCTTCTGCCTTGTTGTTTTTTTTAAACAAGTTCTGAAACTATTACTGTTTGCATCATTAGCAAAACTACATTTTTAACATTGTACTACTATTTAACATTACACACATTTCAAGGTGGTTAATCTAAAGCATCTCCTTAACTGGCTCTTTGTATCTCATGGTCATAGTTCTTGTTTTATGTTTTGTTTGTTTCATTAAACTTTAATCTGCCCTTGCATCCGACTCACCTACCATTACATGAAAGGCAGTGGTATTTACGTCAGTGATATTTTAAGTATTCTAAAGGAGTGAAAGATGCACTACATCATGTAACCGTAACGTATAATGATGCGGTGATAAAGTTCTTTATAGCCAGAATGTCAGCATGTCCCTGGCAAACTCATAGCAGACCAAAGAAATATGGTTTATTCATATAGTGTGATGTCTTTGATCGCATCTAAGACAATTAATCAAGTTGAATTAATTCTCTCTAAATCACTCAAATGCAGTGAAAAATATTCTGTATTTGGGTTGAGATAAACTGTATATTGTTCTTCAATCTCTTAGGAGCACTGTATACTAAACAAAATTTCTCCCTTGGGACAATCTGAGGAACCATGAATGCCTCTATTTGGAGCTCTTTTGTATTTAGTGTTTAGGAATAGTAAGGAATTATGAGTTCAAACAACATGTGGAAATTCCTAATTCACAGATCTGACATTATACACAGTCCTGTTGCATTCTTGATTTTGATTGATCAGAAGGTGTTGTATAATATTCTTTAAAAGCAGGTCTGACATTAGTTCTGTCTGACAGTCAAATCACAGGTTTATATTAATGCACATGTTCTAAAAGGTTATTGTTTCTATAGTTACAATGTACACAAGGACTTCTATGGTGAATGTTCCACATGTTCCATGTGTTTCTTTGAGGAAATGTATGATTTTTGTTGGAATGAGGTTCCAGTGTAACCTTTTTGGCATGGGAAAGTTTTCAGGACAGATGCCTTTGAGCTTTCTGGTTTCTTGTTTTCTGGTACCTTAACTGTTGGCAGGTTGCAGATTGCAATGGAATAAACCAATTAGGTATGTGCTTTTTATATTTTTTTATTAATCACCTTCAAGGTGTTAAAAGTAACTGGAGTCCATTAGGGTGCATCACACCATCCTGCTATTGATTAATTTCCTATCAATTTTCCATCATGTTTTATTCCGTTCTTACTAAATGTTGAATTTAGTGCTACCCAGTTTAACGCAGCACTCCATTTCCAATTGCCATTGCCTCCTTCTTTACAGGCAGTTACTTCTTTTACAAACTATATGTACTCGTTTTCCCAAACTACTTGTATGCATTTTTCCAAACAACATGTGAGAGTACAATATCTACTTTAATTACCAAAAACAAATTTAAAATCTTGCTGTTCTCAATGGTTGGAAGTGAAACCTTCTCATAATGACTGCCTTTATTGAAAAGTCACATGAACTTATAATAGTCAACCGATTTACATGTGAAATTTACACAATATTTAGACATGAAGTTAGATTTCACACATTTTTCGCATGTGATGTTTGCAATTGATTCTTTTTTAAACCACATTTGTTTTACATGAATAATTATTTAAATAAATCACATACTGTTCTCATGGTTTTGCACGTGTTTACTTTACTACACATGCGCAATTTCAGGGGATAACATGCTGAAAAGCATTTTATTCACATAATCCCATGTGGAGAAACATATGATCACATGTGAAATGTATGTGGTTTTTCAGTACTTGTGAGTCTGCGTCATTAGTTTTGTACTCATAGTCTAAATGCCTCAACAACACTCCCATTTCTCAAGAACGCATGGTTAATAAACATTTAAAGAAAGTTAATGAGTAGATTTTGTTTTGTGTGCTATTTCCAGTCTTGTGCTTTAAGAGAAATTTAATTTACCATTAGGAAGTAATTAAGATGCACATGCTGACATATTCATTGTCTTCCACCATCTGTTTTATGACTGAGAAAGCTCCAATAGTGCAAAATTAATCCATAGATGCCAAGCTGCTCCCTGTTGGCCATGAGGAGTACTGCAGCTTTTAACTCTGTTCACGGTGTACTTCACTTTAGAAAGGAAATGTCTTTCACACATACTTTTTTAACCCCTAATTTTATTTTATTTTATTATATGCATTCATTAGATTAAAAATCTAAATCTGGAGGATGCTGATGTGTACAAGTGCATGGCATCTAATGACCATGGGGATGCCATTTACTCCATCTCGCTCATTGTGACTGAAAGTAAGTTTTGGATTCAGATACAGCAAGAATTACAAGAAGAACAGGATTTCACATTATTTACTTCCTTGTTTTTTTCTGTCTTGTCTTCTCCTTAGATCCTGCACTGGACTTTAAGAAAAAGCTGAAGAAACGGTACAATACACGTATATGGATTTGCCAGATTTACATTTTTCATGTTTCAGATTTGCAGACATAGACTAATTTCCAGTCCAGGGAAAAACCCCAAACTGCTTACATAGTTTAACTAAGATTTATTCCCTAACCCTACCCCTGACTCAAACCACTACTCCAGCCAAATTCTGTCTGTTACAGTTTTACCAGACATGCAAGAGCAGCATAATTAATAAAGACGCACATGTGTTACCTTTTACCATCTGTTTTACTGAATATACATTCTGGCAAATCCCTGCCAAGTGGAATATGCTGTACAGTATGTTTTGCTTGTGTGTTTGAAAGCAGTAATTATATGATACAGGAGTGTAGAGAAGCGAAAGAAGAAGCCTCCAACTGAAGAGGAGATGCTGAAGATTCTGGCTGGAGCAGATAAGAAGGACTACGAGCGCATCTGTGCTGAGTATGGCTTCACTGACTTTAGAGGCATCCTCAAAAAACTCAAGGAGATGAAGAAAAATGAAGATGTGGAAGTGGGTATCAAGTGAAACAGAAATAGCAGAACTAGACCTAAATGTAGTTCATTTTAGATAGCCTTCCTTTCAAATGCTTAAACTCCAGGATCTGTTGGCAATCCAGCATTATATTCTTTACTTTCATAACTACATAGAGTACTTTCCTGTTAATTTCACTGTAGTTACTGAATAAGTCACTATTCTTAGGTACTAAATATCATGTATCCCTAAACAAGGAATGTTAAACTAGTATAAAAGATCTATGTAGAACTACTAGTATCGCTTTGCATGTATTTTCTCATTTGTAAGTCGCTTTGGATAAAAGCATCTGCTAAATGAATAAATGTAAATGTAATCTACAGTGGTGCTTGAAAGCTTGTGAACCCTTTAGACTTTGCTATAGATCTGCATAAATATGACATATAAAGAACCAAATTAAACAAACAAGACACAAATATTATAATTGGTTGTTTATTTATTGTTTAATTGGGTTCTCTTTATATACTTTTAGAACTTTTAGGGTACACAAACTTTCGAGTCCCACTGTATAAGTTTTATAAGTATAAGATCTATAAGTTTTTTAATATATTTTGAATGCACAGAAAATACTGAGAATGGCCCTGAAACATCTATATACTTTTACCTCATTTAATAAAGCTAGGATCTATGAATATATATGTACTGTATGTACTATTTACAAAAATTCAGTGTCCTGCTGTTGTTTTGAAGAGCATAATATCACCAATTTTTTAACATTTTCTGATAGCTGTTAGCTAACAATGTGTAAACTAGCTAATTTTTGTCACAGGCCAGCTCAAGTGGGAATTCAGTATCACATTCTCATATTCTTAGTGATTTATTTATTTATCAGTAGCCAAACCTGTTCAGATCTACTACAACAATCTGTAACAAAACTATGTTTTTAGTTCAAACTAGCTTAGCACTGAGGTTCTCTGGGTAAAAGTCACCAGGTACCATGCCATCCTCGAACATGAAATTGGTCCAAAACTGTTAATCCTATTTTGTGGAAGAATACTTACATGTATTATCCCACTTACAAGTATCTTAAGATGATCAACAAGTTTAAATGTGCAATTGTTTTTGTTGTTTTTTGGTGTTTGTTTTTTAAAAGTTCTGCTGTATCTTTATGCTGCTTTCCTTATCTCATTAGTAATGTTTGCACACACTGTTCACTATCTGTTATTAGATGGTTAAAGTACTGAAGCCGTTGGAGGACGTAACAGCGAAGATAGACTCCAGTGTAGTTTTTGACACAATTTTGGAGTTGAAAGATCCAAATATGAAGATGCATTGGTTTCAGGTGAACCTACTGCCACTTGTTTATCACCATATGACATCCTGAAATACATTTCAAACCACAGACATTTGAAGTATTTAAACAAGATTGAGAGCGAAAATTTGCATACCCTTCATTATAAGATGTTACGATATTAATATCAAAAAGTCTAAATGATATAACTTCAATATTTGTATCTCCGTTTCTGAAATTAATCTAAATATTCTGTTTTGGGTTCTTTTCAATTTAGTTTCCTGTAGCTTTTGATTTATTTTTGCTTGTTGTAGGATACACTCACCCATTTCAATTGTAAGTTAGTGGAATTGATTTTTTATTAGTTGACAAATTGTAAAAGAGGACTACATTAACTTTTAAAATTCACTAAAATAAAATAAAACCTCTAGGTTTTTCTGTGTTTCTGATGTTTCCCTGTTTATATGTGTGTGTGTGTGTGTATATATATATATATATATATATATATATATATATATATATATATATATATATATATATATATATATATATATACATATATATGTGTGTTTTTTTTTGGTGTGTGTGTGTGTGTGTGTGTGTGTGTGTGTGTGTGTGTGTGTGAAAGACACAAATGTCAATTTTCCTCCTCTAATTACAAAGACAAATATGGACTTAAATAAAAATTTACAATCTCCACTTGTTTCTATGAGCTACAATTGAGGAAAAATATATCTATAAATTTACCACAGTCATCTTTTTTTATGGGTGCTAACTGCAATTTCAAAGAAGTAATGTAGTCTGTCTGGACTTATACATAACCATTTGTTATTCAGGGCAACGAGTTGCTGCGGATTCAGTACTCTCTTGGGAAGTATGAAGTTAAACAGCTGGGTACTAAATACATGCTGTGCATCACCAGTGTGTGTATGGCCGACTCTGGCCTATACACTCTAAAGGTTGGAGAAAAGATCCTGTCTGCTAAGCTCACTGTCATAGGCAAGTGTGCTCACTCCACATTGTCTGCATTTGTTTCCTTTCAAGATACTGTACAAGTGCAGTGCTTGTATAATCTGTACACATATAAGCTTCTTCAACTTCTTCACTTTCTCTAACACATGCAAAAAGTTCAAAAGACAGTGTACAGCCTGAAAACACTGAATTTCAACAAGATGTCAGTGTCTGATCACCCCTTCTTTCCATTTCACTATTCACCAATGATAGATGAACCGCTGAAGTTCCTCACAGATCTGCAGCCCTTGCGAGTGATGGAGAGACAGGCTGCCGTGTTTGAGTTGCGGCTCTCTAAGAAGACTGACAGCCCTCTGGTATGGCAGTCTAAAGGGAAGGAGCTAAAGCGAGATGAGAAGTTTGATGTACGTGTGTCTGATGATGGCCTCACATACACTTTAAAGATCAAGGATGTGCGTCCAAGTGATACTGGAGACTATACCATCAGTATCGGAGATTTGAAGACTACAGCCTCTCTGTTTATTGAACGTAAGAGACTTAAAATATTTTTCAACTGAATATATACTTTTTGAAAAATTATATTACATATTTATCATATTCATGACATATGAACATTGTAATAAGTAATTAAAGCCTATGAAGATGCAATACAACTAAAAACATTTCATCTTTGTGAATTTGCCATGATAGCAGTGAGCCTTGTACTCAGTAAACATTTAACATCATAAGTATAATCAGCAAACTGTAACTGAAGTTCTGTCAGTCTTTCTTGAGAGTCTGTTATGGGTTCTTTCTCTTGATCAGGAATCCCCATCAAGTTTGTGAGCCATCTAAAGAATGTACGTGTGAAGGAGAAGGGCAAGGCCAGGATGGAGGCTGAGATGAGCTCGAAGGATGTTCATGTGAGGTGGTTAAAGGATGGAAAAGACATCACTAACAACCAACGATACATCTTGACAAGAGAAGGCAAAAGAGCTGAGCTTATCCTTGAAGACTGCGAGCAGACAGACAGTGGAGAATACACCATAGTGTGCACACAGGATAATGACTCCCACGAGTATGTCAGCTCCTCAAACCTCACTGTGGATGGTAAGCAGCAATGCCTAATGGGGTTATACTGTATGTTGTGAAATTGTCTGTCTCTATATGCTGCATGTACATAGACTGAATAATGTTGGCATGGAGGTAGGTCCGCATGGTCATGAATGGATGGATGGATGGATGGGCCAATTAAATTATGGGTTTATTAAGTTGATCCTAATAAACTTATTAATGCAAGCTAATATAAGCAGGATAGATGGATGGATTAGCTCACTAATAGATGGATGGATGGATGGATGGTTGGATATTGGATGGATAGGTTGGTTCATTTATAAATAGATGGATCAGTAAATAGATGGATGGATGGATGGATGGATGGATGGATGAAAAGATGAATGTATGACCCAATGGCTTGATACATGGATTGGTGATTAATAATAATAATAATAAATAAATAAATAAATAAATGCCGTGATCAATGGATTGCTGGCTCTTGATAGTCTTATGGATGGATAGATGGATGGGCCAGTGAATGAATTAATAGTTGGATGGATGGATGGATGGATGGATGGATGGATGAAAGGATGGATGGATGGATGGATGAATGGCTTGATTTGTTGTTGAATAGATCCAGATAGACTTATTGCCATATTGGTCATAAAAAAGAAAATACACCTTCACATTTTGCACAGATCTCTTAATAATGTGATTATTAATATTTGCAGAGAGATTTGCCACTGTGAAAAGCAAAATGTCAGATGTTCAGTGTCCCACTGGCTCAGCTGCTGAACTGTGTGTGGTTTTGGATGACGAGAAAGTAGATGGTGTTTGGCTAAAAGATGGAAAAGAGGTATTAGAACTTTATTAATCTAATCACACAGTATGCAGTACTAAACGAGTAAGGGTATCAGAGTGTGTGTCTTTACTTGCAGGTTACAGATCTGAGTGGGCTGCAGGTGATAAAGCAGGGGGCAGTTCATAAGCTGGTGATCATTAATGTGCAGGATGAACATGGTGGCAAATATTCTTTCAGTGCCAAAGGAGCTGAGAGTGAGGCAGTTCTCCGTATCGCAGGTGATACAAATTCTAGGAAAATTCTGAGATTCAAATGCCACCATACATATAATGGATGTACTTTCTTCTCACCTCGTCTGTGAATGTGTTTCGGTACTTTTGGACTCAAAATTGCAGCGTTACTAGTTTGTTGGTTTGTTAAGAAAGAGACTCTTCAGAAAAGGCGCTGTATGGTGTCCCAAAAGGTCCTTTAAAAGGCATTCTATTTTCCTCCGTTCATTTCCAAACCCTTGAATATGTAATTGGCATCCATAATTTTGGCTTTCACATTATTCTTATTCCTATGATTATTATTATTATGTAAACCGTCATGCTTGCAACTTTACTTTGTTTGTTTTTACAGTGTTGTTATTCTTTATCCATTATGGGCTCTGATCGATGTCACATTAATTACAGCCCAGCTCAACTTCCAATTTGCTATGTGATCCTTACCTTTTCTTTATCAATGAAATCAATGTAGTGCTATATTGCATGTGAATCTGAGCTGAGTAAAATTGTCCCTGTAGATCCTCCTGTTATTGATCCCACAACACTGGAAATGCTATCCAGCCAGCCGGTGACAGTGAAAGCTGGTGAGGCAGCCACCATCAGGATCCCTTTCAAGGGCAAACCTGCTCCAAAGGTGACATGGTATAGGGATGGGATGGAGCTGGTGGAGGACAGCCGGACGATGGTCGAACACAATGGAGCCTCCAGCACTCTGATACTCAGTAAATGTGTTAGAGAAGATAGTGGCACTGTCATGCTTAAACTTAAAAGTGACTGTGGCTCAGCTAGTGCCACCGTGCAGCTCTGTGTAATTGGTAAGATCATGGTTAAATTACCTGCATTATAAGCCCAGTATTACAATGCTCTGTTAGGATATTTGATTAAAATTGTATATATATATATATATATATATATATATATATATATATATATATATATATATATATATATATATATATATATATATATATACTTTGTCTAAGCAAACTAATGAGTGATTTCCTAAAATAACACATGAGGATGAGAAATGGAAATGGAAATACTATATATATATATATATATATATATATATATATATATATATATATATATACAGTGGTGTGAAAAAGTGTTTGCCCCCTTCCTCATTTCCTGTTCCTTTGCATGTTTGTCACACTTAAGTGTTTCGGAACATCAAACCAATTTAAACAATAGTCAAGGACAACACAAGTAAACACAAAATGCAATTTGTAAATGAAGGTGTTTATTATTAAAGGTGAAAAAAAATCCAAACCATCATGGCCCTGTGTGAAAAAGTGATTGCCCCCTAAACCTAATAACTGGTTGGGCCACCCTTAGCAGCAACAACTGCAACCAAGTGTTTGCGATAACGTGCAATGAGGCTTTTACAGCGTCCTGGAGGTATTTGGCCCAGCCTCATCTTTGCAGAATTGTCCTAATTCAGTTACATTAGAGGGTTTTCGAACATGCACGGCCTTTTTGGGTCATACCACAACATCTCAATAGGATTCAGGTCAGGACTTTGGCTAGGCCACTCCAAAGTCTTCATTTTGTTTTTCTTCAGCCATTCGGTGGTGGACTTGCTGGTGTGTTTAGGATCATTGTCCTGCTGCAGAACCCAAGTTCGTTTCAGCTTGAGTACCGAACAGATGGTCGGACATTCTCCTTCAGGATCTCTTGGTGGACAGCAGAATTCATAGTTCCTTTTATCACGGCAAGTCTTCCAGGTCCTGAAGCAGCAAACAGCCCCAGACCATCACACTACCACCACCATATTTTACTGTTGGTATAATGTTCTTTTTATGAAATGCAGTGTTCCTTCTACGCCAGATATACTTGGACACACACCTTCCAAAGAGTTCCACTTTTGTCTCATCGGTCCACAGAATGTTGTCCCAAAAGTCTTGGGGATCATCAAGATGTGTTGTGGAGAAATTGAGACGAGCTTTGATGTTCTTTTTGCTCAGCAGTGGTTTTCTCCTTGGAACTCTGCCATGCAGGCCATTTTTGCCCAGTCTTTTCCTGATGGTGGAGGCATGAACGCTGACCTTAACTGAGGCAAGTGAGGCCTGCAGTTCTTTGGACGTTGTTGTGGGGTCTTTGTGACCTCTTGGATGAGTCGTCGCTGCGCTCTTGGGGTATTTTTGGGGCCGGCCACTCCTGGGAAGGTTCACCACTGTTCCATGTCTTCGCCATTTGTGGATAATGGCTCTCACTGTGGTTCGTTCGGGTTCCCAAAGCTTTGGAAATGGCTTTATAACCCTTTCCAGACTGATAGATCTCAATTACTTTCTTTCTCAATTGTTCCTGAATTTCTTTGGGTCTCGGCATGATGTGTAGCTTTTAAGGATCTTCTGGTGGACCTTACTGTGTCAAGCAGCTCCTATTTAAGTGATGCCTTGATTGTGAACAGGTGTGGCAATAATCAGGCCTGGGTGTGGCTAGAGAAATTGAACTCAGGTGTGGACAACCACAGTTATAGTATGTTTTAACAAGGGGGCAATCACTTTTTCACACAGGCCATGATGGTTTGGATTTTTTTCACCTTTAATAATAAACACCTTCATTTACAAATTGCATTTTGTGTTTACTTGTGTTGTCCTTGATTATTGTTTAAATTGGTTTGATGTTCCGAAACACTTAAGTGTGACAAACATGCAAAGGAACAGGAAATGAGGAAGGGGGCAAACACTTTTTCACACCACTGTATATATATATATATATAGTATTTCCATTTCTCATCCTCATGTGTTATTTTAGGAAATCACTCATTAGTTTGCTTAGACAATACAAATTTACAAGTACATTTGAACTTGCACAATGACAAGTCATTGGAGTGTTTCAGGTTAACAAATTCAGTAAAATCTAGAAATGTCCTTCTCTTGCACTCTAGACCGTCCTAAACCCCCTCAGGGTAAAGTGGATTTTACGGAGTGTAGCGCCAAGTGCATAACCATGAAGTGGAAAGCACCACGAGATAATGGAGGACAGAAGGTGACCAGCTATATTATAGAGAGGCGCATGGCTGGAAAAAAGTCCTGGACCAAGGTTGGAGAGGTGGACGGAGACACCACCACCTTCTGTAATGACAAGGTTGAGGAGGGGAAGGCATATGAATACCGCATTAGAGCACTCAACCTCCAGGGTTTGAGTGACCCTTTAGAAACTGAGCAGGTCTATGCCGGAGAGCCTATTGGTGAGTGCTAATGGTATTAGTCAAATATTGCTGCACAATTAGAACCAATTTACTGAAAACAATACCATGTAAATATATAGTCAGATATCAATATAATAACTTGCTGTCTTGTTTAGAGCCTCCTGGTATGGCTCCTCAACCTCAGATTACTGATGTGAATAAAGATGAGGCCACAGTGATGTGGGTTCCTCCAGCACAAGATGGTGGTGCTCCTGTTTTGGGCTACATAGTGGAGAGGAGAAAAAAAGGAAGCAGCATGTGGGTGTCTGTCTGTAAGGAACTAATCCAAGGTAAAGGCAGTAGTGTTTTGAACCTCAGACTAAATAACCTTATCAAATTTATTCTTATATTTATACCAAATACACTTAAAGTATAATATGTTTTTGACATTTTCCAGATATTAAGGTTGTCCAGGTAGAGAGTTAGAAAAGTCAGAAGAACAGGTTTTACTTGGTGTCAGGCTTAACTGTGAGATGTTTTACCTCGGAGATTCTTCTATTTCTGCCTTGCTGCATTTTGCTGTCTCTTCATTTCCAGAGTATGCGAATATGCTGAGTATGCTGAAATCTCAAAGTTCATAGGCAGTGAAATAAGTATAATCGCGGTAGTCATAATACAGAAAACTGACACTAATATCAATAATAGTGTAGTAAGGATGTACAATTGTGACCAAATTACAAAAGATAATACACCCAATTATACATATAAGACTTGTTAGTGGAAGTAAAGCTCATAACCTATGTTTTTTTTGTCTGGTCCCAGACACAAAGTATGCAGTATGTGGTCTAGTAGAAGACATGGAGTATGAGTTCAGAGTGATTGCTGTTAACAGAGCTGGAGATGGAATTCCCAGTGCAGCGTCAAACTCAGTACTCGCCAAAGACCCCTCATGTGAGTCTTACTGTTCCCTTGGTGCTATACCAACAGTGATACAACAGTGTTCAGTAACTCCACTATTTGTTCCCTTTTCTCTCCATCTTGTTGCCATTTCCCCCCTCTCGCAGGTGCCCCTGGTCTTGTTAGAAACCTTCACGTAGTAGACTCCTCCAACAGCACCATCTCATTGGCTTGGTGTCCCCCTGAGATGGGAGATAAGCCCTCTGGGTATATCCTAGAGGTTCATTCTGAACATGCAAAGGAATGGACCAAGTGCACCAAAATTCCCATCATCAGCACCTCCTACATTGTAGGTTGCCTGCAAGAGAAGATGAAGTACTTCTTCCGTATCAGAGCTGTTAATGAGGGTGGCATTGGAGAACCAATAGAGCTGGAACAAGGAGTTCTGGCTATGCCACCACCAGGTAAAATATTCACTGCAATATATAAAGTCACTCTTTTGAGTGGTCAGTAAGTTATGTGACATTTTCAAGGTTTTGAGTCAACTAGGGTGTTGAATGTAATAGTAGTAAGCAATCTCTGATTACTGTTCCAATGAGCTAAATAAGACCAATGGGTTATATGAATATATTTTAGATAATGAGTTTCGTAATAATCTTTTTTTTTTTTTTTGCTGTGATGTAATCCTGTACAGAAGTGCCAAAGTTTGATCTCCAGGCTAAGGTGAAGAACCAGGTGGTGGTACGTGCTGGATGTGCACTGTGTATTCCTGTTTCCTTCAGCGTAAGTGTTTCTACTCTGATCATCCATGAACAACAGTTACCACTTTCTTAAATGCCAAAGTGTTTAATAATGTAGTGCCAGGTTCCAACAAAAGGGCATCTTAATTAAATGAAATGTTAAATCTTGGTTTAGTAAGTGTGGACTGTTAAGTAACCCAACACAATGCTTAGGAAATTCTCGTACATTTTTAGGGTGCCCCTTCCCCAGAAGTGACCTGGCTTAAAGATGGCATTGTGGCCAATGGTCGAGAGGTCATCACTAAGGGGAAAACCTATTCTCAGTTCCTGATAAGCTCTTGCCAGCGTTCTGACTCTGGAACCTACCGCATCAACCTCCGCAATGACTGTGGGGAGGTCCACTACGACATCTCTGTCCATGTCACTGGTATTAGTGACATAGCCATACCGTTCTCACTATCTTTTAGTTGTTATTTTTTCCACTTGGTATTGAGGCATTATAATAGCCCATTATTATTATATACTTTTTTGGATGTTGTTTTTTTTGTTTTTGCTGTGTCCTAGATGTCCCTCGTCCTCCTAAGAACCTGCATCTGGTGGAGGAGGTCCAGGGCACCGTGACGCTGCAGTGGGATCATACCCCTGATCTGGCTGATGATGAACACACTCATTACATCATCCTCAAGAGAGACACCAGCACTCCCACCTGGTTCACAGCTGCTGAGCGCATCTTCAGCAGCAAATACACAGTCACTGGTCTGTTTCCAGGACGCAAGTACTACTTCCGGGTCATTGCTCGCAATCACATCGGAGAAAGTGACCCTCTGGACATGAAGGAGCCTTTTACAATTGAGAAGGAGCATGGTAAGACAGAAACAGAGTAAAGCAGTAGATATTGAAGGTCAGGACTTGGGTATTTGAGTCACATTAATCCATTAATTAACAGATCAGCTTTGACTATAAAGCTCAATTCTGACATCTTAATGTCAAGACAACGATTCTGACACGTAACTAAAAAAAAACCAACAACCACCAGTTACTGTCACTGTCTATTATAAAAAATTATGAAAATCAAATTTTCTTTGAACACACTCTAAAATGTGCACTAAGACTTGTCCCTTATGCCACAAGCCACCATTTCAAAAGAATAATACCTTTGTTTTAGACACGTGGTGTCAGAATAACCGAAACAGGGAACACCATATTTACCTTCATCTGTGGCTAAAAATTTCAATTAGTAGGCTGAAGTAAGTTATTAAATGGACAGTGTCTTCCACTAATATTGTCACCCTTGGTAAATATAAGCAAAGAAGGCTGTGAAAAATTGTGTTTATTGTTTAACCTTTTGATCTTTTGTTCAATAAATTCCCAAAAAAACTCTGCTCAAATGCACATCGAACAATTGGGGGGGAGTGGGGTGGGAGGGTTTGTCATGTTACAGTAAACCAGCCACTCCATTTCCCAGAATGCACCACGATCTACAAACATGGCTGACAACTACAACTCCCAGTGGAACACACAGACACATTACCTTCTCCTGAGGACTAATCACACACACCTGCTCTCAATCACACCACACTACTTAAAAGACTCTCTCACACACACACACATAGCCACTGCGAAGTATTATGCTCAGTTGACTTGTGCCTTGCCTTTCTTCATGTCGTTGCTCTGTTTTTTTATTTTGTTATTCACTGGACTGTGATTCTCTGCCTTGCCTAGTTTGGATTGTTTGCATGATCGTGTGACCCTTGCCTGTCTATGGTTATTGATTTCTGCCTAACCCTGTGGATTTGTCTACTCATTAAACTGCCTTACATGCACTTGCTTACGTCTCAGCCTCCATTATGACACAATTAAAAAATATATATATATATTTTTTTTATTATTTACCATTTTTATCATATTTACCAAAGGGGCCAATATTAGTGAAGTGCACTGTACATTTTTAAAATTGTAAATGTACATGATTGAAACATTAAAAATTTTTTTTTAAAATTTGTTAGCTTATCTGACATGTATGGTTACTACTGTAGTATCTATAGACTGTAGTTGGTCTCCACATCTTGGGATTCCTGGGATTCATAATAATTCATGAACAAGTCTGATGGATTATATTTACTTTTCTAAATGTAGAAGAATGTAAAACAAATCGGATGTGGATATGTGTAGTATGTGTAGCGTGTGTGTATATATCTATCTATCTATCTATCTATCTATATAGATAGATAGATAGATAGATAGATAGATAGATATATTAGAACTTTTGATTGGTCTTTTTGTTAATCTGAACATACTTTACAGAACACTTCACCTTGCACATGAAGCCATTCCCCCGTGCACAGCATGAGGTCAAGCCTGCCTTCATTTTACCGCTGAAGAATCATGCTGTGCACCGTGGAAATGACTGCACCATGAGCTGTGCTTTCCTTGGCTCGCCCATGCCACATGTGTCCTGGTACAAGGGAGATGTGGCTATCTCAGACAGTCCTCGCTACTGGCAGAGTAGCACTAACGGGGTCTGTACCCTCACTATCCCCGTCTGCACGGCTCAAGACAGTGGAGAGTACATGCTGGTAGTGGAGAATAAGCTGGGGAAG
The DNA here is from genome assembly GCA_012411365.1 of Ameiurus melas. Taxonomy (NCBI): domain Eukaryota; kingdom Metazoa; phylum Chordata; class Actinopteri; order Siluriformes; family Ictaluridae; genus Ameiurus; species Ameiurus melas. The sequence goes on from CM022764.1 coordinate 10,442,053, forward strand.
GCCGAATGCAAGTGCAACCTGGTTGTTTTTGGTAAGTAGGGCATGTAAAATGAAAAAAAATTAAGTTTAAACTACATTGGTGATGTCCCTTACTGTTTTTCATTGATTTACAGTGTGACCGACTTGACAAATATTTACCTCAAGTACCTAAAGTACAAATATGTACTTTAATCCTAATTAAAATATTCTTGTTGCTGCAGATAAAGATGATAATAGAGTGCTGGAACACCTGACTCAGGATTCTGGAAAAGAAAAACACATTACTTAAGCAGAGTACAAAGCCAATGAACTTATCTGCAATTCTCAGAGGTTCTCAGAGCATCACTAATTATCATCAAGTCACAAGTACTTTCTTCCAAAAAGCATCTTAGTTGCAATTTTAATTAGCAGACAAAATGAGTGCGAATGCTATGAAATTCTATTACACAATTCATCAGATCTGAATATCTTATCTATCATACAAAGAATAAAATACATCAAGCACACAAGATACAAGATACAGTGGCCTTGAAGTTGGAGATGTAATCAGACAAAATCAGTTATCACTAAATTACACCACAAAGTTTTTAAATGAGCAAACCGTTGTGTTTCAAACTTGGAGAGGCTGTGAGACAGGCTGCAGTTTCATTTTAATAACAGGAGCAAGCATGTCTTTGAACATGTTAAAATCTCTGACACCAGCTTAAATTATACTGCTGATGTTAAATGCATTCAAACTAAATTTGTGATTCTGAGCAATACCTTTCTCCCTGACCAATCATCCTTCTAAATGCAAAATGGTTTAAGCTGTGTTCAGAATATATCTTCTGAATAGCTGCAATACAGTATGCCTTGTTATTACAAATAAATAAAATCTGCATTATGTCAGCAAATGCAATATGCCTTTCATGGTTTTTTCCAAAACAATAATAACCAGTGTTAGAGATCATTAACTGCAAAATGCTGAATTGCATTTGACCTTACTGCATGCAGTGGACAGGACAGCATAATCTGTTAATCATGTAACAGTTCCATCAGGAGTGTAAGAGGGAAAACTCACATGATCCTCATTAATAAACAGCTAACAAGGGTACAAGATGGTCATATGGATAGTGGGTAAGCTCACTTTTAAAACCCTGAGGGAAAGTTAGTGAATATTCCCTCAGGCCTAAATCATTCCTGACTCGTTTAGAAAGCTGTGGGCATGTTTGGACTTGCATTACAGAAGCTTGAAAAAAGAAACCATGTATTTTGTCACACACAGTATGATGGACAGATTCTGTAGAGGGAGGCAGCAGTGTTTATTGTAATCAAAGATGTGCACTATTTCAAGCAATACTATGTAATGGTCATAAGAGGGCAGCACCTTCTGTTTGTGAAGGTTCAGGAGCAGGCGAGCAGGAGGACAGTGTGTTGTGTTGACGGAGTCATTTCCATCCAGCATTCTGTAATGGTCATAAATCAGCAATATCTTAAATCATCATACTATTCATACCTTCGAGGCAGGAAAAAAAGTTATGGCATTTCTATTTGAATATTTTTCTGTTTTGTGTATATTAACAGTATACAGTAGTTTAACCTAAAATGGAAATGAGAGACTAAAGTCTAAAAAAAAACACACAAAAAAACAAAACAATGAAATTAGAAAAATTAGGAAAGAAAAACACTCTCAGTTTTTCCTCAGGCTCAAACAAACATATTCACTGCCCTCGATACAGTCACATTAGTGTTGACACCACCAATCTGTTACAACCTGGAACTGAAATGGACTTAATATGACTTATATGTCATGAATCTACACAAAATAACCCATAATACTGAAGTTGGGCAAAATCAATACAATTCTGGTGCAACCAGTTGCCATTAGAAGTCTGTGTGTCATGTGACCTCAATATAAATACACCTGTCCCTGGTAGGCTCCAGAGTTATCTAGAGAACACACCTAAACTAAAACATCATTAGGACCAAAAAGATTGGGAAAAAACATATCCCCAACTTTGAAAATCCTATAGACCACCATTAAGTCTGTTGTTCAAAATGGAAAGAACATGGCACAATCACGACTTAGTGACTGGAGAAGTGGGCATTGTTCAGAGAAGGAACCAAAAGGCCAAAGATAACTCTCAACACTAGAAGAAAAGGTTTGAAATGAAAACGTCTGTTCTTTCATGTTGTACTAACCTCCTGATTTGGAATCTCATATAAGTCAATTTTAGCACCACAACATAAAACGACAAAACATTGAAGGGGGTGAATACATATGCCAGGCACTGTACATGTGATGTATTTTTGCCTAGACCTGATTGTAATTGCTTTATATGACCACAGAAGGCTTGTAAAGTGAACTGTTACATATTCAAGCCATGCAGCTGGCTATGGCATCGTGTCAGGCTTTTCTATCAAAATTCAGCTCACTAGCAGCTTGACATGGTGCAGCGTCCCACTCCACAGTGGTTTCTTTTAGAGTCTAGATCCTACACAGGAAATCCCACTCTCTTGGCCAGAGACATAGGCTTATTTCTCTTTTATTGCTGAAAGAATGCCTCTTGTTTGCTGTGTTCTTTCCTTAGCCTCTCTAAAAGAATTAGACTAAAACTAAAAAAGAAGTGCAAACATTAGTAAGCAGAGGAAGCATCAAGTGCAGCCCTTTAGCTGTCCTAGGACTTGATGTGTTTAAAATTGGAGAACAATTTCAGACTTTACATTATTCATTTGGATACATAAATGGGAATTTTTAAAATCTTGGTCACATCTCTGGAGTGAAAACATAGACACACTCACACATTTCTGTCACATTCTTGTCAGTTTGAGATATTCGATATTCACCCCAGTGGCCTTTTATGTGTACAGTTAGAATGGCATGCTGATTAAGTGATGTCAGGCTGTGAAGGTTACTTGGATAATAACATGCTCAACTTTCACTGTGTAAACTATAGACTTTAAGAGTTTGCTTGAGGTCTACCTAACACTGGGTTATCACTGTTTATTAAAAAAAAAAAAATTTAACTAATATATAAAATTTAATTTCTTTATTTTACATTATTTTGTTGGTTTCTTTTGTTTTGCTTTGACAAACCTCCAATACAAAAGTGAGATCATAACCAAATGACACATACAACAGATATTCATTGCATTGTAATTGCATTTATTTATTCTATAGATTGAATCACATTTATAGCAACTGCAGTACAGGAAAGGAGCAATATGGTAATTTACTACAGAACTGTAAATACAGGAAATAAACTAGAAAAGTAAGGCAAAATACTGAAATATTTTGAACACCTTAGCAAACATTAACAGTATTCACTTATAACACAATCCCTGCTTTAAAATGGACCAGATTATTATAATTCTATAATTTATACATAATTTCCCTTAATGTTTGTGTATTTAAAAATATTATTTCATTGTATTCTTTAAAGTCCATATTTACAGACCAGTTACACAGTGTATTATTTTTTGTTAACTGAAAAATGTCGTGATTTTTTACTGAAATATTTGATTTAAGTTTGCCTAATATGTCTTTATGAATTGTTGACCACAGCAATCAAAACAATCAAAATGTCAAGCAGAAAACATTATATTCTGGTACGACTCCCAGTCATTATCACGTTTCGCAATACTACAAGGCAGCATAAGTATTTATGCAAATATATACAATTTACATAAGTAGTAAGGTGAATGAATCAATTCTGAGATTTTGTCTGAGGATGTTGGCAGCCAGCAGGTATAGTAATACACAAAACCCGATAAAATCAGACTTGATGTAAAAACAAATCAAATATACACAGATTTGTAGACTCAGAATCTGTATATTTGTTCCCAGTAGATTTCTGGCATGTACCAAGAGTGATATTACTAAGACTTATCTGTTCAGCTTTAGAATACAGTAAATCTAGAAGCTTGATTAAAAGATAACACTCGAAAGCAGCTTCCTGTTTGTGGATGCTTTAAGATCTCGGAGTGCTTATGAAAATGTATTTTAAGGACTACAAAAAAAAAACAGCTGTGTTCTTATTATTAACCATCCGATGACCATATTACACAAATCGAGTGATAAAAGCAAAACGTGTACGAAAAACTGCATGCTATTCAAGATCTGTTTCTTTACCAATAGCTTGCTTAGTACAGTAAGGAGAGCAGGTATACACAGACACAGTCATCAACACTGCATTCATACTGTGTACTTCTACACCCCTTTGTCTCCATGCACAAAAGCAGTAACAGAAGAAGTGTTGACAGAGAGTGTAATGTGATCAGTCGTAGCAGGGGTCGAATGGGGCCTTCTGTGAGCTCAAGGCCAGATGGAAAGGGAATCTTCCCACCTGTGTTGTCTGCATTTCCTCACTCAAAAAGCCCCTCTCTATGGATTGGGTTTCCATGCAGTACTCTTTGACTGCACCTGTTCTCCTCTAGAGGACAGGCTCTAAAAAAGGCTAGGCTCTACGAGGGTGGGATGTTTGTCTGAACCTGTGGACCTGATCAGTTCTCAGGGGACAGACATGCAGAGGAGTGTTTGTTACTGTCTGAAAGCAGAAGAGAAGCAGGGAACTTAGATCTGTAAGTTCCACACTGGAGTTCTACTGAATTGTTCACACATGACAACGAATAATCACATCACAGGGCCTGCATTCAACACTCCAATTTAACCTGACATCATCGGACTATTTATTGAGTTGTATTTAAGAAGGTAGTTGTATTGCATGGCCTAAGATTTCATGAATCATTTAAAACTAGCAAGAATAATTAGTCTGTAACCTCAACATACTTCTCAAGAGACCGGTTCTTCATTTTAAAAGGGTTTTTACTTGAAATCTTTTTCAACAAAGGTAAACCCTATGTTGGTTGGCTGAACATAGAACCGAAAGGACCAAAACAAAGAATGATGAAAGATGAAACTTCTTCACTTGCCACATATCAAGCAAGAGTCATCAAGTTCTTGCTCAAATGACGACTAAACACGGAACTTGGAAAACAAGACAACACATGATAGCTGCAAAGAGCCTTTTTTTTTGATGACAATGCAGCGACCGGCATGTTTTACACTGACTAAGCGAATGTTTTGCTGACTGTATGACTGTCGATAGGGAAGACGAAGCCTGTGAAACTGCACACAGGTCTGAACTAAAGTGCCCCGCATGTCGCAATGGTCCAGACGTACATGTGTCTGTCTGTGAGGGTGCACACACACTTTAAACACGATGTCCTCGGTAGAGTTTCATATCCCTAACATAGCTTACATTTCCCCATTAAACCTGAATGCAGGTAAAGAGGGGGGAAAGATGCGGGTAAAATGAACCAAACGAATGAACGAATAAAAGATATAGTATAAATTACGGTATTGCATTGTTTAATGTAGATATGTGCAATAAATAAATAAACATAAACAGCGTAAAAGATAAATATTTCATATTAAAATATGAACATGCAATGTGAGCAGGCGTGTGTGATGAGGACCAAGGGATAAAAACATGTTCAACTTAGGTTTGGGTGACATGCAGGGATCTGTCTACTACATTACGTTAATGACAGCAGGGCTTTGTGCGCTGGATTGTTTATGTATCTAGCCCAGGTACGACAGCTGAAAACATAAAGCACCCAACAGCATTTGCAAGTTTGTTCCCTCTTGTTTAGCAGCAATAGAAGAAAAGATGCTGATCCCTTTTATAGATTATTCAATGGAAATTCGTGCAACATCACAAGGCATCTGGTAGACTGAATGACGGCGCGTAACGAGCTGTACAGTTCACCGTATATCAAAGGTAGGGACAGGACTGGAGGTTAGTGGTTTATATATATCTTGGGTTAAGTTTCACACACATCTGCCACCAATTTCACACAGTGGGCATTAAGTGGATAAGTGGACTTGCGGGCAAGTATACAGAATGAAATCAGAGTGATAATTTTTAAAAATCCCCAAATAAATAAATAAATAAATAAAAATACGGACGTGGTTGGTTAGATCAGCCTGGTCATTCCTGGATTGTCCATCTCTTGTTTACAGTAGAGAATATTTTATTAGAGAATCATGACGATGATAATATAGTACCAATGTAACATTGATTGTACGTCCTCTCAAATACAGAGATGCCAAAATAGACTTTGGGAAGCATACAGCAATCACAAGAAGCTGAATGACCAAGTCTGTCTAAATTATGGCTCAACGCTGTAGAACTGCTACTGAGTGTTCTCACTGTTACCACTTAAATAGGCAGTGACCGGTCAGTAAAACAAAATAGATCTGTAGTTTAGTTCCTACAAATAAATCCTTCATGTCTCACCTGTAAAAAGTCACATCTGGGTCCGAACATCACTATTTACACATACAGTATATAGAAATACAGCAGTTAAATAATGCTGATGATTGACTATCAAGGCATCATCAAAAGCCATGCGGCATTTCTGTGCATGTCCTCTGAAGTGGACTTTCCTTTTTATAGGGGCATTGATCTGGGTTTTTGTTTCAAACGACTGAGCCTCTGTTGAGTCACATTTAAGTTGGTACAGAAGTATAAATATCATCCGCACTTTCTCATAAAAACAAAGACCTTCAAGAGATATCGCTGTAGATTAACCACAAGAAAAACATGAGACCCTGGGCATGTCTGAAAGTGTGTATGAGACTGTGTATGGGGGATTATGTGTCAGTGCTAGTAGTTGGGAAGGTGGCAAGCTTATGTGTGACTGGTTACAAGAGCTCAGTTACCAAGCAAAACCAGCGGCAGAGCAAATACTCTGAAATGTCCCAAGCACAAAGTTAAATCAAAGAAACCTTCAGAATACTGACAGAGACATCGGATTTGTTGGCATTCTATGAATGTGAATTAGTATTTAAAAACTATTATGCGGGGAATCAAGCACCCTAAAAGAAGAGGTTCCAAGTATAGAGTACATATAGTGTATGCGGGCCATGCTATTCTTTTTACACCAGCATGTAGCTAACAGTAATCCTGACGGCTACAGTATATAACAGGCGCAACTCCCATTTCTTCAGACCAGCTGAGACTTTAAAAGAGGGGTAAAGGAGAAACATTAAGCAGGCGGCGTGGCCGTTGAGCGAAAATTAAAACATAACACTCTTAAAACCTAGCAATGTCATCAACTCCTACACCGAGAACTAAGAGAGCACAATGCCTTAATCCGATTAATTCTTTACTTCTCAATTTCATGTTACGCATGACTAGGATTCTAAGTGAAGATAATTGACTTCTGATCAGGTTTGGACTCAATCACAAATCCAGCATAAAGTCAGATCAGACCCCATAAGCTCTCAACCAATGGTCAAACCCCTACAGACATATAAAACAGACAGAATCATGCTGAGGAGAGGATGTTTAAGATGAATGGTTTAGGGGGAATGGACCCGAACGAGTGAAGCTGCCACACTCTGCAGACTTTAAGCTCCTCACACTCTCTTCCTGGACACGTCAGCATCCTGGCACTCCACAGCTGAAAGGGCGATCAGCATCTGCGCTGCATAGTATGTAGCCATGATGATGGCGCGCGAGTGCGGCACAGGGAAGCAGAATTTGTTGACAGCAATGGTGAGGTCTGACACCATGAAGAGAACAGCTCCCAAGCAGGCCGACAGCTTGGTCCATGTCCACAAGTCGTTGGCCAGCTGCACACCGGCGATGGCCCTCCAGCCCATGAAGCCTATCAGAGCAATGTAGACGGCCACCAGGTAGGTGAAGGTGCCAGACAGATAAGGGTAGAGGAGGGTGTAGCAAAAGCCGGAGATAGTGGCAATAACCAGGCCTGCTCGTAGGTTGAGTGGTTTCATCCCAAAAGCAGATGAGTACAAGATGTGCGTGATGGCAAACATCAGCAGCCCTGTTACAAACAACGGTTGAAGGTGTCACGGACTGAATGCATGTGATAACTGATTAAACAAGAAAGAACCTTAAATCAATTTAATTCAGGTTTCTGCCAACTACACCAATCTGATTTGTTTTAACATCATACTAAAGAGATCAAATGAAAAGTTGAATTCACCATGACTGAAGTAGCCCTGCTCCTGCCAGATCAGAAAGGCGTCTCCTAGAGCTGAGAATATGAGTCCTGCGAGGATCTTTCTAGCACTTGAGTGGGCTCCTAAAAAGCTGACTCCATGGGCCAGCAGGAAGACCCAGAGACAGAAAATGGGCAAACATTTAATAAGAGCACTGAACCAAGATGGGCTGGAGGTGGGCAGCCACAGCACAAAATATACGCAGGTGGCTTTGAAGAACGGCACCAGCTTTGGGCCTTCGCTTTTCACCTGCACAAAAACAACAGAACATTGACAAAAACAAACACACAAAATATATGTATGTAAGTATGTCAATGTATGCCACAAGACAGTTCTATTATTTCTATATGAATTCATCATAACTACAATTTCAGGTTTTTAACGATGCGATTAAGAATAATAAAGTACAATCTATTGAGTTCAATAAAAAAAAATAATTTCATGATTGTTTCAACCAAACATCTAGTGCTTATTCGACCCACAGAAAAAAAATTAAATGGTTATTGATATCCAGCAGAAGAGAGCTGAGTTTCGAGTCCACAGTGTTCTAGATCACTTTGGCAGGGAACAGATAGAGGAGGTGGTGTGTCAAAACAAAGAAAAAAAATCTGCAGACATTTCACCTTTTGCCCAAAATCCCACAAAAACTGCCAAAGAGGCAGAGAAGGGAAGGGCAACCCCCTGGGGCCAAAGCCCGATGCAAGTTCATTCCAGAGCCTTGACTTGCTGTGATACGCCTACTATTAAAAACTGATCCATCATAATTACAGACTCAGAAATGCCCACACCATTGTTAGGTTACTGATAGGTAATAGATAAAAGGCAATTGTGTATTGTTTTTGTTTTCATTCTCTCTGTATGACAAAGGCAGATAAATACTGGAGAGTGCTCAACGTGATGATAACTGATACAGGATAACTGATACACTTCTGGTGCCTTAATTTGTTTAAATAATTAAACCAGCCATAAATATCAGCTGAAACAAAAGGTTACATAATATCCATACAAATACACACTGGAAATGGCGCATTGGAAAATTACTTCACCTCCCCTATGGAAAAAATT